>OX381709.1:14169670-14769670 GCA_947462335.1 Harmothoe impar
TACAGAAAGTACATTGAGCAAAGATACCACCTTCCTTACATTTAGCAGAATTGTTCCTTTTGAACTGGAGTTTCTGTATTGAATTAGGAAAATTGGCTAAAACTAAAATTTCTTTTTTTTTTGTCGATGATTGAGTAAAAGGTAGCATCTCTGATTGGGTGTTACTATAATGCCATTGGATATGTAGACGATATATCTGGGACGACATGTTCACTCAAGTCAAGGGAGTAGTGATTTACCTAAAGCATAGACCGACATCTCGTGCCTAGAGGCAGTGGTGTTAATAGTAGTAACATACAAATGTCATTATATGTGAGGGGAGAGGTTGGTGGATGGCGCGGGGGGGGGGGGGGGGGGGGGGCAGAACAACAAAAATCAAGAGGTGGTGGTGTGTGTACGTGTGTGTGTGGGGGGGGGGTGGTAGATGGTGATTTAGATACAGAAATTTGACCAAAATTGGAGATTTCATACTTTTGGATACGACTTACTGGCATCCCTGTAACCACTCCCTTTATCCCCAATAAAGTCTAGGTCTCTGCCCTATCAGTACGACAATAAACATGATAAACCATGTCGGGTTAAAGACTATGACAAGTGGGCTTATCTAGGGGGCCTGATAGTTTATTATATGTATGTGACATACACGTCATTGGTCATTGGAATGACAGTCACACATATCTCCATGGAGCTGTCCTCGAGTGCTCCGCTACCAAGGCTGAGCAAAATAACTTGTGTACATAATGCATTGAAGAAATATAATAAGGGTCGGATACTCTTGAAAAAAACAACACTTTCATTAATAAGTTTATAATTATTAGGCCAAAATAATAATTAGAAAGTCTTAAATATTCAGGATATTGTTTATTTATTTGTCCTACAAAATAAGGGGCGGGCCAGATTTGTTCCTGCTAGGTATAGGTAGGGACAAGTTGCCTGAAACATACGATATATCATGCTAGGCCTCATCAAGTGGTGTTGGGATACCAAAGGTCAAAGAGTGGGGACTTGGTTTGAAAACATTTAGCTCATTGTGGATTCTGTACACAGGTTGTGTGTAGGGACATGCACACATGTACTACAGTGGTGTGGTTTAACCCTTAACTTAAGGCTTAAGGACGGCATGTCGCTAAAAGATGATGTTTATCCTCATGATGAACCAATATAGGCAAGCTAGTAACTAGGGGGGGGGGTCGTCGTTTCGAATGAACCACCCCACCTCCCTGAAGGGGGAAAAGTGTTCGACCCTAGCTGATTTGAAAGAAGACATAATGGTCTAGATCTCATTTTTTTACGGCTTGTCAATCGGACAATTATTAAGGATTCTAGAGAAAAAAACTATGAAAGATTGATTAGATACACAAAATTCAGCTTTTTCTTTAAATATATTACCGTTACACAAATTTCAACTTATATGATATTAGAAAAGTCCAGTTCCACCATTGAAATAATCGTGCCAAGTTCCACCGTATCCAAAAAAAACGAACCACCCCATGAAGAGGGCTAGTTACGGGTTTGTGCAGCCCTGGCGAGTAGTTCGTAGGTGCTGCATTGGAACACCATGCCAACCGTTTGGGAGTGTCTAAGTCAACCCCATAGGGTCGACATGATGCTTCAATGCAGCACTGGTAAGTTACTCGCCAGAGCTGCATTTATTCATCATGACGACCAAGGTAATGATGCATTAATGTATTATGCCGTCCTTAAAGGTTTAAATCTTTCAAGGACATCAATGTGCTTTTAATACTACGTCCCAAGTGGACTCATTAGGCTGCATTAATGTATCATGACGACCCATTCAGGAGTGTACCAAGCCAATAGGGCCTGCATGATGCATGCATGCATGTAGCCCTGCATTCATGCATCATGACAACAGGGAATGTGGCATTTAAGCACCATGCATCCCTTAACTTAAAGGGTTAACTTTAAACTAGTTTTCACCGCATTCCCACACTTATCGTAGGAATTCAACCATTACAGTGTGTTTTATTGGTGATGACATATCATCACGTGCCTACCGTTATTACAGAGCTAAATATAGCCAACATTCTCATTTTAATGTCATGGTACTGCTTTTCATCTTGTTATGGTAAGGCCACTCTTTTTTTATTCTTTGTGTTACAGACCCGCCACACTACCTGGGAAAACCCCTGCACTAAAAATAAAACTCTGAATCTCCAATTAAATTGCTATACGTCAGTTTTTACGGCGTGTAAATCGGACCATTATTAAAGTTTCAGGTAGTAAAATGTGAAAGACTAACTTTTATTTTATTCAAATTTGTTTCTATTTCGTCCTCTGTACCTAAGAAAATTTTCATGGTGTCCGTAACCCAAAGAATAAAAGAAGGTGTGGCCTAATTGGTAATTTTCAAGGGAGACAAAAGAAAAGTAAATATAATGGTGATAAGTATGTTTGAATAGCACGCACTGATTCTACATGCACTCCTTTATAGCAGGAAGTATTTGTTTATTTTAGGGGACATTTTACCTCTAAGACACCGCCCGGTTTAACCCTTTAAGGGCTGCATGGCGATTTAGTGCACTATGTCCTACACTTAATAATGATGCATGAATAAAGACCTGGCCAGCAACTCGCCCTTCAGGGCTGCATTTATGCATCATGCATTATGCCAACAATACGGGGTTGATATACTCCAAAGCCAGAGATGTCACTTTCCCTACTATTGCAGCAATTCCTACTTTTTGGCTTGAATTTCTGCATCAAATCATGTCAATTTCATGAATACAGAAAAGTGGCCAAACTAGTAAGATTTCCTAATTTTTGTTGACCAGAGTGTGGCATCTCTGCTGAGAACTGTCGGCATAAGGCTTTTATATGCAGTCCTGGTCAGTTACTTGCCAGGACTGCATTCATGTATTACTGCAGCCAAGTCTATAGCACATTAAAACACAATGCGGGCCTTAAAGGGTTAAGCCCTAAGTTGTTGGCTTGTCCTAGATGGGGCGGGTGTCTGGGGTAGGGAGTGGCCGTGTTTGGACTGACTTGTGTACTGTGTAGGCCTGCTCAGGTATCTCCTTACGGCAATACTAATAGGCACTTATAGGGGGCTACAGGTCACACTGCGTGTAGGCCGCCATCTTGTCCCCCTACTATAGGGGGCATTTAGGGGTCTAAAGGTAACCCTATTTAGCCCCCTACTATAGGGATATATAGAGCCCTATAGACCAGCCTGTGTAGGCCGCCATCTTGTCCCCCTACTAAAGGGACATATAGGGGTCTAAAGGTAACCCTATGTAGGCCCCCTACTATAGGGATATATAGAGCCCTATAGACCAGCCTGTGTAGGCCGCCATCTTGTCCCCCTACTAAAGGGACATATAGGGGTCTCTATGTCACCTTGTCTCCTTGTCTCCTTACGGCAATACCAATAGGCACTTATAGGGGGCTATAGGTCACCCTGTGTGTAGGCCGCCATCTTGTCCCCCTACTACAGGTATATATAGAGCCAATAGTATAGGCCATCTTCTTGTCCCCTAGTGTAGGGGCATATAGGGGTCTATAAGTCACCTGTATAGGCCACCATCTTGTCCCCCTACTATAGGGACACATAAGAGCATATAGGTCAGCCTATGTAGGCCACCATCTTGTCTTTTTTTGTAAGGGAAAGCTGCATATTGGGACCTAAAGGTCACCCTGTATAGGTCACCATCTTATCCCCTACAGTAAGGGCATATCGGGACTTTATGTCACCCTGTGTAGGCCACCATCTTTTCCCCCTAACATATATTAAATGAGCTTGAACTTGTCCCCCCTATTCAACCCAGTGTAGACCACCATACCCCCAGGCTCTGCTATTAATCCATCTTTCTATAAAGAGAACTACTAGAATAGCATATAATATGAGAGTATTGATATACCACATAGACTATAGAGTGCCCCATACAACTAGTTCCCCCAAACACCGCCAGGTGTGGGTATCAACAGGGTGACCTAGTGTCTGGACGCTGAGATCAATATCTCCAGGTCTGTGTAATGGTCTGTCTACATACGGGTACATTCAGTCCTGTACAGGAACTGTGCTTAACCCTAAAAGGGTTACATAGTGCTTTAAAGCGCTATGCCCTTTGTTGCTATGATGGATGAATGCAGCCCTGTCGAGTAACTCACCAGGGCTGCATTTAAGCATGCCTAGGGTGCTCTCAAAGAGTTTGTATGATCCTTGAATGCAGTCCTGGCAAGTAGATCCGCCAAGAATGCATTCATGCATCATGAAGACCACGGGCAACTAACATTTAAGCACTATGCGGAACCTAACGGTTCAATTCTCAAGACTCTGCAGTGCTCATATGATACTCCAATACTACAGATGGATCAGTTTCCACAGTCAGGTTGGCTCAAGTCTCACATGGTTTCCGCTGGTACCATGTCCCAGTCCCCCCACTATTTTCTTAAATTAAAGCTTTTACTATAAAATGTGCCCCAAAAATTCGTCTAGGAAAACACTTTTTTCAGAATCCTGGATTTGCCTAATATATATTAAAGTACCAGGAGCTCACAGGGCCAGGGCCAAACTCTCGTGAAAACGCGCAGTTTCACGCGGTGTGTGAGGTTTGTAGCAGTCATGTCACGTGTCTGCAGATGTCGATATACCCGTTATACCCACCAGCCACCAGCGGGATGCCACACACGTCTACACCCCCCCCCCCCCAGGGGCCATGTAAACCCGGGTACAGGGGGGGGGGGGGTCGGTACACAGACACTGTGTGTACATTCTGTATAAGGGTTCCCAAGGGTCAGGGAGAGTCATCAGAGGTGTAGGAAGCAAATTTTCATTGGGGTGGGGGGGGGGGGCCCAAGGGGGCCCACTCCAACCAACTTAAAGTATGTGTCTTTATGCATGATGTATCAGATGTATCATATACATCCTTATATAAGATTGTATGGAAAAGTAGTATTTGAGCCACCTTTAGGTCTGATTGGGGGGCCCGGCCCTCTCTGCCCCCACTTTTCCCTCTGCGGGAGAGCTAACGATTGAAAATTGTGTGCATTATATTACAGGTCTTGACAAATTTTGGGCGGGCCCAAACATATTCAGGCCCCCCTCCTCAATGATGGGGGGGGGGGGGGGCCGGGCCCCCCTGGCCCCCCCCCCCCTTTTCCTACGCCACTGGTCATGAAGAACAAAATGGTCAGGGTAAATGGATGCAAGTTTTTAGGTTTTCCTTGATTTCAAGTTCGAGTTCAAGTTCCAAGTGTTTTTTTTAATGCCAGGAGGTCCTGCTATTACCTATAGAGGCACTTATTCAGGGGTGTCTATTTGAACATTTCAAGTTATAAATGTTGAGACTGGTCACATGGAAGGTCTGCACAGGGAAAATGAAAAAAGGGCAACTTAATGTCACATGATCCTCGATTAGCATTGGGGGTGAAGCTCTGTCTAATTTAAGAGCACTCAGCGCTATTGATATGGTCAGGTAAAATGGACATTGTTGGTCAGTGAAAGTCAGGGAATTTCAATCAGAACATGAACCATATGGCATCAATTCACCCTTAAAGTACTAAATGGCATAGCCTGCCCCCTACCATTGTGTATAATAATAACAGTACTACACAATTACATTAGTCCCATTAGGGAATGTATCCCCACAGCAGCCTGCCACTTAGATACGTCTCCGTCCTAATACCATAACTCATACGTCAACGCGTTAACCCTTTAAGAACAGCATGTTGCTAAAAAGTAAATTTGTCGTCACGATGCACCGACACAGCTCCGGCGAGTAACTCGCCGGTGCTGCATTGGTGCATCATGCTGACCCTCCAGGAGTGTATCAGTATCAGCCATGTGTGGTCAGCAGGTATGATGCATTAATGCACTATGCAGTCATTAAAGGGTAAACAGTCTACATGCTAATACTATAAATCATATGAGTAACTCGCCGGGGCTGCGTTAGTGCATCATGCCGACCATTTGGGAGTGTATCAGCCATATATATAGTCACTCAGTGGGCATGATGCATTAATGCACTATGCGGTCCTTAAAGGGGTAAACAGTCTACATGCTAATACTATAAATCATACACCAACACGCTAAGTGACCTATCGGCGGCCCATTGGCCTGCGTCAACCCCGGCTAATACGGCAACAATCCTCCCCACAACACGGCTCCATTACCCAGCAGCAGCCCGTGTGGAGTCACGTTTTGTCCACAGGCCACAAAGTGTCCACATTCAAGGAAAGACACAAGTTGGTGCTGTTAAAATGAATTGTGTTTTCACTTGGAGTATAATTTCTTTGCTCCATGGATGTGTTCACCATACAGGCAACTTTAGGATCCACCTGGCAAGAAATATCAGTTACAGTTTATTATGGTATAATTGTAGGCTACATCTTATTCTATTATGTACTATGTATCACCAGGCTGGGAGATTCAGTCATCTAATGATATCTCTGTTAATGAACTTACTAGAACTAATAATAAATCTTGCAAATTTCTTGTCTGAAGAAATAGATAAAGTTTCTACAAAGAGTGTGATAATGGGTGTGGACACTTTGTAGCATGTGGACAAAATGTGACTCCACAGCCCGTACCATACACCACAGTCTGTATGGGGCCACAGATAGACCCCATATAGCTCAGTATATGGGGGTATAGGGGTGGACCACTCATGTGATTTACCCAGTTCTATGAGTCTATAGGCACATTATGAAGTGGCCAGTGGTTGATTTTGCGTGAGCATGCCGAAATATTTCCGGTCAACAATTTTCCGACGACCCCGGTCCATTACGGATTCAAATTGATCGCAGCTGATTCCCTTTGGCTATTGTAACACACCGGCTTTTTCGCTAAAAAGAGGTGGCATTTTTTGGTTTCCCCCCTAGAGATGTCCAAATCATTTTGGCCCCCCGGTTATTTTTAAACAACATAGGGTGGGGGGCCCCCCCACCCTATGTTGTTTAAAAATGACCACCAAGGTCCCTTGACAGATTTACCGTAAATTCTCATTTATAAGCGGCTTATTTAAGGAATCAATCCATATTTTTAGTAAAATGGAGTAAAAGCTATGTTCGGTCACTGGTATGAGTATACCCTGGAGTGGAGCCAGGACGCGGGTTGAACGCGTACATCCATAGCGGGGTACAAAATGGCGTCTTACACGCGACGACCGCTGACGTTGTGATCCCATACAAAGGGTGCCTTAAGTAAGGTGATAGATGGTCTGTGTGCTGTGGGTGGGACCCCTGGGGGGTATAACCCTGCATATTACCCCCTAGGTGGTAGAACCCTGCATAGTAGGGCCGCTTAGTGCTTTAATGCATTAGTCCCCCTATCGTCACAATGCATGAATGCAGCCGTGGTGAGTACCTCGCGAGAGCTACATTCATACATCACGTTGACCGTACAAGGTTGATATATTCCAGAAGGAGTCAGGATAATGCTTGGATGCAACACTGGTGAGCAAAGATGCCACTTTTGAGTGCTTTTCCTACTTTTGCAGGAATTCCTATACTTTTTGGCTGGGATTTCTGGATTAAATTGTGTTTTAAAATTTCGACAGAACTTTTACTAAAATCTCAAGATTTCCTACTTTTTTGTCAAGATAGGCGTGGCATCTCCGGGTGAGTTACTCGCCAGGGCTGCACTCATAGATCATGACCACAAATGGCATAATGCATTTAAGCACTATGCAGTACTTAAAGGGTTATATCCATATCCATGCAGTGAGACTGGTGGGCCGGGCCTGCTGGCCTCTCTCACTGAATCAATAATACAGCCCCCATCCCCCTGGATGCAACCAATACAGAATAAATGCAGAAATTGACTCTGTACTAAATAAGTATGAGTCATTGTGGGGATCCACCGTGTGGTGTCTATACAACTGAGGCTATCATGACTGCTCCATGTCACCAGTTATGAAATGGAGAAATCTTTTACAGTAAAATCTCGTTTTAAGGACGGTCTTTCGACAAGGCAAACTTGCTGCTTATATGCGATGTTCCTTATAAGCAATAGCCTACAGAGCTACCAACTACCGGGTATTACGAATTTTTCGTAATATTACAAATTTAAGCCCTCTTTTGGGCCTGATTACGAAAATACGAATTGCCCTCCTTAAATTAAGAATTTGGAAGTTTTTGGAGAAGGACTACATTTACATAAGATACTCTCAGAAATTTTAACAAGGAGTGCCCTCTGCTTGAAAAAATATTCCAAAATTAGTGTACTAATTTTGAATGATCTCCATGTGCTTGAGAAAAATCTAAATTTTGGAAAATTCCATGTTGATAAAACGATTCAGGGTTGTCTAGAAATTTTATTCACATGCACTCCTTTAAGTATTTCGAGAGAATTCATGCTGAAATGTCCTCAAAATTAAGGGTTTTTCATAGGTTTTGATCATAAATGACATTACGAATTCAATTACGAAATAGAGGGGATGAAATTACGATTATTACGTTTTTCTGGCATCAAAATTACGTATTTTGAGAGTTTGGGGTTGGCAGCTCTGAATACCGGTACTTAATACAGAGAGAGTCTACAATTTTAGCAGTAGAAACATGAGCCTTATAACAGGAAGTTCCTTATATATCGATATTTCACTGTATATGGACTTGTAAATCTCATGTATTTAGCAATGAAAGTATTCAAAGCTTTTCCCCAAGGTTAGGTTTTCTTTAATGTCCAAAGACATGTACCTACCGGTATAATACTACACAATCTATATTCAGAGGCCTCCATTTAAACATTTCTATTTTTTTCTGGATAGGTCACTTTGTATATTGGATTCCTACTTTCTCTTCATCATTGATTTTATTATATGTATTATTTGTTGTAAATTCTCCTGAGGTTAGTTTTAATTTGTCTCTCAGCATAAAAACGTTAAGTACAGACCTTCTAGAATCATAGCTTGGACTTTTACCTAACGTAACCCAACATTTATTTTCCCCGGCCATACTCACTGTAAGCTCTATAATAGGTCTGAAATAATAAAAACACCCCACCCCACCCTTGGTACCAAAACACACCCACCCACCCACTCACCCTGAACTGTGTCAGGCCGTCTGGAACAAAGTAAAACACCTTAACCCTTTAAGGATGGCATATCGCTACAAGATGACATTTGTGGTAATGTTGCACCAATGCAGCCCCGGCGAGTAATTTGCCGGAGCTGCATCATGCCGAACCTTCTGGAGTGCGTCAAACCAATAGGGTCGTCATGACGCTTGAACGCAGCCCTGTCGAGTTACTCGCAGGGCTGCATTCCAGCATCATGACTACTAAGGGCATGATGCATTAAAGGGATAAAACACACATACCATTAAGACCCTAAGCTGACCACGATCTAACAATTCTCTGTTCCTGCAACAAGCTGTTTTATACTATGTTAACACCGACACCAGCAATCTGGTGAGACCTTGGTTCTGATCTTACAATCTAACCTGTTCCTGGCAAGTTATAGTGTGTAGTTGTCTGGTCACTGCCTGAGTCTCACGAGACATTCCGAGATCAGAACTAACATGGCCACTGATATGTAGAAACCAGAATTATTGCTATAGCGTGCTCCATGACAATATAGTTGGAGAAACTTTTCTTGCTTTTTCAGGAATTCCTACTCATTTCTTGAGTAGTGACACCTTACCAATTTGTTCTCAACATGTTTATTCAACATTTTTCTTACCCGCCCCCCCCCCCCCCACCGTCCCACCCATCTATGTGTCAATGTACCAATACCTAACGGGCTGAAGCCAGGGTGAAGGCCCTGACTGGCTGGTATGTAAACAGGCAATTGTTTAATGGCCATTTTCAAAGAATTGAGCCAAGAACACAAATAATATTGCACACCTAGTCTAGTCTAGCCCTAGAGTCTAGACTTGGGTAGATACCATACTAACGTGTTCATCCATGCACTACCGTGACCATAGCTTAAAACATTAAAATTACCTTCACCTTAATCTAAAGGCCGGAGAATACTGATGAAATTACAGGCCAACACCCAAAATTACTGAGTAGGTCTATTTCTGCCAGATATAATCTCCACCATAGCATAATGTATCAATTAAAGAAAGACCCCTGGTCTTGTAGTACCGGGAATGCAGGGTCTTGAAATTTGTCTTATGGATGAAAATGGGATCTTGAATAAGCGCTTTTGTTGTATGAGCGCCGGGGTAAGAGGCCCGCGGAATCTAAGAGCGCTAGGCATACATTTCATGTTGCAAACTGTGGTGCCATATTGATGATTTATACCTCAAACAGACTGCATAGAAACCACAGTCATTACTCATTGGAGTCTTAAGAACTGGGACACAGAGACATGGGTCAGTGCATGTTTACTCTCATCCCATTAGACGTGGCAGTGACTGATCCCTTGCATCAAGGGGAGAAACATGATTCATATTTTTTTCTATGAATACTGGGATATATATTTTTTTCTTCAGAGAACAAAGGGAAGCGCAGGATTGATCACAGATATATCCACAACGAATTAACCACAGCACACTGGTATTAAGGGGACTTTGACTTCACCATCGTCTGGCCCCACCAGTCTGCTGTGGTAAATTCTTCTTACCCTTTCATAACCATTGTCTATCTATTACATAACCCACATCCCCTGTATGACCCACCCATAGACTTTGAGAATACCACACCTGGGGTCAGACTATAGGAACTTTTATGTTATACGCGGGTCAATATATACATTATCCGCTGGAATTTACGGTGTGAATATGAATCATCCACTCTATGGAAACGAGGCCAACACAGCAGCGGGGTTAGTGTAGTCGTTATTGGTTATGGACGAATAAATATTGCAGCTTTATGGCGGCCATTGTCTGTAGTAAGGCAACCAGCTCCTCAGTAGCCGAACAACACAGGGGGCTGTTAATAATGCAAGCAGTCATACCATGTTAACCCTGGGGGTGTAGATCGGGGGTCCCCATGTCGCATGTTGATTTTAAGAAATGGCCATGTCGCATGTCCATGTCGCGTAATAATCCCCATGTCCCACGTCGATTTTAAGAATTGCTCATGTCCCCTGTCACTATCTTTTCAAACCTCATGTCGCATGTCACTAAGCTTCATGTCACATGTCGATTTTAAGAAATGGCCATGTGGCCGTGTCGAATTTAGCCATCCACACCCATAACCCAGTAAAGGCTGCATAGTGCTTTAATGCAGTGTACCCTTGGTCTGGCAGATGAGTGCCATTCCGCCATTACTAAAGAAGGGGAGGGGGGTGAAAGAAAAACGGGGGTGGGGGGGAACCCATGTATATTAGGACTTTGTGGTTGTAAGACTTCTGTAAGACTGGGGTAAGACTAACTCAAAATGTTTGTCTGTGAGTGTCTCACCAGGGCTGCATTCAAGCATCATGTCGACCTTCCAGGGTTTATACACTCTCAAAGGGTCGGTATGATGCATGAATGCAGCACTGGTGACTGAGTTAATTGCTAGGATTGCATTCATGCATGATGGCAACAATAGGGATACTACAATAAAGCAAGGGGTCCATTAAATGTTAATCAACTCTCCTAATGGCACTTGGGTGGGGTATTGTAACTCTAGTGGTGCTATTGGTTGTCATATTGTGTGCTCTATATTAGTAAGGGTTTCCGAAAGTGGCTGGTATGGGGAGAATTGCACTCACTGTCACCAACTCAAGTGGCAATTCCTTAATGATTTTGTACAGGCTTTGTTCCAACAAAAAGGAAAAATCGGTCATTTTTAACAGTTGGCGGCCATATTGGATTCTGCACATGACTAAAAATGGTTCAATTTCATGCTGACTATTTTTATACATCAGCCACAAGTGGTAAGATACAGGTTTTATGCACAGATTCTTCAGAAATAATTTAAAATGGTATTTAATTAAATGATTAAATACTTTTTATCTTCGGAGGGGGCGTACGGGGGGGGTTAGGAATCTCAAATTTCAAAACGAAGGCCAGATTCATGTATCTCATGATGGATAGCATCTTTTAAGTTGGTTGCGGGTACTGCATCACCAATTTGGCTGAATAAGCTCCCCCCCCCCTAACTACAGGCTTCTCCACAGACTGAAAAAGTCAAACCACAAAATCCAGTGAGACAAAATTTATCTGAGAAATGTTTGGCTTATTAAGATTAAAATAAAAGTTACTTGGTGAGACTAAATTCTGTTCTAAATAATTCATTTACAAAATCTTGAAGAAAGGACCCGCCTGTATTCTTGCAACATTGAATAGGGAAAACGAGTTCTAAAATTGAGAACACAAGCTTAAGAAGGATGATGAAGGGGGAAAGTGGCAGGAAGGGAGTGCATAAGGGATGCATCTGTAACTGACCTTTCCTTACAACAGAAAATAACAGGGAAGTTCATTTAAATAACTTGTTTCATTAAAGCTGGATATTAATAGGTTCTTCCTGTCGGGTTGTTTATGAAGAGGGCAGGTTTTTAAAGTCGGATCTCAGCAAGTTTTCAGAGAGGTTTAGTTTTAAGATGGGTTAGGAGCCAAAAATGTATAGACTTTTTTTTATTCAGTTATTCATATCCATGATGTCAATATTTATCTCAGTGTGTATGGCATTAAACTGTCCTGATATTTATATAGATGTGTGGTGAAAACTAGGGAAAACCAATATCAGACTATTGGTGGGTCCTTCTCGAAATGCTGCGAGTCGGAAGATATTGGTACCGGGGTATATGCTTTTTGCCAATTTCAGCAATGAAAATGTTCACGTTTTTCCCTGATTTCAAGTTATTTCATGTCGCAAAGACCTGTACTTTACTATAGAAAACCTCTATTCAAGGGTCTCGATTTGAACATTTCAAGATTTTTTGAGATTGGTCACTTTCATCCCTGCAATTTAGAGTAAGTCACACTTACAGTTAATTTAGCCATAATGGAAACCGTCTTATATTTATCATTAGCGTTTCTACCACAAGGTTTTCTATGGGTTTAGAAACAGTAAACTTTACTACAGACAGTACCCAATAGATAACTCCTAACCCATCTTTAACTTGAGAACATCACACTTCTCTCTGCTACAGACAAGCTGGGGTAGATTTCAAAGTACCGTATCCGCCCGTTTTAGCGCAAGTACTCAAATTAGCGCATGTCCCATTTTAGCGCAGGGCGGAAGAGTGTACCAAAATGATGTTAAGCATTAAAATAGGATCTCAAATAAGCGCATGTCCTGTATAAGCGCAGGGCAAAGTGGAGGATGAAATATATAAGCGCAGGTACGCTAAAACGGGCCGATACGGTATTTCCCTTGGAGTGTTGTGAGTTTTTGGTCCATTGTCAGTGACGTGGCTTCATATTAGCTGAATCACACTTGTTTTGTGGGGATCTTCATGCATGAGCTTGTAAACATGTTGATGCTTGCTCCTACCCTCCTAGTGTGTCTTCATATAGTTAGGCCAGAAAGGGAAAAAGTGTTTCATGTTATACTGATAAAAGAAAAGCGTCTATCTACCTCCATAAAAAAGAAAAAAAATATCTACCTCCATACAGGAGCGATGGGGTTTTCCTTTTGCAAAGCAGAGACACTGTTCTATTACTTCTAAATAAAAATAAAGGCTATAACTATAAGCCAGGGGTAGACACTAACGCTGGCCCGGGAGCCAATGGCCCGTAGTTTTGGGTGCGGGCCCGTAGTCTTCTGGAAAATAGCATTCCTACAGGCCCGGGTGGCCCACAGGAGTATTTTGAAGACATTTAAGGAAAGTTTGACTAACAAGTATAGTGATGCAATATATCGTTGGAAAGAGGGAAATGTGCCCGACTTTACATATTGATTACACTTTTTCATAGAACAATCAAGAATATACATCTTAAAGAAAAAATAATGTTGACCATTGGCCCACAGATCTTGGTCCGGGCCCATAGTATTTTAAAGCTACGGGCCCGGGTGGCCCACAGTTGAAAAAGTTAGTGTCTACCCCTGGGCTTTAAGCCTATTGAATCGACGTAATTAGTGGCTGACAGTACTCAAAATAAACATTATTAAGTTGAAATATGTTTTCAGAAGTTATAAGTTTACTTGGGGTCAAGAATTCGGCTCATAGAGAGAAGAAAACGCCAAAATAAATTCACGTTAAAGGCGGGGTTTTAAGGTATATGTGTTATAAGATATGAATTCATGACCATGCCACATCTACTTCTTTTTGCAGGAATTGATAACTTTTCACAGAGATTTCAAATTATATTCATTACCTGTAAAGACATTTCTTAAGATCATACAATTTTCTTCATTTTGTCGACCAGGGAGTGGCTTCCCTGTATCTTGAAAGGGGCCTTCCATAAAGTATGTACGCAAATTTTCTCCAGAAATTGACGCCCCCCCACCCCCCCTAAAGTTCTTGTACGCATTAAAACAAAAGGTTAATGTACGCAATATTTTCCAGAAAATAGACCCCCCCACCCCCCCCCCCCTTGGTGCGTACGTACTTTATGGAAGGCCCTCAACACATCTTGTGGTGGGACATTTTGAATGACGAGTCTAGGGTAATCAAAAGTGAACAGAATCCCTGTTTCTTGAAACACATCTTGCTGTTTTTTGGTCTAAGATGGAGAAAGGCCTACAATCAGGACATGAGATAAAGCCATACTACCTGTTAGCTTCAGACATCCCCACAGGGGCCTCTCTCTACACATATTGGATTCGTAGAAAACCAATCTGGCAGGAAAAAGTTATCGGTCGGCATGACATGCGATGTCGCTATAACACGAGTCAGTGCATTATTTACCGAGGTTTTTGTGGCAATTAAACACCTGGACGGGTAATTAAATACACGTAATCAACATGGGACGCTGGGTCTTTATTTCATGAGATTGATCATTATCAAAGATTCGTAATTCATGTTATAAAAGAAGTAAAACAGGGAGATTAAACATCTCAAAATGTATTGACATGAGATTCTATAATGGGCTAGGGAGGCATAGCTTAGGATAATCAGACTGCTCTCCAATGGCACAGACATCCAGCTATTTACCACTCGTGCTAAAAATGTCACATTTACGCCTAATTAACTCCAATAATCACAGATACCGTAAATTCCTGTATCTATGAGCCTAAGTCGCTTATAAGACGCACCTCCAAAAAATCCTATAAGCTTCACCTATTCACAGGGAGTCTGAAAATTGCTAATTTAGTATTGTACTATACTGGCAAAAACTCTTGTATAAGCCACACCCTATGTAGGCATGTTTTCAAGCAGGGTTCTCCGCCGGATGAAAAACCACACCGTAAACTTGGCATAAATTTTTGCAATGCCAAACATTACTACCGGGCTGGGCTGAAAACGCAGGTTCGGGCCATTCCCCGAAGAACATTTTGAAAATATAGCTGCTGTTTTGGCATAAAAAGTTTGAAGAAATTGCTAAATTAGGTGTAACTTCTGTTCTAATTGGAGTATTTACAAAATTCAAACATCTATGGAAAGCTAAAAGCACACCGGCGGCGAATCTGAGGCTATTTTACACCGGCGGCAGTGAAAAGGATGTCGGCGGCACGCCGGTGTACTTGCAGTGTGGGGAGAACCCTGTGTTTTGGTATCTGACTTTTACATGAGACTTTACAGTGAGTGCATGGAAAGTGATGCTTTCAGTCTATACAATACAACCTTTCAGCAATGGTTTGTGCATGTTGAGTAGTGGTTTAACTGATCAATTGAGTAGTGGGAACTGGGAAGTGTGTGCTACCTGTGGAGTACACACCTTTGCCAATGGTAATTATTAGCTCCCCAAAAAGAGTAGCTTTACAGGGACTGCATCCAAGTATCATACAGACCCTTACAGATGTTTAATTATAGCCCTGCATCTTTGGCAGCCAGTGTTGTCAAAAACCTTTTATGCACACAGGCCAATGTGGCCTGTGTCGCGAGGTGTTACACAGGTCATTTGCTTTCTACACAGGCAATATGAAGTTCCATGATTTAATGAGAACCTACAAAAATCATTAACAAATGTAAATTCATTGAATAATATTTCCATAGCCATAACTTTGCTTCTAATAGGAATATCTAAAAAGTTTGAGAGCTGAGATCATGGCCGGCCATTGTGGCCGATGTCTGATTGCTCACATCGGCCATTCCGCTTCCACATCAGCAAAAGCCGATATGCCAGTGTCATTTCGGCAACATTGGTAGCACACGATGCTGTGGTAGACCTACAGCCTATCAAAGGCCTGTCCCTCACACAACAAGTCTATATGGTGTTGGAGTTTAAAGAACCCTTGCTTTGGTAAATGTGTAGGAGTCGGATTTCTGTCTTCAGCTCATTTCATAGATTCAGTCATCCTAGATCCGAAGGCCTACCATTGTTTGTGAAAGACTTAACCTAATGGCAGTCTGAAATGCACTGTGACATTAACCTACCTGCCAATCAATCAACACGAGTTAAATATCTTTGGTACAGGAGTTGTACTAATTATAGAGTAGGTAGAGGTTATGTAATAGATAACCTACAAGTAACTGAGTGTATTGTGGTATAACAGGCTCCCTCAGGTGTTCCCCCAGTGGGGAGGCCCTGTTTACATCCAACTCACGCCTTTCTGAACCCGCCCGATCAATCGTGTCTCTCATCGATCGGTTAATCCTTCAAAGTCACCAATCTGCTTTAATGGATCATATATCGCTTATCAGCATGATGCCTGAATGCAGCACTGACAAGGAACTCATCGCTGCTTCATTTATACATCATGCTGAGCCTGCCAGGGTGTTACTCGCTGCTGATGCATTAGTGCATCATGACAATAGATGATGCATTGAGGCATCATGCTGTCCTTGAAGGGTTATTAGGAGGTGATGGATGTCGTAGGCTGTTCAGGAAGCCCTCGGCTCAACTCAAGCACTAAATAAATAATCAATAAGCATGGAATTTAACATTACCCTGTGGTGGTAGGTAGTACAGGGTACATGAGTGTACAAGTAGTAACTACCAGGTAACTCTTTAAGGGTAGCACAGTGCTTTAATGTACTAGGAGGGTTATCAAGGGTAGCATAATTCATTTGATATACTATATCCTTTGTTATGCATGATGTATGAATGGAGCCTTGGCGAGTACCGGTAACTCGCCAGGGCTGTATTCATGCATCATGCCGACCATACAGGGTTGATACACTCCCAAAGGTGCATGTGTTCAGAAATGCCACTTTTCCTACTTTTGCAGGAATTCCTACTTCTTTTTGCTGGAATCTCTGTATTGAATTAAGCTAAAATAACTACATATAACTGTCCAAAATCTTAGGATTTCCTACTTTGTGTCGTCAAGGGAGGGGCATCTCTGATGTGTGCGTCATGCCGATACATGTTGCTTCAAGGCATGATGCCATCCTTAAAGGACTAAGGTAGCATGCACCGGCTGTGGGATGCATGTGTAATGTCGATTTAATGTGTAATGTATGAGTAAACCAGGTGTGATGCGTGGACATGGACAAGTGGACATACCGTAAAACCTCGCGTATAAGCCACAGCTAGTACGCGAGTCAGATCGGTGGTGCGGCTCATAGCATCGCCCCAGGGTCAGGGTGCGGCTTATACGCGAGTTTTTGTTATTATGATACAGTACTAAATGTCACCATACTCAGACCTCTGGTGCGGCTAATAGGATCGGCCCAAACTCGGCCTTATACGCGAGTTAGGCTTATACGCGAGGTTTTACGGTACTGTGTTTGTTAGGCAGCGTTTGTTAGACTGAACTGTGCCACTGCAGCTATACATGCAACACATGCCAATACACGCACAATGGACCCTCAGCTAATCAAGCCCCATGGTTCATTTGTTCCATGACATTTGTCATCAAGGACCATTGGGGTACATTTTAAAACCCCTCACAGGGAGGGACAGCAGTCTTTGCCAAAACGTGCCGGACAGTGGTAATGTCCGCCTAAAATGGCTCTGGTCCGACAGAATGACTAGTGTTACAGGACCAGATGTCCTCCACATTATGGGCTTTCCAAAACTGAAAGAATTTTTTAGATATTCCAAATAGAACTGAAGTTACAAGTTCTAGAGTGCACATTAATATTCTAGCAAATTAAAGCATACTTTTTGTTATTATTTCTTTTATAGATGTTATTCTATTCTAAATAGGATGCAAAACTTTGATTTTGGTATCCGGTCCTGCAGAAATCTATCCGGTCCTGCAAAATTGGCTAGCTGCAGGACCGACTGTCCTGCATGCTGAAAAAGTTTTTGCAAAGACTGGGATATCGGTAGTTCGTGGGAATTTACCGGGAGAAGAACAGCTGGTTTGAATGTGGACGGCGATAAAGGGGAGCTGTGATGGGGCTAATTAAGGGACGGCTTCTTGGATGGCATGACTTTAATTAGAGATTATTTCTGGATCCATTTAATGGACCAGTCATTCTGGTACGAGAGGTTCACCTAACTGCTTAGCAGACAGTCTGCAGTGGGAACCTGGTGAGCATTCTACAACTAGAGATGGCACCACCTGAGCTATACGGGACTAGCGCATAATGCTATGGGGGCCGCCATCTTGGCTCAGAGCAATGCATTGTGGTTAGGCCCCCGACTCCAGAGCAGTGCATCATGGATGAATTTCTTATCAGCACCTTTATTCTAGGTGTGAGGGGAGGGGATTAGCTTGATAAGGAGATAGGGGTTTAGCCCCCGACTACCTGAGGTACCAGGATGCGCTAGTCCCTTAAATGCCAGCTTCAGGTGGCGTAGTCGGAAAGCGTTGGCTCACCGACTCAAAGGTTGACTCAGCTCTACATCCTTCCAAGGCTGGTAAACTGAAGAGCACAACATTGCGCAGCTAAATAGGAGGCAGTGACAAAGCATGAAACTGTAGGGACCACATCTGATCCTGCGGGCACTGTGTATGTATCAGTATATCCCTATGGCATGGGTATTCTATGCATTACACCTCCTGAAAAAAAAACAGGTGTCACAAGGGAGATTGGCACCCAGCTCCACTTGCACTAGCACTGCCCAGAAAAGACTGATACAAACTATTAAATTTCTAATAAATTGGCAGGAGAAACAGCTTACAATATCCAACAACTTCCTGATATATCTAATTACTGCAGGAATTGATAAATAATTCTCATGGGTCGTAAGTCATTTTTTTCTCGTTCTTTCAAGGTAAAAAAAAAAGAAATCCTACACACCAATCCTAGATTTTGTTCATGTTGACCGAAACACACTTTTTTTGCCTAATGTATGCTATTGCTAATGTATGTTTCTAATCTAAACCAAGAATGTGCTAGGAGAGTGAAAGCCTACATATATTGAACCTCACAGAGAGGCAATTCCTCAATCGGCCTCCTTTAGTCTCAGATTGGGAGGTGACAGGACTTGTGGAGAGAAACTGCTGAGTCATGGAAAACAATAATGAGACACTCATGTCTTGTAGGTCTCCCTAAGGCGGCAGGAGGGGAGTGGTGCTGAGATGTAGGCAGCCAGACCAGACAGCTTAACCCTTTGAGGACGGCATGATGCCAGTCTTTGCGAAAACTTTTTCATCCCACAGGACATCCGACCCTGAAATTTTCAATGTTGCAGGACTGGTTACATTTTTGGAGGACCAGATAGCCACATGTCTGACGATTTCTGCATTTTAAGTATAAAAGAGTTTTGTCCATCAAAAATACCTTTTATTTGTAATTATTTATGGCCAAATCAGGATAGATTTATAATTTTACACAGTATATTGACACACGTATTTCAGTTTTCGAATCCCAACTGAATACTTCTAGTTCAGGAAAGCCCAACATGCAACTGGACATTCGGTCCTGCTACACTTGTAAATCTGTTGAACCGGTGGCATTTTAGGAGGACATTGCCATTGTCCTCCATGTTTTCGCAAAGACTGGGCATGTCGCTGAAAGATGACGTTTGTCTTCATGATGCACCAATGCTAGTAACTCGCGAGTAACTCGCCGGTGCTGCATTGGTGCATCATACCGATACTTCGCTGAGTGTCTCAACCTCGTAGGGTTGGCATGATGCTTGAATGCAGCAACAGCGAGTTACTTTGGAGTTACTTGCCAGGGCTGCATTCATGCATCATGATGACCACGGGTGTGATGCATCACGGTACCATTTCGTCCTTCAAGGGTTAACCCTCTAGAGGTGGCATGATGCCTAAGGACTTCATGTTCAATTGTCATGGTGCATTAAGGCAGTGCCAATGAGTAACTGACCAGCACTGCTTTGGTGCATCATGCTGAGTGCATCAAGGATGGCATGATGCATATCCACCGGTGTTGCATTCATGCCACCTGATGTCAATATGATACATAGACAAATGCCAACGACCATTGATACCGTCTCTGCCATATTTCACGAGTGGGGACTGGGACCATATCCCACAAAGCCACAGGCTGAGTGGGATATGCCCCAGACCCCTTGAGTGAAATACGTCAGAGAGGTATCAATGTAGTTAGCATTTGCATTTATTTTTTCATTTGAAACTATTTAATGAAGAAAAAAACTGCTTTTTCATAGCCCATTGAATATGGCCATATTGTATTCATTGGGAGCCATTGTATACGGCCCTTCCTATAGTTAAGCATAGTAAATCTTGTAGTTAAAAAAGAAAATACCGGTAACTAGTATATTAAGGCCCTGTGCAGTCTTTAAAGGGTTAATGTCTAAGGCGGGTGGATGTTGCCCAGGTGAAGTAAAGGTTATCAACGCGCTGTGAGGTAGGGACTGCTGGAGGGCCTCCTTAGATATTCATTGTACATATCAACCCTTTCACTGCCACATACTGCTTGAATATAGCATATCCCTTTTCCTCCTAATGCATTAATGCCGCTGTGGTGAGTAGCTCACCGGTGCTGTGTCATTCAAAGAGCATCACAATTTGTATTCATTTGCATAAAATAGTATTAAATGTGTGGGTCAATGTGGCCTGTGTAGAAGGCAAATGGCCAGTGTAAGATCTCGAGAATGTGGCCTGTGTGCATAACAAGTTTTCGGCAACACTGCATTATGTATCATCCCCCTCCCTCCCCCCCCCCCCACCCACCTGTGACCATCCACCCTTGTACACCGTCCTGACACCTGCTGTCGTCACGCCGGTAACAGGTGTAACTGTACAGCCTACCTGTACACGTGTGTGTGTGTGGGGGGGGGGGGGGGGGGGTGCCTCTACATGGGTAAAAAATGACACGTGCCACACGGCGACACGGGGGTTTAAAAATCGACACATGCGACACGGGGCTTTTAAAAATGGACGTAAACAAACATTTTTTTTAGGGTCTAGTTTATTCTATAAGTATAAAAATTGACACAGCGACACGGCTCTCCTGCCAAAGATTGACACGGCGACATGGTCAAACTACTGGGTACCCATGTAGAGGCACACCTATACATGTGGAGGTGTGGGTGTGTTTGTGCCCATAACTGGGGACTTGTATTAGGAAAATCACCCATGATTTGAAACTTAACTGGCGACTTGATCGACTCACTAGTTAATTGAGATCTGTTTTGTGGGCAGGAAATGGCTTTCTGATACCTAAAAAGGTAAAAGTCCCCAATTGCAATCTAAGATCCACCAATTTTCATACTCACATACTGCGAAAATGGTCCACACACACACCGACACCTGCTAAGTACCCAGTTCTAGCTGGAATTCCCGATGCTGTGCCAGACATACAAATCATCAATCTAGCCACTCATGTGGGTGGTATTACATTTCTAAAAGTCAAGATAATGCAATCAGCAGAGCTCCTAAACCCGTCGCAAATCATCGTCCAGTTACCAGTGCAGATCCCGAGTCCGGCATAAACATATAGAAGTGTGTGTGTGTGGGGGGGGGGAGGGGGGGGGGGTGATACATGATGCCTTAACAACAGCTATTTATGCATATCATATTACAATATTACGCCCACATTTGAGTACAATGCCTTTAGAAATAATGTAACGCTGGGAAGTTTTACCTGAACATGTAATATGTCCCATTGTTGTGTTTTGTAGTGTGCTTCATGTTTATTACATACAAGGTTATTGCTTCATGCTGCATCTTTTTGTGGTATTTTATTAGTGAAGATTGCCAATATGTAACCCTTTAACCCTTTAAGGGCCGCTGCTGCCTCTGGGCAGCATCTAAAATACCCCTGAAAAACCGCTGCTGCCATAGGGCAGCAACAGTGCTGCCCTATGGCAGCAATACTACTAACTTGCAGCTCCTGCTATGAAACAAAGAATGAGAATTTTTCAACTAATCCAAAAATATTTAATAAGAGTACTACATCCCCTTGTCAGAAAGGTGCAAATTATGTCTCCAATACAACTTATTTTACTACTTAGCCACTATCCCAGGGAGCACATACTTGTTAAGTTGCATATTCCCATAGCAAAGGGCCGGTGGTTTAGGCCCAAATTGCAGTTTTAAGGCCGGCAGCTAAAGGGTTAAGGGCCGCATGGTACTTTAATATTAAACTACACCATATGATGCCTGAATGCAGCCATGGCAAGTCACTTGCCAGTGCGATCCTAAGAGGTTGATACACAACCTAAGAGTCGGAATGAAACAGCAATGCAGCCCTATGACGAGACATAAATATCAACTTTCGGTTACATTTTGGTCTTTAAAGAGACACAGTTGATATAACAAATACTGATGTATTATCATAAGCGTATTGCTATCTAGTTCATACCAGCTGCCTGCTATAAGGATAACCCTTTGCAGCCAGGTGCATATGGGTACCCCAGGAACCTAGCCTGTTTAACCCTTTAAGGACGGCATGATACCTTAATGAATCATGGCATTGGTAGTCATGATGCATGAATGCAGCCCTGGTGAGTAACTCTACTCTACATTAATGAATCATGCCGACCCTACAGGGTTGAGACACTCCCGAAGGGTCAGCATGATGGACCAATACAGCATAGGCGAATTACTTACCGGGGCTGCATTGGTGCATCATGACGACAAATGTCAACTTTTAGTGACATGCATCATTAAAGGATTAACTCCAGAATAAATATCACTTACAAAAAAAAAAAAACATTTACAAAAAACCGTATCATGGCAATATGTGGGGACAATGGGTCCTAACCATGCCTTACTGTGTCCAGCCCCATCGTCATCATGTAATGGAGTTTTAGTTCAAATCACATCTGAAAGCTGCACATAAAACTTTGATGGCCTGGCCGGGTGGGATGACAGACCTGGCGTGTGGGGCTGTGCCACTGTCAGCATGCCTCTATCCACAAAAAGGGATAGAATAGCAATCTGGTTTATGGAGTAGAGAAAAAAATATAGACATGAACAAATACATTATCACCGGTATGTACAGGATATGGCTAGAAATATATCAAGTTAGTTTACCTCTCTACAAATTACATTGTATTAGCATTATACCAATTACATGTTACCGTTAGATGTGAATTTGTTTTAATAAGCACCATAAAATTGTTTTTACTGGACATCGATTCTCTCTCTTTGTAGCTCTATAGTGATCGATGCCCAGTTTTATACTTCAGACCAGTGGCTCATTTTGGCTGTTTTTTGCCTCACAGATTGCTTCTAGGGCAAAATCCTGACTAGGTGCCAGTATATTCTCCATGCCAAAGTGTAATATGAGGGTAGAAAACACTGGAACCTCAGTTAGAAAAAATCCTACTGAACAGTTTTTGAGAAAATTAGGGTTTTGTTGCATATTTTTGGTGTTTTTAGTACATTTCCTACATAAACCGTGAACGCCAGCATTTCTCACTTTTCAGGTGTTTAGAATCAGAATTTGACTTTTTTTAATTTGCAGTAGCATTTCTGAGTATCGAGCCATTCTAGAAAAGCTATTCTTTGGAAAAAATACTTAGTATTTCTTGATGATTTTCGTTGCACAAATTTAGGGTTGTAATATAAAAACTGCATTGTCATCCAATCAAAGTGTTTATGCACTGTTGATGGTCACCCCCTCCCACCCACTTCACTCTGCATTGAAGGAGAACAGGCAGGGGAGGTTCATGTGTCCGTATATAGCTGTTGACCTGGGTGCTGGGTGCATTTTTAATTTATGGGGTGCCAACTGTTCATGAAAGAAAAATCAAATAGAATTTTTTTTTTTTTAGTATCAGATTAATGCAACTACAATTCATAATTTAGCACTTAAAGCATTGTATTTGCATTAATATGAATAGTAGCCACCTTATGGGGTGCCAACTATTCATGAAAGAAAAATCTATAAGAATTTGTTTTTTATTAGCATTAAATTGATGCAACTACAATTCGAGATTGCATTTTAAGCATCTTAAATCAATGGTAGTCATCTTAAATATATGGGGTGCCAACTGTTCAGAATAGAATTAGTTTTTTTATTAGTATCAGATTAATGCAACTACAATTTGTGATTGCACTTAAAGCATTGTGGCATGCAATGACTGGTAGCCACCTTGAATGTATGGGGTGCCAACTGTTCATGAAAGAAAGAAAAGAAAGTATTTTTTTAAAGAATCAAATTAATGCAACTGCAATTCAAGATTGCATTTAAGCATTATGGCATTCAATGACTGGTGGCCATCTTGAACCTATGGGGTGCCAACTCTTCATGAAAAGAACAACTAAATTGGATTTTTTTAACAGTATAAAATTTATGCAACTACATTTCAAGATTGCATTTAAAGCATTGTGGCATTCAATGAATGGTGGCCATCCTAAACCTATGGGGTGCCAACTGTGTTTGAAAAAGGTATCAAATAGAAATTTTCTTATATGAATTATACAAATTAATGCAACTATAATTCTTCATTGCACTGAAAGCATTGTGGCATTTAGTAAATGGTAGCCATCTTGAATGGGTTGAATGAAGGAAAAATCAAATAGGATTTGTTTTTTTGATAGTATCAAATTAATGCAACTACAAGTCAAGATTGCATTTCAAGCATCGGGACATTCAATGAGTGATAGCCATCTTGAATCTATGGGATGCCAACTGTTCATGAAAGAAAAATGGAATAGATTTTTTTTTTATTAGTATCAAATTACTGCAACTGCAATTCGAGATTACATTGAAAGCATGGTGGCATTCAATGAATGGTTGCAATCTTGAATCTTTAAATGAACATACACACAGACATATTCATAGGCATGAACATGGTGTTCTCCTTCATATAGATATTCATGGATTTCTACTTCTACTAAATATAGATTTCTGTTGGAAGGATTCTGTTACATGGATGTCGATGGCCAGTTTTAGATATATATCCATATAGTGCATTGGAGTGCTATAATGTTGGACTGCTGTATATTCTGAATTTTGGATTTTAAATAATTAGACAAAAAAGAAACGGAACATTTAAACGACTCATGTATATAATCCGGGTGGCAATGTAACATGTACTATATAATCCTAAAGGCTAAATGATAAAGCAGAAATGCAATTTATCAATTTTGAAGAGAACTCGACAGTGAAAGTGATAATATACATGTATACACGTCTAGATTTTGACATGATAGATATACAGAAGTCTACACCTGGGCTTGTATGACATATCGATGGGGAATATTGGAGTGCCATTAGCATATTTCACACATGGGGTTGTGAGTAGACGCTATATAAATATTATAATGGGATTGATTTTGTCAGCATTTGCACATAATATTGACATGGTTTATGTCAAAGCATGGCTGGATATATCGATCATATTACAGTACTCTACAGCGACATTGGACATATCACACGTCTACAATCAATAGGTATGCATATATGTGATGTGTCTACTCAAGTTGCCATAGTGAAGTTATACTTGTGTCCATTATATGTGTGTATTGCAATCCAAACTTATTGCCACATGTGTCTTGCTGTATAGAAGCTAATTGATATAGCATTATAAAATACCATACAATTCCCAGCCGAACTCTATACATGTACTACCCACAGCATAATGGTACCTGTATGAAGCCGTTGCCATGGTTACCTAATACTTATCATTAGTACCTCCCTGCCATACTGGCCCGTTTAAGTGTGGTTTAAACACAGGTCTAGGACCTCTCAGAAACTCAAAAAGCTCCTTTTAATTAAAGGACTCATGAGATTGCAAGTCCTTGCATAAGCACAGGGGGTAACAGGTGCGCTTAACCCTTTCAAGATGTCGCTAAAAGATGACATTTGTCGTCATGATGCACCAATGCAGCACCGGCAAGTAACTCACCAGTGCTGCATTGGTGCATCATGCACAGCCTTCGGGAGTGTCTCAACCCTGTAGGTTATGGGGAGGATAGCCTACATGGCATGGGAGCCGCCATTTTCTTTCTGTAAATCTGTTATCAGCCACTGGTCTCACCTAGGAACAATGGCCACAGATAACACTGATAAGACTGATGGGTGACATCCCACCCCGAATTTAATCACCTTAATCACCTCCCCATTGTCTCAGGTGTGAAGTGAGTGACTTAGCCTGATTGAGAGACAATGCATTAATTACACTCTGACTGACTGACATGTAGTCACCCACAGAGGTGTTAATGCTCTATTTCTCTAAGATTTGAAAAATTCACATTGCTTTAAGCTTATCTGATTAAAAACCATGTCATGGGGAAAATATTAATCTAATTTATACAGAATATAAACAGATAGTAAATGAGAGAGAACCCTCCGAAGTAAACTGCACAAAGGGGGGAAATGGAGGATTGACACACGACTACCTGAGCCTCCTGGTACATGCCTCATGAACCAGCATAGGCTCTCCCCCCTATATCAGCTGATGGCCTGCGGGCCGACCCTCCATATTTATACAATGTGCTCCTCCTTCATCGTTTGGCACTGTTCATTATGATGATCTCGCTAAGTGTTGTCAATAGCGACACTTATGACGTAACATATAGATGTAACGTCGCGACGTAACGTCACAACTATATATGTAACACATGCCCGGGGAGAGCCAATGAGATAACTTAATTAGTGTATACAGCGGTGGTGCCCTCTGGTGAGAGTAGAGTTGATTAAGAGGCAGGAGATGGGGTGTGGCCGCGTGTAATCAAGTGGAACGTAAACAATCACTCTATAAGTCATAGGTATCTTACCGCTGCCTTTAACTCTTTAAGGTGGCTAGACCCCATTGTAAGCACGTCAACTGCGCAGGTCATGGCGCATATGTACATGTATTTGTCTCAGAACACACCAGGGGGTGCCTTTGGTCATATTTTGGTATATTAGATACATATTTTCATGTGTTGTTAAGATTACCCTGCAAGACCTGACCGGGGCTTGAACCCAAGGCCTCCTGCATGTGAGTCTAAGGCTTTACCCCTACTCTACTGAGGCTCTGTAAGTAGGCCTGCTGAAAGGTATACCTGTACCACATCAAGACTGTGTGCTCCATTTATATGTGTTTTTTTTTCCAACACCAAAACCTTTAAAATATGCAGGGGACCATATGTTCAAAAAATTGTTTCTGGGTGTAAAAGATTATAAACTATATCCTGAGAGAACTATAGGAAAAGCGAATTACTTTAAGATGCTATTCCATGGACATAAGTACTATCACCATATGATCTTATTACAGATCACTCCAAACTCAAAGCCAGATATCTCAGAAACTAGCTCAGGAACCCCCTATTTTCTTAACACCATTTGAGACTACTTATGATCATGGCGAAAATCCTGACAAAATCTATTTACTCCAAGACTACGGGGTCTACCCACCTTAAGGACACATGTCGCTAAAAGATTACCGTCACTTGTTGTCATGATGCACCAATGCAGCCCCAGCGAGTAACTCGCCCGCCTATGGGAGTGTCTCAACCCTTAAGGGTCGGCATGATGCATGAATGCAGCACTGGCGAGTTACTTGCCAGGGCTGCATTCATGTATCATGATGATGTGTATTTAGTTGCACTGAAATAATATTTCAATCTGCAACAAAAGCGATTGGATAGTGTATCTGTATGCCAGAAGCCTTCATGGTAATATTGGTGGTATTGGTTGTACCGGTATATGTGTGTCCATGATAACCGGCCCACCTGTTCTGTCCACCTGTGACCCACACCTGGGGCCGTACAGGCTGCGTCTCCCCAAATCGATCCAAGTAGAAAGTCTATGATAGGGTGCAATATCTATACCGGGTGCAATCTATGACCGGCTTGAAAGAAAACAGTTTATTTAGGGCATATGTTTATAGAAATGGGCGGAAAAGGTCAATTGATGTTTTAAGACTTACCGGTATATTACTCATTTCATTTCAATTTCTTTATACACCTGGCCTAAAAGAAATCGTTTTCATTCAAGCTGGTCATAGATTGCACCCGGTCATATACTCTCGACTTGGATCGATTTGGTGAGACACGGCCTACACTCTACCATATGTCCTTGTGTCAACTCTCCTCCCCTGAACCAACCACCCAACCATCCAGTCACGTGACCCGGCGTCTGGGGCAGCTCCCAGGGTCCCCTACACTCACCAAGCAGGTGTTTAGTGAGTAATGGTTCTGGCCGATGCTGGGAGATTGAGTCTGGTCAGCGTTTCAAATGTCAGGGGTCACATGACTAGGTGTAAAGGTCCTGGATGTCAATGATCTTTTAACCCTTTAAGGACGGAATGTTACCTTAAAGGCAGCATTTGTCATGATGCACCAACCCAGGGGTGGCGAGTAACTCACCAGGACTTCATTGGTGTATCATGCTGATTCTTTGGGATTGTAACCACCTGTAGGCGGCAGGGTTGGTGTGATGCATTTGTGAGTCACTCGCCAGGGCTGCATTTATGCATCATGCTGACACAAGGCATGATGCATTAAAGCACTATGCGGCCCTTAAAGGGTTAACGAGCACCTGGCCGTGAGGTGAGTGCTGGGTCTGAATAGTGAGAATAGTGTCTGCTCTTTTTTATTTTGGCTAAAATCTAAGCCACAGGAAAACCTTTTTGTAAATTGGATTACTCCGGTACTAGGATTAGGGCCTTTGACTACACGGTTAACATGTATGCAGAGTGCCTCTCATTCTCTCAGTGTTTTCCTTGATTGCAAGTACTTTTCTTGAGTTGCAAAATACATATAATTACCTAGGGTCGATTCACCTGGAGTCGGACACATACCTTGACACGGACACCTGATTTTATGGTTCTTCAAGAATCTTAAGCACTTCATTTGAGAATAATCGTAAAGTTTAAGTGCTATTCTTTTAAAAAAAAGCAACATTAGAAGTCGTAATGTACATGAATAACCTCAAATTTGACTGTCCGTCTCAGGGTATGTGTCCGACTCATGGTGAATCTACCCTATATTCAGGAACCTGCATTTAAACATGTCAAGGTTTCTTAGATTAATGGCTTTCATCCCTGAAAATACAAACAATCCAGTCTTGGGAGGCAAATAATATAATATAGTCCTGATGAAAGGGATGGCTGAAGACAAAAAGATCACTTTCCTAATATACCAATTGGCAGTTTTTCCCACACTATCTATTTATTAATGGTGATCCTTTTTAGGAACCTAAATGGTAAAATACATGGAAAATACACCCCCAATTGGCAGTAAAGGATAACAATAGACAAGTAATTCTTCTTTTTCTGTGCCTCCTCCTTACACCCGACACACATTATCCACGCGCCAAGAGATCAATTCAGGCAATCTGCGATCGTTTGTTTAGACATAGTCAGATGCCAAGACATGACTTGATGCAATCTGTGCACGTCTATTGAGACATGTAACCTTGTTGGCTGTTTACTGACTAGATGTCAATTCTATTCCATTTTAAAAGTTAAAAAGCCTTTCCAAGATAGCATTCACACTCCTAACAGTGTTTAGTACAGTTTCAGATAGCAATATGTTTCTTAATGACAAGCATGTCTCATGGATTCACAAGAATGACAATTATCCTAAGACATAAAATCAAGAGAATATGACTTTGATGACCTTCATAAAGAACATAAATAAAGGGATAGAATAAAACAGACCATTTCTGGAAATTATTCACTGACTAGAAACCTAAATACAGTTAGGAGTCACAGGTTAGGAAAGCAGTGAGAAATAGCATTTGGCTACCAGGGCCCACCAGCCATCTTTGATTTTCCCCAATCTGTCACTATTAGAGCTATATGAATGGTGGTGTGGCTTCCGTGACCTAGATTCTGCCCGTGCCGGCAGTGTCATTGACAACCACCCCCCCCCCCCCCCCCACACACACACACACTCATCCAGCATGGCTGTCTGCAGTCCCAATGGCACCCGTGTGTACTCTCTGTGATACGACTACTGTAAAATCTCACATTGTAAGGGTCCCAGACGGGTAATATCGACAAGGCGAGAAGGCCCTGTTTTAAACTTTATGGACAAGGGACAAGGGAATGCTGGGGGTTGGCGACAAGGGACAAAAATCTTTCTTTCAATCAACAAGGCACAAGACCTATTTTTTTAGGATCGACAAGTGGCACATCGAGTTTGAGGCAATTTTACAAGTATGTTGGTGGCCGGCCTCGATTCCCAATCGCGGAGGCAGTGGGACGCCGGCTCCAGTATATTCTACAAGTGGCATCTGGGGTCTGATTACGGCTACACCTTCATACTCTGCTACACTAGTAAAAATTAAAAGGTGTATAAGCCGCACCCTAAATTTGGACAAATCATATAAACCGCACTGGGGTTTGACAAGCTTCTATGCGGCTTCTATAAGCAGGTGCACTGGTGATATTTACTACCGCAAAATGCAAGGTTTTGCGGTAGTAGAATATAGGCCTTGTACAAGCCGCACCCTGCGTTTGGGCAAATCCTATAAGCCGCACTGGGGTTTGACAAGCTTCCACATGGCTGCTATGCGGCTTCTACATGATAGTTTACAGTGTGTCAGGGGTTTGTCCTGTACCCCGGGGCCTGTACCCCCTACTCTATAGAGGTCTGCCCTCCCACTGTACCGGATCAATACGCGCCCCTCCCGCCCCTCCCGCCCCTCCCGCCACCGCCCCCCCCCCCCCTGCCGCCACCCCCGGCTACTGCCGATGGGAGGCGGCCATGCATTCGCTGCGTTCCTACAGGCGCATTTACTGCGGTCCTGCACAATGTCGTTTACGTCGGTATCATGGCGTGGGGATTATGTGCTGAGTCATGGTCCGGTCATGGTGGTCACCCATCTGTAGACATGTGGGGGGGGGGGGGGTAGGATGGACCTCTAAGCCTTAAGAGCAGGAGTGGAGTTCTTAAATGACTTAAATGCGCAGCACTCCAGCCTTTTTTGTCACCATAATGCATGAATGCAGCCCTGTCTTACTATAGTAACTTGTCAGAGCTGTATTCGTCCATCATGCCAATCATACAGGTTTGATACACTCCTGAAGGGTCGGCATGGTGCATCAAAGTCACAACTACAAGTCACGGGCGCTATATTGCCCCTCAGATATCAGCGATGTCGCTCAGGAGCGTGCGGGAAGAACTTGGGCCAGCTTGGAGCCTTCCCTTGGAAGCTCGAGGAAGTAGATTAGTACTCTCGTTCCCAAATCCTTTCGTAATAACCAAATGACCTTAAACTTGGGATTTTGCTGGGTATTGGTAACCCCAGCTGGTAGCTTGGAACTAGCGAACAGGAACAGGAAATGGAACCAGAAATTCTGATGGTAAAATACAGATAAACTACCATCATACATTCTGGTTCCTGTCCACTGGTTCCAGGCTACCAGCAGGGGTTGCCCAAGTTCAAGGTCATTTGGCTGTTACCAGAGCCTTCCTTCGGAAGGATTTGGGAACGAGAGTAGTAGACTAGAGAAATGGCAGCAGTATTGAATGTGTGACCTTGCTGACCATATCATGACTCCCCGTGTGACTTGTCGGCGAGTGAGAGGGGCGGGGGTGGGGGAGGGCTGGTGAGGGGGGGGGTGGGGGGGTGGGTGGTGGGGGGGGGGGGGTGGCATGATTTAGGACCATTAGTGCCCCCTGGTCCATGTCCGCTGTAACTGTACTAGTAACGTCCGTCATAATTCACAGGCGAGTCAGCAACCACCCATCCAACACACACTGGGGTGTGTCGTCAGTCAACTCCTTGCCTAGTTTAGAGTCATGCTGTGTAGTTGCCTTTAGTGTTTTTGCTGTGATACAAAACCTCGGTTGTTCTCAATATCTATCTTATTTAGCAGTGTGAATGGTGTTACAAGACGGGCAATTATTGCTCTAATACCCCTATACTGTAGTTCCCTTCTCCAACCTGACCAGCTGTACCCTATACTACCGTACCCATCTGTACTGTCCACATTGAGTGTTGTGAGTAGTATAGGGAATGTCCCTTTGCGGCAGTACGGTCGGTACCCTAGACTCAACCCCCACCTGCATCCTTAACTCCTGCCAACTGTATATTAACCCTTGTATATAGGACAGTAAAGTGCTTCAATGCTCTGGTGAGTTACTTGCTCCGGTGAGTAAATCACCAGTTGTAGGGTTGATATTACACTGCCATAGGATAAGCATGAAGCAGCAATGCAGCGCCTGCGATCTACTTGCACGAGTAACTCGTCACCACAATAAGAGGCAAATCAAGAAGACGACACACCTTAAAGCCCCAGCGCCCCTATAAATGGAGCTGAGTACCTGTCCCGGCTCCACTCAGACTGCCGCTGGAGGGGTACCGAGATCTGCGCCTTTAAGGCATGCCACGGTGCTTAAACGTTGATAGGGTCTGCAGTCCGCTATAGTAGTGCTGCTATTAACCCTTTAAGGACCTTTTAATCTGCTGATAATATACCGGCTGTCATCATGATACATGAATGCAGCCCTGGTGATACACTCCCCAATGGTCGTCATGATGCCTGAATGCAGCCCTGGCGAGTTACTCACCAGCGCTGTATTCATGCATCATAGTGACAAAGGACATAGTGTATTAAAGAACTATACCGTGCTTAAAGGGTTAAAGTGCTTGGTGACCCCACCTATTGGATGTGGAGTGATAGATGACCCTAGTATTGGAGCAGACAGGCAGGGTAATATGGACTATACACCCCACTAGTAGCACAGGGAATCCATGCCTACTCAGGCCACACCTAAATTTTTATTCTTTGAGTTACAGACACTTTTCTCAAGTACAGAGGTCGAAATAAAATTATTTTGAATAAAAGAAAATCTAGTCTTTCACGTTTTACTACCTAAAAAATTGGAAAGTGGTCGGATTTACATGCCGTAAACATTGAAACATAGCATTTCAGGTGGAGTTTCACAATTTTATTTTTAGTGCGGCGTTATTTCCTACTACCTCAGCGGGCCCGTAACCCAGAGAAAAAAAAGTGGCCTCCCTGCATCCGGATTCCAATATCACACCCAGGACACTCATATTCAGCCTCAAGATATATATTAGCCAATCTCAGGTTGCTTTTTGTGATCTCAGGTAGCCGCCAGTCCAGGGGTATATGGAAAGATGAACTGGAATATCAATTAACACATTGGTATATCAGACTTGAAACTTGGACCAGACGGCACATTTCCCACCCCGGATATCAGACAGCACATTTCCTAGCAGGGGCCAATAACTGCCATGATAAGAGCAGCCAATCAGAACCTTTGATACTAGTCTAGGAGGAAGGCCACTGTCCTCTCATTAATGATATTGTAGGTTGGCATAAGGTGTGCCCCTCTCCTTGTGAGCTGGGCGATTGATATCAGTCAATTAACCCTTCAAGGCAGCATGATGCTTAAAGGCTTTGTAGGCCTGATGCATTCGTGCATCATTCAAACACTTCAGGAGAGTATCAACCCCACAAGGTTAGTATGATGCATGGATGCAGCCTTAAGGAGTAGACAGCTCGCCAGGGCTGCATACTTGCATCATGCCGACCAACGACATACTGCATCAAAACACTGTGCAGTCCTTGGAGGGTTAGCGTGTTAGGTACTAGGGTAAATTCACCTGGAGTCGGACACACCTTCAGATGGACACTTGATTTTGTTGTCATTCAAAATTTCAAAGTTATTTATTTGTGAACAATGGGGACGTTTAAGTGTTATTCTTTAAAAAAATGAACAGCACTAGAATTTCTTTTGTACATGAAAAACCTCAAATTTCACTGTACATGTACTTGATATTCTCCCTCACTGTTGGTTTAAACTACAGGTACAAGTTTTAAAGAAATTCTCAGAAAAAAACTAAAACGTTATTGACTGTCTGGACCATAAATGAGTTCAGTGTCGAAAGAAAGTCACTGTTCGTCTCAGGGTATGTGTCCGGCTTATGGTAAATCTACCCTATAGCGTGCGGCAGAGTGCTGTAGGTGGGGGGAGGGGCGCAGTGCAGGCCGGGAGATGATTACCCATAATGCACCCTTACACCGGGACTTCAAAGACAACAGCTCTGTACTTAGTGATACGACATGACATGAGGACATCTTTAGTCTGTGGCTGAAGTTACACTCTGTGGTGGTGATGACTACTCAGTGCTGCATGCTGCAAATTGGTGTATAATGCCTACCGTAAAACCTTGTGTATAACATGCATCTTGCATAGAACCCTAACAAAAATAACAGTTAAAATACACCTAGCACATAACCCATGTCTTGCTTAAAACCTACATAACCCGCACCACTTTTGGGTGATTGTTGCACTGGGGTCCGCAGGTTATATCCTAATCAGAACCCAAGTGTGGGGCTTACGGTACAAGTCTAGACAATTGCTGTCATGACTCTACATTCATTTTGAATATATTTATCTATCTATATTACCACAGGAAAGGTATCGAGCATTGCGGTTAGCTAATGATTCATGATTCACCAAGAATCTCAAATTGTAAACATGGTTGTTTATTATAGGTCGGAACACCAACTCTCGTGCTACTCTCGACTACTTAGGCCACCAGCCAAACACTGAGTTATTTTTGTTGTTGACTTACCCTCGTCACTCGCTTCGATGTAAAAATTACAGGGAACCTTTTTATTTAGTGTGACCTTAGAAAGCCGTCAATGGCTGACCTTCTCAACTCCTTCGTGTGTTGACCCTTTAAGGACAGCATAGTGCTTTAATGTGTTATTCCCTTTCTTGTTATGATACTTAATGAAGCTTTGTTGAGCCTAATCACCAGAGCTACATTCATGTATCATGCCAACCCTTCGAGAGTGTATCAACCCTGTAAGGCCGACATGATACTTGCATGTAGCACTGGTGAATTACTCGTGAGGACTGCATTTAAATAGACCATGATGATGACGGTCATAAAACATTAAAGCATTATGTGACCCTTAAAGGGTTAATCGATTTAAGCCCACATTAAATATAGGGCAGTGGTAGGGTCAGCCTATCTAAGCTGATTTGAATTGATTTTACACACATGTTCCCGTGGTGTACAGGCACGCATGTATCAAAGTTAACCCTTTAATTGAAGCATACTACTTTGGTGTACTTGGTCGTCATGATGCATGAATGCAGCCGCTAGGAGTAACTCACCAGTGCTACATTCATGCATCATGCCAACCCTTCGGGACTGTACCAACCCCGTGGGACGGCATAACGTTTGAATGCAGCCCTGGCAAGTTACTCACCAGGGCTGCAATTATACATCATGACGACCAAGGGCAAACTACATTAATGCATTAAGCAGGCCTTAAAGGGTTAACGACCTATCAGGGGTCGATGAAGCATTGATTTCCAGTCTCATACTTTTTTCGCGGGTGTTTCTTTTTTGGTTTACGTAATACTGGCTATGTGTGGTGTTTTCATTTGGCACTACAGAATCAATAGCCGTTAGATTGGCGTACAGGCATAGACATACACACCACTCCTAAGTCCCATGTTGGTTAACCCTTTAAGGACTGCATGATACCCTAATGTTCATGTCCATTTGTTGTCATAATGCACCAATGCAGCGCCTGGGAATAACTGCATTCCAGCATACCAACTCCTCTGGAATGTATGAGCAGGGCTGTGGCAATCGGGGGTCGTGAGGAACGTGCCCCCCCCCCACACACACACTTTTGGACAACCCCAAAAAAGGTCAAACCAAAAGGTCAAGTAAAAGGGGTCAAAATACTCCTCAGTCCCCCCAACTTTGAAACCGCTTGGCACGCCCCTGATCAATGAGTGTCAACCGTGTAGGGTCGTGTAGGAGTTTCTCACAGGGGCTGCATTAATGCATAATCATGATCACGGTGACAAAGTGTATAATGAATTAAACACTATGCTGCCTTCATAGGGTTGAATGTCAGTATGAAGGGGGTGAGGCTGTTTGCTTAAGGCTCTAAACAAGGTAGTATACCTTAACATGACTATACCTGGGCGGGGGTCGGTCAAACAGCGGGACATGCTGCTTGTTATTAGGACTCCTCTGTGCCAAGGCCATCTTGATTCCACAGCAGAATCTACCTTACCCCACTACCCATGCAGGATACTGATTAAAGTAGGGATGTCCCACATGACTTTATTGGCCGAATTGGTCCCTGTGGATGATGGCCTTAACCCCTTAGATGGCTTTAAGGCATAAATGTAGTAGTGGCAAGTAACTCACCATTCATACATCACGTCGCTCTAATAAAGAGTCTAATTAGTGGTTAATTCACTGTCAAAGGGTAATCGTGAACTGATGCACTGAGGGAGTAACTCATCAATGCTGAGTTGGTGTATGGTGATGAACCTTTAATGGATTTAAAACCAGCTTGGATCCTTAAAGGGTGACAAACATGTATCACTTAGATTGATGTAATCCTAACAAGGTTCCTAGAACCAGTCATGTATACCAGGCACCTTATAATGGGGGCAGAACTATGAGGACCCAGCCGTGGTTGTGGAAGGGTTAATGTGGTTGTGGTGTTTGTGTAGTGTGTGTTGTGTTGGGGGGGGGGGGGGGGGTGTAGTTCCCTCATCATCATGCAGGCTTCACCTATACTGCCCTGTTTTATGTTGGGTTGACATGCTAACATGTGGGGGTACAGGTAGGGAGGGGTATAAGGGACTAATACTCTTAGTAATGTCCTCTAATAGATGCTGTACATTACTAGAGCTACATCATTCTTCATGATAGCTCATTCATGGTGCATGGAACATGCCCTTTCTAAGCAAATCAGGGCACCTTTTCTTATATTTTGTTAGGACAAACGGTGCTATGCTGTTTCCTCTCCAATGACTTTGCTGGCTCTATGTTTGGGAGTAAACATATATGGCTAAGTCTCACCGAATCGATACAAATTGAAGCTATGGTCGGCAACTATCTATAACCACAATGAAAGAAAGAGGATTATTTCTGGCAGATGTACATATAAATGTCAGGAAATGATTAAAGCATGTCTTAAAAAGTCCTGAACCTTACATCCACGCTACCTGGTCACAGATGCCAGTCAAAATTGGTTGCGGTCATACCCAGTGGGCACACAACATTGCATCAACATTGATAACTGGTTGTCAATGTTGATTCAATGTTGATTCAGCGTTGATTCAACGTTGAACTGAATTTGGTGCCCACTGGGTAGATGGTTGCCAGTCATAGAGTTTCAACATGCATCGGTTTGATTAAACTTAGCAATATGGGGGCCCTTGATGGGGGGGGGGTCCCATGTCCCATGTCGATTTTAAGAAATGGCCATGTCGCCATATCGATTTTAAGAAATGCCCCATGTCCCATGTCACTATCTATTTTTTCCTCATGTCCTATGTCACTAAGGCCAAAAACAGTCGATGTCGCTGTGTCGAATTTAGGGGTCTAGGGCCATAATATTTAGCCAGACCGCGGTGGGTCAGGTGTAATTTGTTACCCCAATCTAGGCACTAATAGATTATTGACTCAGGGTAACTGAGTAATACTAAACGACCCAGCCATGGATTAAGACGTTTTTGGTACATGGGACAATCTTTGTTATTCAGCCAGTATTACAGATAGAGCTGACATGACAAAGAATTCAGATGGGCAAGATCGGGGGACACATGTTTCCTTCGAAAAAAAATTTAAAATGTCTTTCCGTCTTGCTGTAAATCGCCTGCGATCTTTACGTATTGATTTCTCTCTTTTCCTTAAACTCTTAACTACTGTTAAATTGCTACCCTCTAAATGAAAGGTACATCGGCTCCAATATTAAAGCAAAGATAGAAATGACAACTTCTGCCAAAATGTGCTATATTTCTCTCCTCACATGCAGAAATGCCATCTTGTACGCTCAAAATACCCTCATACACACAACAAAAACTATCTAAAACACTTAAATTACATTTAAATGAAAGAATACAAGACAAAGAAATGCTACGCTGGATCAGCTGGCATGGTAAATCCCACTGTTCTCATTGTAGGGCACGAATCTTGCAATACAGATACACTTGAGACAGCTCAGTCACAACAGGAAAATAAAGACATGACATAGGGTAGACATGAAAATGCACATGGCACAGCACAGGCTCACAGGAACAAAATGGCACTACATGACATGACCTTGGCCCCTGGCCCGTCTGGTCGTTTCCCGCGCTGCTACAAGGGTATGGATGCTCCAGCCACTGGTACTTCTTGTACTGCGCGAGACGTCAACGTGTGCAGACGAATTTGTACCATCCGTATCTCTGCCGTTTATCGTTCGATCGACTCACTTTTTGATAGGGACAAAAGGCGGTACAGGCCCGCAGCCTGCAACTGTCACCCACACCCACCTGCACACCCACATCCACCTGCTCTCCCACACCCACCTGCTCACCCACACCCACCTGCTGGCCTGAAATGGAATAACATACATGTATGACACATGACTTGAGGGTACTTTTTAACAAGGAATTCATTTCTGATGCCAGAATTGACCAATGAATGATTCTAAGGGAGTACTATATGTAAGTACATGATAAGCTCCAGCTCCAGCTCCAGCTTACCCTGAGTCATCTGTGAGGCCACTCACACGCTCAATCTTTAATTAGTTAAAAGCAACAGCTAATCTGTTGACCCTTACAATGCATCACAATGATTTAATGCCCTATTTACGGTGTGGTGTTTTGATGTTTTCAATGGTCAGTAAATCACCCAGAGTCTAGCGGCCTTTTTGTGCGTCCTGGCGGGAGGTGGCCGAACCTCGCTGTGTGGAGAGCTGTGATTGGTGGAATGCAGGTCACGTGGTGGTGCAATAACTCCGGCCCATGACGGCGCATGACGGGCGTCTAATGGTTCTGGTGTCAGCCACTTGGGGGCAGTGTGGGCAGGACGGTGTGATGACCACTCACTAGTCTAAATGCAGAACGAGCTAGGTCTGATGACCACCAGTGCATTCTGCTGGGGGAAGCCTCCAGATCCCAAACTACTCAAAGAGGGAATCCCGTGTAATGACATCATAGTGTAGCCAATAGCAGCCATGTACACATTAGGGGTCAACTGTCTCCATTACTTAATGGAGACAGGGAGAGACTTACCACACACTACCTGAATCATTTACCGTAATGGCCCGTTTAGGCACAGGGGTCTCAAATAAGCGCAGGTCTAGGACCCCCATGAAACCAAAATAGACCCATTATAAGCGCAGGTCCCCAGGGGCGGATCCAGGATTTTGGAAAAGGGGGGCCGTGAAATAGGCAATGTACTGGGGATATTGGAAATTGTCACATTAAAATATACAGAAAAATAGGGGGGGGGGCGCACGCCGGGTCCGCCCCCCCCCTAAATCCGCCCCTGGGTCCCTGTCTAAGCGCATCCAAATTCATAAGCGCAAGGGTTCTTAAACTGGCCATTGCGCAATTTGTCGTCATGATACATGAACGTAGCACTCGCGCCTTACTTGCCAGGGCTGCATTCAAGCATCATCATGATTAAAGGGAAAACACTGCAGCACTCTGTGCTGAAGCAGGAAACCGGTACCGTGTTTTAAATCAACGCTGGTCTTGTTTAAGCGCCAAGGTAGCGGACATTAGATTAATTCTCATGCAATAGAAAAACACCTTGAATAAGCGCTCATCTTTTATAAGCGCCCCTCGGTAAACAGCAAAATCCATAAACACTTCGGTGCTTATTCAGGGCGTAACGGTAGCTCTGCAACGTCTGTGTCCATCCCAGACCTATTAATAGAACACCATTTAATATTTTTTTGCCAAATAAGACTTTGAATAAGCCCTCATCTTACAAGTATAAGCGCCGGTTGGTATCAAACATGCCTCCAAATCTGTAAAGGCTGGAGTGCGTATTCAGGGCATTACGGTAACTGCCACGTCTATGTCCATCCCAGATCTATTAATAGAACACCATTTAAAGGCGAAACGCTTGCTGCCCCTCCAGTAACAGTCAGGGCTGAGCGAGGACCGGCACTGTAGGCCTTTATAGGGGAGGTGGGGGTTTAATAGTCCCTGTATTTTTTGCCGGGCCCCCATACTGGCGTACAGTCTGTCCAGGTCCGGCAACAATTGCCGCTTAACATGGTATGATGGAGTTGTACTTTTTGTCATGTTTAGCTGAAGATGGATGTGGATGGGGGCCGGGCCAGACCGGTTTTTACTTTTATATCTGGTGATTTGTTAATCGTTTCACCCTCTAAAGACAGCATGATGCCTTAATGTATCATGCCTTGGTCGTCATGATGCATTAATGCGGCCCTGGTGAGTAGGCCTAACTCGCCAGTGCTGCATCCAAGCATCATGCTCACCATAGAGGGTTGATATACCCTCAAAGGGTTGACATGATGCACCAATGCAACCCCTTCGAGGTCCTCGCTGGGGCTGCATTGGTGCATCATGTCCTTATGAGGATGAGACACTCCCGAAGGGTCGGCATGATACATGTTCACCAATGCAGCAACAGCAAGTTACTAGCCGGGGCTGAATTGGTGCATCATGACGACAAATGTCATCTTTTAGCGACATCCATCCTTATGGGATTAAGTTTAAAACATGAACTAGATATATAGCAGGGATCGGCATGAATGCAGCCCTAGCAAGTAACTCGCCAGTGCTGCATCCATGCATCATGCCAACCTTGTGAGCTTGGGACAATCCCGTAGGGTTGGCATGATGCTTGAATGCAGCACCGGCGAGTTACTCGCCAGTGCTGCATTGGTGCATCATGACAAAAAATATCATCTTTTAGCGACATGCCATCCTTAAAGGGTTAAGTTTAAAACATGAACTATATATATATATCTATATCAGGTCTCCCTGTCAACATCCCACTGGGCAGTAAAAAGGGGAGGATATGGCGGAAAATGATGCATCATACCTGACACGTAAAGCGTTAGGACACAGGTGCATGTGAGGCCATGGAATTATTTTTTTCAATTATTTTTTTCAAATGTTGTCAACGGTCTCTTTGCATCAAAAACTTGGCGAGAAAGACAGCCTTTCTTTTCTTATGAAACAACTTCCACCTGATTTCGCAGCAAAATAAATGAGAAACCTTTGCCTCTCAAACACACACAGAAAAGTGAGTCATTGTCGCTAAAACTACCCTCACCTGAGGGTCAGGCACTGCCTGACTCTCAGGTGAGGGTAGTTTTAGCGACAATGACTCTCACTTTTCTGAGGGTGAACTTAGTTGGTATTCGTGTATGTGGTCGGAAAGCGGGTCAGCTCAACTGGCGATGTTCACTCTCCACAAAGGTCACGTATAACATAGACACCTGACAATATCTGGCCACATTTATAAATATTTTCGGAAATGTCAGAGCTCAATATCACATTTACCGTAACCCAATCAACTCACATATATACTTTTAATGCACTCCCCTTTTCTGGTCGAATTCTAGGCTTAAATAGCCAAAATCATTGCGTTTGCATTATGTACTTTGTAATCCAATAATTGGATTTATCAATAATAAATGTTATTTTCTGTTTTCAGGTGAGTGCTTTATTTACCACGGTTACACACCAAATCCCCGTACCCGGGTGTGAGGGGTTGGAGGGATCAAGGTAAGGCTTAAAAACGTTTTCTGTCACCAGACCATACCTAGCAAATCTGGGCCGACCCTGACCATTTTTAGGGAGATTTGCAGATATTTTTTTTCATTTCTTAAAATGACGTTTTGGACAAAATACAAAGATAAAAAAGTGACCATACCTAGCGTTCTTCAGCATGTCACTGAAAACACATCTAATTATTTAAAGGCATAAGGGATATGCTGACAATTATATATACCATTGCCATATCATTTTAAGCGGACTTTAAATGCCCCAGGTGGCCGTTAAGAGAAATAAAAGTGCCTTATAGTCACTAGCTCAAATTTACCGTGTACATCAGAAGACAAATTTGCAACCTACTGTGCTAAATGTATTAAAGAGTTTATACTAGGATATTTCAAATAACTATAGATAAAAAAAAAGCTGGTAGAAATACATGTACACCCAAAAAGTGAAACCAGAAGGCGGCACCTGAACTAGAGTTAAGTACTGTGCTGGAGTACAGGTGCGTCTAGATGCTATCACCAGGTGTAGTGCCGGGGGGGGGGGGGGGCTGGTCAGGTGTGGCTGGTTATCATGTTTAGTGGATTGCGCAGTATTTAAGATGGTCAGATTGCAATGACTGGGGGGGGGGGGTATTCAATACAAAAATGTACACAGTCATGTAACACCTGGGTCACGCATATCCAATGGCTTTTTAATAGGTGTGCTGGAAATGTTATAACACCGCACAGTGATATAATATGCTATATCATAAGTACCATTGAATGGACACATTTACTTCTAACAGGAAGAAAAAAAACCCATTAAAACATGTAAATAGAAATGTCCAGTGGCTTGTCTGAGAGCTTGTGTCTGAGATTTAGATAATATTGAGTTGTCAAAACATTGACATGTGCTAGAAGTATTGTGTGAGGAATAAATATAGTTTTGATTAATGACCAATAGTAATAAGGGGCTGTGATGGCACAAGATGCTCAAGGTGAATGTTTGCATGAGTCTACGACATGAAAACAAAGAACTGTGAGTCAAACAAACCTCTTCTAAATGGCAAGCTAAGAAGATTTCTTTGTTTGACGCAGAATTAGGACGGACTGACCTTTAAGCGGCATCGGTTGTTTTAATGAGAGCTTTGATGGAAGGCATCATTACTAACCTACTTAACTGAGATCAATGTTAACCCCTGCTACTCCCAGAGTCTGAAGCCTATACTAACCTACTTACATCAGCTTTAACCCCCCCCCCCCCTCCCACAGTCTGCAGGCCTATACTAACCGACTTACATCAGCTTTAACCCCTGCCCCCCCACATTCTGCAGTCCTATACTAACCTACTTACATCAGCTTTAACCCCTGCCCGCCCCCCAGTCTGCAGGCCTACACTAACCTACTTACATCAGCTTTAACCTCTGCCCCCACAGTCTGCAGGCCTACACTAACCTACTTACATCAGCTTTAACCCTTGCTACTCCAGAGTATACAGGCCTACACTAACCTACTTACATCAGCTTTAACCCCTGCTACTCCCACAGTCTGCAGGCCTATACTAACCTATTTACATCAGCTTTAACCCCTGCCCCCCCCCACAGTCTACAGGCCTACACTAACCTACTTACATCAGCTTTAACCCCTGCCCCCCCCCCCCCCACAGTCTGCAGGCCTACACTAACCTACTTACACCAGCTTTAACCCCTGCTACTCCCAGAGTCTGCAGGCCTATACGGCACTAGCGCATCCTGGTGCCTCAGGTAGTTGGGGGCTACACCCCTATCTACACCCCGACCCATTCTAAAAAAGATGAAATTTATAATATAATTCTAAATCTTAGCAATGCCATAAGACCAGAACACCAAAGTACATTCAATTGCATTATTTGCTCTCTAGTTTTTCAGTGTTTCATGGGGGGGGGGGGGTCCCGGGAGGTGTAGATTCTGCACTATAACATGCAGCACTTTAAAAGCCAGATTTAGGGTTCATATCTTTTCCTGTTTGGAGTTGCATACATGAATCCCATATCCACATTTTAAGTAAACTAGTGACAAGGATACTGTACACTTGTACACTTATACAAATATACACTCGCACAGCCCCTACCACACATCATGGAGAGGCTCTGGCTACATGTGCAGCCCCTACCAGTGTCAGGGTTAACCCTTTAAGGACAGCATGATGCCTTAATGCATCATATCCTTGGTCGTCATGATGCCTGAATGCAGCCCTGGCGAGTAACTGGCCAGGGCTCCATTCAAGCATCCTGCCGACATTAGCGGGTTGAGACACCCCCTGAGGGTCGGCATGATGCTCCAATGCAGCCCTGGCAAGTTACTCGCCAGGACTGCATTCATGCATTATGACGTCAAAGGTATGAAAGCCCTCAATTTTTCCCCTGACTTCAAGTTTTTTTCAGGTCACAAAGACCTGTACTTAACTATAGAGGACCTATATTCAGGGACCTTAATTTAAACATTTCAAGTTTTTTTGAGATGGGTCACTTTCATCCTTGGTGCATTAAAGTACTATGCCACCCTTAAAGGGTTACCAGGGGGCAGGCGGTGGCTACAGGTGGTACCCTGGTGTTGGCCCAGGTGCTTCTGTACACTGGTCACGTGATCCTCCAGGGGCGTAGACAGGTGTTATAGGGACACATAAATAGCTGCCATGTACATGTAATGTATGCAGCGTCAATATATAGAAAACACCTGTGTATCATATCGACATAGAATAGTGATATTGATGCTATTATTGTATTGTGTGTTTCATCATACTTCATTGCATCTATCTATAAGTATATGTAGCATCACTGGAGAGTTATTGACTCGGGGTTAAATTCACACCCCGAATCCTAAATGCTGGGTTGGTACTCATTACGTTTTCTAAATAATTTTGGTGCCATTCTAAAATTAAATTTTTAGCATGAAATTATGGATACTATGGCGGAGGGGTTAGACAATAATACCCTCACATAACCTTACAGCCATGATTTGAAATAGATAGACAATCGTTATGAGAGGGCAACTAAAATAGAACTATAAGGGCGCCAGCCAGTTCATTGTGGTTATTTTTAGTTACCCTCTCATAACCCCAGTCTATCTATTACATAGAGCCTTGGCCGAGCCTGGTATTGTAGGCCTGTTAAACATGTTATTAGCACCGAGGGGGATGGACTAGTTACCGCCTGGGGTCAATTAATGTCGGGGTAGGTCCCTAAGGGGGAGTCCCCTCTCCCCCTCACCCCCTCACCCCCTCCCCCAGCTACACCACTCTCCCAGCATAGTCTCAAATAAGACTCTGCCAAAACGCTTGGACTTCAGGAACTCGTTTGTGGAATGAGGGGTGAAAACTGTACTACTTGTCTGCTCTCCTGTAACTGTCTCACACTGCCATCTCAATACACCAAAAAAAGTTCCCAGAAGTATGTCCAATTTGGACTGTTAAACAATGACCAAAAGTTCTGTAAGTTTAAACAATTGTTGTCCACACCTTCCCTGAGATAATTGAATCGAATCATAGTTGTAAAAATACATATTTCAAAAGCATGGCGTAGGTAAGTTTTCAAGGAAATCCGCCGCCTTTTGGTAGAGAAGGAAGTAGTGCCGATACAAATGCATGGGAGAATCTGCTGGGAGATTGCAGCTACACGTGTGGGGGGTTGAAAGGGGTAGGGGGGGGGGTGTATGGCCTTGATGTAACTCAGGCCGCATATGGCGTCACTAGGCAACCACATGGGGAACGCCGACTGCCAAACCGCCGCAGGACATCAAGCCTTAATGACCGCATGATGGCTCCTGGCGGGACATGTGTAATTTAATATTGTCATGATCCACCTTGGCAGTGTTGCATTGGTGCATCATGCCACCCCTTCAGGCTGGCATGATGCGCCAATGCAGCACTGGGTAGCAACGCACCATCACTTCTTAAGGTGCATCATGCTGACCCTGTATGCATGTGTGTATCAATCCAGTAGGGTCAGCATGATGCATGGATGTGTAACCCATGCCTTGCGCATCTTATGAATGCAGCTCTGGCGAGTAACTCGCCAATGCTGAATCCAGGTGTCATGCCCACCCGCCAGTCAGGGCTCGACAAATCGTTCAGCATGTGTGTGTCCGCTGGGCTATGTTGTGTCCAGTCGCTGCCCGACCGAACCATGAAAATTTGGAGATATTTCTCTTCAATTAGGATGATATATTTTAAGATCTTGTATTGAGATATTGACCTCCATATTAAGAATCCTGATACTGCAAGCTTTCCAACAATGTATAACACTTCATTATTTGTCTGCCGGTTTTTGCTCATGGAAATATGGTCCAAAATTTGCTTGTGTTCACTGGGCACAACTGTCAAATCTTTCTGTGTCCAGTGTAATCTTTCTGTGTCACGGGCACTGGACACAGCGATTTGTCGAGCCCTGGACTCCTACACATCTGATACAAGTTGTCATGATGCATTAATGCAGTGTGGACTCTCTTAGGCTGCATTCATGTATTATGACTATAAAAGACACAGTTCATCAATAAAGCACTAGCCAACCCCTAACGAGTTGAAGGGTTGGGGCTAGGGTTGGGGTTGGGCGGGTGGGGGTTACTGCAGGGCGCCGCGGGGTAGAAGTGATACATGGGTACGACTAGCTGATCTGATGGCTATTGTGTTGGGGGAAGATGGCCGGGGGGTAATAAAGGGGAGAGGGAAGGAACAGGGGGGGGGGAAGCCATATGGAAATTGTAGATAGGTCACATGAGGGCAGACAGTAATAGATAGGATAAGGAAGTGAGATGATAGCTCTTTTTAGGGAGATAATTCAATGGATGGACGGGAGTGCCAGTCGCGGGATGGGGGAAGGAGCGAGGCATTTATAACTCCAACCGTCCTATATAAAGGGCAGAGTAGGGCCTCGCTCCAGTGCGATTGTCGTTGCAGGGGTAGTAACTTTTAGGCATTTAAGGGGAGTTTAGTGTTTTGATGTACAATGCCCTTTTGTAGGCATTCATGGTGCATCAATGTTTCATGACGACACATGGCATCATATCGTCCTTAAAGAGTTATTTTTAAGAGGTTACCGATAACAAATTGTTGTGATTGATAAGGGCATAACTTTCCAGCAGAACTAGTAGTAATTATAGACTATATATATATAGTGAAATAGTATGATTAAGCCAATTAGTTACCCTTTTGAGGGTCACATAGCGCTGTAATGCATTATGCCATTTTGCCCATGGATGCAGCTCTGGCAAGTAACTCACCAGTGCTGCAGTCAAGCATCATGCTGACCCTATGCAGTCACAAGGGTCACCATGCTGCAGAGATGAAAGCATTCGAGTTTTTCTCTGACTTTAAGTTTTTTTTATGTCGCAAAGACCTATGCTTAACTGTAGAGGACTTTTATTTAGGGGCCTTAATTTGAACATTTCAAGATTTTTTTGAGCTTGGTAACGTTCATCCCTGATGATGCACCAATGCGGTTCCCTCAAGTTACTCGCCAGGCGCTGCATTGGTGCATCATGATGACACATGCTGCCTTCATGCATCATGCCTTTATGCATCATGCCACCCTGGCAGGGTCAACAGGTTGCTGTTTACGGTAGGTAGGATGTAGCAGGATGCACACAGAGGTACAGTGTGTGTGTGGGGGGGGGGGGGGGTGCACCTGCTACACACGGCCACTGACTGTACTACTCACAATACTCCGTGTGTATGGGGATACACGAACACTATGTAGGGGTGGTAGAAGTGGTCAGGTGGGAGAGGCAGTGGGCTGTTCCCATACAAGAGTATGGGGTGTAGGGCATTATAATCGTGTGGCAAGCTTGATATATTAAACAAAGAGGAAATACTTCCCTTTTTGAACAAGTTTTAACTTTTATTGCTTGGGAAGAGGTACACAATTTGACGATAGTTACACTTGATAACTACAGGCCTACTATTATATATGCATTAATTTCACCCTTGATTCACCCTGTCTGATTGAAAGGCCAATGATGAAAACACAACTTGATTACCATACTCGCCTCAAATACATGTACAACTATTTTAATCACAAAGTCCTGTGTGTCTTCTGTATGGAGGGTACATAAACAGGGAAAATCATTTAATTAAGTCCATTAGAATGTACAGTTTTTGAACTTTGAGATTCATATAGAAAAGTTCATCTATATCGCAACAGTGCAGTACATATAGTCATGGAAAATGGTACATATTATTTTGTCGAGTCAGGCCTGCATCAATTCATCATGTCGACCATAGGGGCTTTCCCAGGAGAGGCTTTATACATTTCCGATCTTTTTTTTCTTTACATTGGGGTTAAGTGGCCCCTCCCCAGTTTTTCCTAGGCCAAAAAAGGCTTCAGGTAACATGGTAGGAAAATGTAGCGTCGGTAGGTCGGATTTTTTTAATCTTTTATTTTTGACATGAATGTACTAGCCAACTTTTTTGAATACCCGAAAATTTACCAAAAAAGGGTAAAAATGCGAAAATATCTTCAGTATTGCATAAAAAAAATGTAGGGTCGGCCCTGTGTTCATAGGGTCGGTCGGGTGACCTGAAACAAACCTTTTTTTTGGCCCTATCTCTTTTGAATTCCTTGCATAAAGAATCCAGCCCCTTCCTTCCTCCACCACCATACACTCCTTAATGTCAACATCTGATGAGATTCGATAACGAGGAAGTTGGAGAGGTCCAAGTCCCTCCACTTACCTGTCCCCTTACCAGACCAGTCACTATAGGACGGTGTCTCACCAAATCAAGCCAAGTTGAAAGTCTATGACTGGGTGCAATCTGTGACCTGGTGCAATCTATGACCCGGTATAATCTATGACCTGGTGCAATCTATGACTGGGTGCAATCTATGCCCTAGCGCAATCTATGACTGGGTGCAATCTATGACACGGTGAAATCTATGACCAGGTGCAATCTATGACTGGGTGCAATCTATGACCTGGTGCAATCTATGCCCTAGTGAAATCTATGACCAGGTGCAATCTATGCCCTAGTGCAATCTATGACCGGGTGCAATCTATGACTGGGTGAAATCTATGACCCGGTGAAATCTATGACCAGGTGCAATCTATGCCCTAATGCAATCTATGACTGGGTGCAATCTATGACTGGGTGCAATCTATGACTGCCAGCATTCTATGACTGGGTGCAATCTATGACCTGGTGAAATCTATGACTGGGTGCAATGTATGCCCTAGTGCAATCTATGACTGGGTGCAATCTATGATCCGGTGAAATCTATGACTAGGTGCAATCTATGACTGGGTGCAATCTATGACCTGGTGCAATCTATGCCCTAGTGCAATCTATGCCCTAGTGCAATCTATGACTGGGTGCAATCTATGACTGGGTGCAATCTATGACCGGGTGCAATCTATGACTGGGTGAAATCTATGACTGGGTGAAATCTATGACCAGGTGCAATCTACAACTGGCTTGGAAGAAAGTGGTTTACTTTGGGCAGATGTAGATAGAAATGGACGGGAAAAGTTAAATAGGTGTTTTCAGATGTTATATTACTAATTTTATTTCAATTCTTTTTATACATCTGCCCTAAATAAAGCCGGTCATAGTTTGCAGCCAGTCATAAACTTTCAATTTGGATCGATTTGGTGAGACACAGCCATAGACATACTAGAGTACTTGCCCCCACACCACATGTGTCCGTACACTCAATAACCTCCTACAGAATGTCACCATGTCAGACTGGACAGGGCTGTTGTGTATACATTAGACACTCACACTTTACAGCTGTCAACATAATGGGTGTGTGTGTGGGGGGGGGGGGTCAGGGGGTGCACTGTTTACAGACCAACGCAACGAGACAGGATCACTTCTCAGATAAGGTGTTGATTAAGTATTGCACCTCATTCCTACTCCGCGCTGGTTATTACATGTATTACACGTTTGGAAAACACTGTAAAAAAATGGATGACCAAGCTCAATATATTCTGGTTCAATATGATTCCATCTACTGTCAGGTTGTTGCAAATAGTTAAATACAGTCCTGCAGAATATATGGCAAGAGAGTGATGAAAAGAATAGGCCTATGCAGGGAACAACATCTCAAAGTTTCTCTTTGATTTAAGGTTTTCTTTATGTAACAAAGTCCTTAAGTAACCTATAGGGGACCTCTATTCAGGGGTGTCCATTTAAACATTTCAAGTTCATCCCTGAATACAGGTGCTAGATGTAGGATGGCAACCTTGCTGCCAGCCCCATGACTGCGGCACCAATTAACTCCTAGTGGCCATGCAGAAGATCAGCATGTCTGTGTCTCTATCCTGACATGACAAGACATGACCTCGACATCCTGTGATCTATAACCTCCGGATCCAGGCTCTTTATATATGGTACTTCCCCTACTTGTCTGCCTACGGTTTTTCCCTTGGATGTCCCCATTAAATAATATGTAGACCTCTCAAATAAATGAATTTGACCAAAAGCGGAATATTTCCTACTTTTGTTGAACACTAGTGGCGTGTGCTGTATACGGGGATGAAAGTCTTCATGTTTTCCCCTGAAATTAAGTGGGTTTTTTTTCAATCACAAAAATATAAGCAAGATATTTAGTTGTAGGCTCTCTTAGGATATATTTGATAATTACTCAATATAAACTCAATCAAACTTATATTGTGTGTGTAATCATATGGTAAGACAGCAGAATCATGACTGGTTCATCCTCAGTGGTCCTACACATACACAGACAAGCTACACCACACTGATCTCAGTGTCAAGTTTTTCTCAGCCAATTTCAAGTAAACTTGAGAAAGCTTGAAGCCCTCTCTCTCCTCTATAGTCCTATGTATTTACACTCTTCACATGAGGCTTAGCCACTGAAACTAAGGTGCTATGCATGGAGAGTGTATGGACAGATTTCTCATTCTCCTGAGCAGGAGATAAAGTCCATGACCACATGGACATGACAAATGCTTCTCCTCAGCATGAGACGACGTCCAGGAGAATATAGACATGACAAAATCCTGCTGCACAGCACTAGATATGTGTCTTCATAGATGCATACACATTCATAGTGTTCTATAATGTAGTTATGAGGTATGTTATATCTTCAAGTTTTTTTGACATAGTCGACTTTCATCCCTGTGTATATATTGGTGTAGACGTTTTAGGGAACGTTACGACTATTCTACTAACACTGATGTAAACACAACGTTAAAATAGAAAGTGGCCATTCCTTCCCACTTAGATCTGTAGCACAGTGCAGTGCACTACCCCCCCCCCCCCTGCAGACTACCATAAAACCCCACGTATAGGCCGCGGTTAGTACACAAGTCAGATCGCCAATGCGGCTTATAGGATCAAGACAAAGTCAAAGTTTACACGTGACCTTTTATATGTAAATTGCAGTACTTAAGTCGCCATAATCAGACATGGTGGTCGCTGGAACAAGATATAACTCCCGTTACAGCGCTATAGGGCACCTGGCCGTTGATAGCAGCACCACCTGTGCTAAGTTGAGAACCTCCAGTACAGGCCCTTGGCCACTTGGTAGAGCAACTAACCAGGGGTTATGACATCACAGGGCAGGCCACTATTGCTTCTGTCTGAAGTGGTTCCCAGGACTTAGCCCTTCGGTGAGTAGGCCTAGTTACTGAGGGCCAATGCTATTCACATGTCTTCAGGGTAACACAGACTGAAGCAATCACTATCCTGACTTAGGCCCCATCTAGAGGCAACCAAAGGAAGCACGGGGGGTTGGACATGGCCGCGCCCATGGCCTAACCCCTAGGAGCGCTATATATGCGGGTTTACAGCGGTATCGATGTCTAACTCTACTTGTAGAGACTGAGTGAAGTGAGTCAATATTAGCGGCCGGCCACAGAGACGTAGACAAACACTCTCAGCTAATGAAGGACATAGTCACTGCATATCACACCACGGGGAGGGCACTACAGTACCTTATAGGGGGCTGATTAACCCTTTAAGGACGGTATAATGTCTTAAAGTGACATGGCTTAAATGTGTTTCAAATGTTAGCACTCATATTAGGAGGATAGGGAACAAAATAATGTCATCTATGGGCAATATGAGCCCATTTAGAGGGTAAATGTTGGCCCAGGTACAGTATTTTACAGTGTATTTCCAATGGGGGAATTATAGCGCGCACTCCAAAAGTCCTAAATTGGGCATAAAACTGAAGACTGAATTCTAAGCTGGATAATGGAGAATATTGTTAAATAAAATAGGTAGGACATGTAGCATGGCCATATTGGACATTCTTGTTCATTCTTTAGAAAATTGAGTTTTCAACCCTAATCATTGGACCATGTCACTTTAATGCATCATGGCCTTGGTCGTCATGATGCATGGATGCAGCCCTGGCGAGTAACTCACCAGGGATACATTCATGCATCAGGCCAACCCTACAGGGTTAGTAGTATAGTATGTATCGGAACGGGACTATAGTTAAGTACTGTTTATTACTCAATCGACATGCAGCCAATCAGAGGCCTCCATTTGGTCACGTGACCCCCTCATTTGCATAATTACGTAATAGGCCACGCCCCCTCATTTGCATAATTACGTAATAGGCCACGCCCCCTTGATCACCAGCCAATCAGAGGCTTCCATTTGGTCACGTGACCCCTCATTTGCATAATAGGCCACACCCCCTTGATCACGTGACCCTTTCATTTGCATAATAAGCCACGCCCTCTTGATCACCAGTCAATCAGAGGTCGCCATTTGGTCACGCGACCCCCTCATTTGCATAATAGACCGCGCCCCTTTGATCACGCGACCCCTTCATTGACATGATAGACCACAACAACATCACGTGACTATCTTTGTTTGTAAACAACACCACGTGGCTCTCTTGTTTGTAAATAAGACCTACTAAGTTTAGGCATAGGTAACAGCAGTGTTTGTAAATAACGCCTACTATGTTTTCAGTCATAGGTGTCTAGAGCAGCAGCAGCAGCAGCATCTTCAGCAGCAGCAGCAGCAGCAGCCGCGTCATAAGTGTCTAGAGCAGTAGCCACGTCATAGATGACTAGTGCAGCAGCAGCAGCAGCATCTTCAGCAGCAGCAGCAGCAGCAGCAGCATCATAGGTGTCTAGAGCAGGAGTAGCAGGAGTGTCATAGGTGTCTAGAGCAGTGGCAGCAGCAGCAGCAGCAGCATCATAGGTGTCTAGAGCAGGAGTAGCAGGAGCGTCATAGGTGTCTAGAGCAGTGGCATCATAGGTGTCTAGAGCAGGAGTAGCAGGAGCGTCATAGGTGTCTAGAGCAGTGGCAGCAGCAGTAGCAGCAGCGGCAGCAGCAGTAGCAGCAGCAGCATCAACAGTATCTTCAGCAAAAGCAGCAGCAGCCGCGTCATAGGTGTCTAGAGCAGTGGCAGCAGCAGTAGCAGCAGCGGCAGCAGCAGTAGCAGCAGCAGCATCAACAGTATCTTCAGCAAAAGCAGCAGCAGCCGCGTCATAGGTGTCTAGAGCAGCGGCAGCAGCATCTTCAGCAGCAGCAGCAGCAGTAGCAGCAGCGGCAGCAGTATCTTCAGCAGCAGCAGCGTCATAGGTGTCTAGAGCAGCAGCGTCATAGGTGTCTAGAGCATCAGCCGCAGCAGCAGCAGCATCTTCAGCAGCAGCAGCAGCGGCAGCAGCAGCCTCATCAGCAGCAGTAGCAGCAGCAGCAGCAACAGTTTGAGCATCAACAGCAGCTTCAGCAAAAGCAAAAGCCCGTAACTTAGCATCATGGGCATCAGCTATAGCCGTAACAGCGACACTGCGACTAGCAGAAGCAAAACAGACTATTTGTTTAGCAGCTGTACAAGCATTAATAGCATTAGCCCTAGCAGCAGCCGCAACAGCGGCACTTTTAGCAGACGTTGCAGCATCAGTAGCAGCAGCATCGTTAGCAAGAGCGGAAACAGTAGCAAAAAGATTAGCAGCACGAGCAGCAGCGGCGAGAGTAACAGCAACGTTGTTAGCAGCATTGGCAACTTCGTATGCTGCATGTGTAGCACGAACAGCGATACGAGCTTCACGTTTTGCACGAGCAGCAGCATTAGCTGCAGAAGTAGCCCTCACACTTTCCAGCCACCCGTACGAATCTTGATAAAAACCAACTTCCACCTTACGAGCTTCACGTTTTGCACGAGCAGCAGCATTAGCTGCAGAAGTAGCCCTCACACTTTCCAGCCACCCGTACGAATCTTGATAAAAACCAACCTCCACCTTGCTACTTGTTGACTCATCAGTAAACATGGACGTCTCCTCATGTGGTGTTGTCGCGGCTCTGTAGTAGTGTTGGGATTGCTCACATTCGGTAGAACGTAGAGTGATTCCTGATGACGCCATGCTGAAGGTGGTTGAAGAAGTGTGTGGGACTCATGTTTCACTCTCGCTTATGTACTAGGCTCCGAGATAAGCTTCTTAACTCAGGAGGAAAACTCTCACTAGGAAGGCGACCGGCTGTCTACCTGTGTAGGCGCGGGTTCGTTACATCTTTAATCCTGTTCGACCCTCCGAGGAAATACATGAAAAAAACAAAAGACTCGAATCCGCAGACAGTAGGAAGCTATAAGGAGCTTAACTCGTGTTTGATTTAAGCTGTCTACCACACGCACGCGCTTGTAGTCACAGCTAGAGTGGCAGACTTCTGTCCGCCCGCTGACGCATGACAATCGACTTTAGACACCCCCTGTAGTTTGTTTTTTTTGCATACACAGTTGACTAGCATCTTAAGCTCTTACTCAGCTATAAGCCCATAGGCATGTAACGCGCATTACTCTTCTTTATGGTAATTATCAGATCGATTTAAGGGTGGAAAGAGCTTAGGTGATGTAGATCCCTCTCTAGCTGAAAACAGGCTTAGACTATAGCATGTAGGCAGCTGGCCGCGTTAAACACCCCTGTAGTTTTTTGTATACACTCTCGATCCCCTCTCTAGGTGAAAACAAAAGCTTAGAAGATGAGGTGATCCGGCCACTAGCTGGCGCGTCACACCTGGCGTTAATCACCCCCTGTAGGCTTTGTATACGCTCTCTAAGTGAAAAACAAAAAAGCTCCCTCCACGGGCTGGCGCGTCACACCTGTCGTTAAAACGCCCCCTGGAGTCTTAGTATACACAGGTGCCCCGCCTTATCTATTCACCAGCTATAAGCCCATATACGTGTACATGCGATTTTTGATACCCTCTCTGGAATAGGGTGGGGCTCAAGGTGAAAACAAGATTAGGCCATTCGCTCTCTCAGCTATATAAAGAGCCTCAATTGTTCTTGCAACAGCACTTCACCACCGGTACACTATCAGTCACGAGGCAGATGTTTGCGGCATGGGTCATACAGGTTACCTACTAATAGCGGTTTGGGTGAGTAGATCACTTTTTTCCCCTAAAAAACAACTAAAAAAAACCCACTTATGACTCAGGTATGTATATGTAGCACTGTTAGTGTAAGTACACAGTAGAATCTACTGTACTATAGACTCGGCCCTCTGAAGACGGCGGAGCGCGTTAATGCGCGGGTCTGTGGCGGCGTCACTTGTTTTTTATTCTAACTAAAAAGTCAGAAGTCGATCTACGACCTATCAAAGACAAATTTGTGATAAGTTCAAACTAAATAAGAGACAGTTTGAGCGTCTCTTAGTCGCTGTCAAAGATGCGAATAACGAACGCGCTGAGGGCGGGGTTCAGGTCACGTATAGTTCCTTGCTCTTTCGTCAGATGGCGCCACAATAGGGGATTTGTACATTCCTACGATGCTCGCGAACATTTCAACGCATAATGAGCTATATAGGCAACAAAGTGTGCTTCTGAATATATTAAAATATAAAAAACAATTCAATATTGTGTATTTCTGATAGAAATGAGGCAGTTTCTTTGAATACCAACTAAACTATAGCGAGATGAAAAATACCACACCATATCTAAGGCTTTATAAAAGATACATAGGCAGAAACTCTCGCCGAGTCGGCAATCTGAAAAACGAACCAACTCGTTGTGCCACAAGGGCCCCCACTCAACGGGGGCCTTTTGAGCTCAGGCATGTTGTTTCTCAACACTAGGTGTAATTAATTACGCCCATGTTGAGTAGCATCTACTAACCAACTGACAGTGTCAGTTGGTTGGCCCCTCTTTAGGGGCCACACAATAAATAAAGAATAGAGACCTAAGGGAACGTTCACAAACGTCTCCCCTTCCTACGGGGTGGGTGGGTCTTTGGGTTTAGTGACAAAACAGCGACATGTCAGTTCTCTTTTTTTTTCCAAGTCTACATATTATTTATGATTAAAAAAAATTAAAAAAAAAAAACCACGCTAATAAAGTGCGCTGATCAAAAACTGAATAGAAAAATAACCAAAAATAGGTTGGTAGCTGATCGGTCGTTGTCACACGGTGCAGAAAATTTACCGCATATCGGACCAGGGGATAGTCTGGCAGCGACCCGCCACCCCGTTCACAAGCTGTGTACAGCACCCCGTTTCTCTTTGTCCATATTGGCTAAAAAAAAAAAAAAACAGGACATTGTTGACTTGGCTATTTTACCCGTCTGGGTCTTATTATTTAAACACCTCGTGTTGACCCTGTGGGGCAGCGGGTACATGGAATAAACGTGTCCAAGTGCACGCTATCTAACACATAACCGAAGGTTACTGAGTTATGTAATAATAGTTATGTAATAATAACTGACCTATGAGGTCGCCAGTCAGTTTGCCGTGATTATTTTGACACACTCTCAGTTACTCGTAGCACATTTAATACATAATTAGACTCAGCCTCATATAAGACAGTCTCGGCCACGCAGGCTGCATATCGGACCAGGGAGATAGTCTGGCAGTGACCCACCAGCCCGTCCACAACCTGTGTACAGCACCCCTTGTCTCTTTGTCCATATTGGCTAAAAAAAAACCAAAAAAAACAGGTCATTGTTGACTTTGGCTATTTTACCCGTCTGGGTCTTATTATTTAAATCACCTCGTCTTGACCCTGTGGGGCAGTGGGTATATGGAATAACCGTGTCCAAGTGTACTCTATCTAACACATAACCAAAGGTTACTGAGTTATGTAATAATAACCACCCTATGATCCTATGAAGGCGCCAGTCAGTTTGCCGTGATTATTTTGACATACTCTCAGTTACTCGTAGGGTATCTAATACATAGTTAGACTCAGCATCATATAAGACAGGCTCGGCCACACCGGCTGCATATCGGACCAGGGAGATAGTCTGGCAGTGACCCAACAGCCCGTCCACAACCTGTGTACAGCACCCCGTGTCTCTTTGTCCATATTGGCTAAAAAAAAAAAACCCAAAAAAAAACAAAAAAACAGGTCATTGTTGACTTTGGCTATTTTACCCGTCTGGGTCTTATTATTTAAATCACCTCGTCTTGACCCTGTGGGGCAGCGGGTATATGGAATAACCGTGTCCAAGTGTACTCTATCTAACACATAACCAAAGGTTACTGAGTTATGTAATAATAACCACCCTATGATCCTATGAAGACGCCAGTCAGTTTGCCGTGATTATTTTGACATACTCTCAGTTACTCGTAGGGTATCTAATACATAGTTAGACTCAGCATCATATAAGACAGGCTCGGCCGCGCCAGCCGCATATCGTACCAGAGGGATAGTCTGGCAGCAACCTGCCATCCCGTCTACAATCTGTGTACAGCAGTCTGGACCAGACCGCCAACTCTGGGTATAGCATTCTGGATGCCTGTAGCAAGACTGGATCTAACCCTTTAATAGTCGCATAGCGCTTTAATGTGCAGTGCCCGTTGTCGTCATAAGTCATGAATGCGGCACTCAGAGTTCCTCACCAGGGCTGCATGCATGCATACACTGGCATATCGACAAAGGGTGTAGCGCATTAAAGCACTATTGCTACTTTTAGCATTAAAGCGCTGAGGGTTTTTTTTTTTTTTGATAGTGTAGAAACTAATATCTGTCTAATTAAACCCCTTATCAGTGCTGTTTTTTTTTTGGTTTTTTTTCACATACAAAAGAATTAGGTAATGGCGCTGCAGTACTCTGAAAAGCGGTGGCGGTGAATTTCCATTTAGATCCTGAAAAGGGGGGCGGTCAGATGGCGTCAAGGCTCTGATAAGTAGGGCAGTTAAAATCATATGATTACATTGAGCTAATTTTCTTGCTGAAAGGAATGAATAATTGTATTTGTATAAAATTCACACACACACACACACACACACACACACACACACATCCCACACACACACACACACACACACACACACACACACACACACACACACACACACACACACACACACACACACACACACAGGACACCTGATGATCTCCACACGATGACCTGATTGCTCTTCCTAAAAAAAATGCCCAACTCGATCTACCTACTCAACAGGGTTTCAGTGTATAGCGTATTAGGGGTTTTTCTGATGCGTATATTATATTGAGATTGATTTTCAACTTTTGTGATCAGTGGTTGGTCCTTAAAAGGACCGTTTGGTAGAGAGAGGGTCGCAGGGACCTTGCTGCTGAAGCGGAGGGCGTGGTCATAACGCGTGGCAGTCCTTCAGCAGCTCCTCCAGCACGGCGGGCGGTAGTCCTTCCTCCATGCAGACTTGCTGCTTGACCTGCTCCACGCACCGGCGGATGAGTTGATCAGCGACGTTCTCGATCAGCTCATCCACCACACCCTCTGCTTCAGCAGCAGTCCGCTGTCTCTCCTCTCTCTGTAGCGAGGCAAAGAACTGCTTCTCCACGGCCGCATCGATCATAGATCGAGAAACGGCCACGAAGTTCTGTCTCTCCGCCTCCTCTCTCTGTTGCACGGCTACGAATTCCTTCTCCACGGCCGCATCGATCATAGATCGAGAAACGGCCACGAAGTTCACTCCGTGAGCCATTTTGTCGAACTGACTTCCTAGCCGCCTGAGAGATGCTGACGTCACACTATTTTCGACGACGCTATGACGCGCACGAGGTAGACAGACGACGTCGTTTCACTTCCTTATTTGGAGTTTGGGATCTTTTGACACCGAAGTCATACCGTACGGTCGCGATAAAGCAACTAGTGTTGAAAAGCGTGCCGGTCTTTTATAAGCGCCGGAGTATAAGAGCCTCCAAATGTTTTTTCTCAAGCACTAAAATCGCGACTTTGAATAAGCGCCAGCGCCTGGCTTGTATATAGCTCCTGAGTAAGAACTTCACCGAATTGAAAAGCCCTCCCTCAGAGCTCTTAATCGCGACAGTACGGTACAAATCTGATGTCAACCCGCGCCAAAAACAAAAAGGGTGTTCCGGTCACACGTACCTACGACGAGCGACCTTCAGCTATCACCACGTGAAGAGTGGGAAATAAATTTTGTACGGCAAGAAAACTGAAAACTGATAACGATTCCATTAGATAAGTATTTGGTTCCAATCTATGGCGAGATATTTCCACCAAAGCGATTGATTTATATGTCTGTAAGGTTCAGCTCTCCAACACTCTCCAATGTCCGCCGGTGCACGACGGTCGCCGCCCATCATTAGTCACAACTAAACTTCTGCTGGAGAGTGAAAGTTACGTTGAGTCTTGAGGTGCGCAGAGATACTATCTGCCGCAGCCTGATTTTAGTTCCACGCTATTTAGATAACCGCCCCATTTAAAATCTCTCTCTCGATCCTAGTAAAGGAAAAAAAAGGCTAGAGTTTATCATGGACGCGTCTCAGTTTTAGTCAAGCCGTAAAGTGAAGAACCAGAGCTTGTACATATTCCCACGTGGTGAGGGGTGACCCCGCGGGGCGTTCAGTTAGTACTGAGTCTATACTCAAGGTCAAGTTCCACTCTCTAAACAGAGCTTTAGCGACTCCGTCATATAGACTAGACCGCGCGCGCGATTTTTTTTTGCTGAAGCAGCTAATCGATGGAAGAGTAGAGAACAGGTGCTCGACCAAAAATCTGCTTCAGAGGCTTGTTATCAGGTATTAACAGTTAAATCAAAATATTTCAAAACATCCAGAAAAGCAGAATAACATGTCCTACGGGCTACAGCCGGGCACTGACGAGCAGACGGCGCTGACGTCATTTCAATCAGGTCACAGGGCTCTTTAGACACCTTTTCTGTAAGACCCGTCTCATACCTTAGTATATAATACCGTAAACACCGGTGATTAGTATATGATCACATTGGAGTCGCGGATCCACGAAGAGGCTGAATAAGCCTCGCGCGGACCCGCCACTTGAAAATGTGACATAATCTTACCATGCGCTTTGTTTTGTTTTTGTTTCTATTTACAACAGCAAACATTTCAAACAACCTATTGTTTTTTAAAATGATGAAAAATCAGCCCAAAAAAAAAAAGTAAACATTTTAGAGCTAAATTTGTGGAGGATAGCCGGACATGCTGATGTCACTAGACCCCTAAATTCGATATGGTGACATGGGCATTTTCTTAAAATTCGATACGACGACACGGGCACGGACATCTAAGTGACATGGGACATGTGGCATTTCTTGAGTCCCTCATGTGCCATGGACCATAGTGACATGAGGAAAAAAAAAAAAAATGTTCAAAGAGTGCATCAGAAAAGTACCATTTCAAGCCTAAACATTTCGCCAAATTTTTTTTTCTCTTGGATGGTACTCGGCTTTGCAGTGTCTGGGTCCTTAAAAATGTACCAGAATGCTCAAATTCGGGTTCTAAATATTTTCAAAAAACATTTTCTCCCTTAGTGACGTGTGACATGGCCATTTCTTAAATTCGACATACGGCTGCATGGGGAGGACCCACCCGTCAAGAGCCCCATGATGACTCATACCCGCCGCGTTCAAACTAGCGTGGTGGTTATAGGTAGACCTTCTTTCAGTATCCACGTGACCAGATCCATCGCCGTCTCTTGAGCAACAGTAACCGAGGTAACTAGGGTTATTGTTATCCGGGCCGTAAGACGACAGTCTGAGACAGTGTGTAGTCGCGTTTTGCTCTCCCTAATACTCTAATTCAAGTCGAGTTACCGCTAACCCCTACAAAAAGAGGGTCATTTGTGTAATTCAAAAGTCGTTCCTTTGTTAGCAATGAGGGGGTCGTTCTATTCATTGATTTTTTTTTTTTTTTTTTTTTTGTTTTTTTGTTTACAACAACAAGTCAAAGTACAGTCAATCAACCGAGATCCTTTCTACTCCGTGGGGGTGTAGAAGGATCTCCCCCCTGAGGTTACAAAGCCACCTCTTTATTTAAAGGGTTACGGGTCGCAAAGTCGCTTTCGCTTTCGCTTACAAGTCACAAAGTCGCATGAAATATTCAAGTCAAAAAGTCAAATTCATCAACTATCAGCACAGTCGTTTGAAAAGCATCAAGTCACCGAAAAACTCCTCTACAGTCACCTCCGACTCGCCTCCTCCCTACCCCCCCTAAAGGGGGGTAGAGAGGAAGCGATTCCCTAGAGATCAGATAATTTTTTTTTTTCTCCTGAGCAGACCCCAAAAGCCCCCCCTCCCCCCCAAGTGCCCGCCCACCCCATAAATAGTGCCCCCCTCCCCCCCTCCCCTCCCCATGCATCTTAAAGTGCCCCCCTCCCCCCCCCCCTCCCCTCCCCTCGCCCCTTATAGAAGCCTCCCATTAGCTAGTCCAAGTCATGTGACCAAAAGGGAAGCGTAGTCTGTCTATTGTCTATATTATGCAAATGAGGGAGGGGGTCAGGTCACGTGACCAAGGGGGTGTGGCCTATTTTCTAAATAAAGAGCGCTTCCGGTCACGTGACCAAGAGGGTGTGGTCCTATTATGCAAATGAGGGGGTCACGTGATCCATGATTATGCAAATGAGGGAGTCACCTGACCAAATGGAAGCCACTGATTGGCTGGTGATCAAAGGGGCGTAGTCTACTATGCAAATGAGGGGGTCACGTGATCAAGGGGGCGTGGTCTATTATGCAAATGAGGGGGTCACGTGACCAAATGGGGGCCCCTGATTGGCTGGTGATCAAGGGGGCGTGGTCTATTACGTAATTATGCAAATGAGGGGCGTGGCCTATTACGTAATTATGCAAATGAGGGGGTCACGTGACCAAATGGAGGCCTCTGATTGGCTGCATGTCGATTGAGTAATAAACAGTACTTAACTATAGTCCCGTTCCGATACATACTATACTACTAGGGTTGATACACTCCTGAAGGCATAATCTGACATAAATATGACTGGCAATAATCCGACCTTGTAGGGTCGGCATGATGCATGCATGCAGCGCACTGCATTTATGCATCATGACATTAAGCACAAGAAGAAAAGTCCCAAACAGGAGAACAGCAACATTCACACCTTCAATTAGGGTTCTCCACAGACTGGAAATAACGCCGCAAAAAGAGCACATAAGGTTTGGCCTGTTTCCATAAAAGTTACTTATATGGATCTAAATGATGTTGTACATTTAGTCTATAAGTTGATTGCCGAGCGGTGCCTACGTGTGTTACATGGGCCGAGGATCAAGGAGACGTTGTGGGGATCTAGCCTCGGCCAGCGTCTATCCTATTTGGATAGCCTGGAAGCAGGCTGTCATCTTACCCTAATACACACATTTTGATTACTTCTTTTAACTAAATGTGTTAATTACACAGTAGCCCCCAGTTAAATGAATTGCTCCTCTGAACTAGATAATCTTTCTGTAGTTGGATATGTATTCCCCAATACACACCTTTGCGCCGAACTGGCACAAAAGTCAAGAAAATGTCTGCCCCCAGCCCATAGTGTAGCTTTAGGGTGGGAGACCGAGACTGTGGGGATCGGCATTGGGAACCAATAGTCTAATCCCTTTCTCACTGCAAGCAGGCTGCCACCCACTGCCTCATTTGTGACCATGATGCTTGTATGCAACCCTGGCGAGTAACTCGCTAGTGCTGCATTCAAGCAATAGGCCGGCCCTACAGGGTTGATACACTCCCGAAGGTTCGGTATCATGCATGCATGGATGCAGGTCTTGTCGGTATACTGGACATCATGACGACAAATGGCAAAGCATGCAAAAGCACTATGCGGCCCTTAAAGGTCTGGCTATAGTAGAGTTCCCAATAGGCAACACTGTAATCCCTCTCACTACAACTCCCCCCCCCTCCACCCCACCAGCAGGTTACAAGCACCAGTAGAGACTAAGGAGATTGCTGAGGGAACATCACGCCAGTATTAGGAAGTGTTGAGTTGGGCTGGGGATACAATGTAGTGGGCCCTCAACTGCCGAAATAACATTGGAAGTTGCAGTTGAAATATTGCATGTGCTTGTGGAATCATGTGTGCTCATGAGTATTAGAATGGACCATATTCAATTTTGACCCCCCCCCCCCTCCCAGCATGGAGGCCTTTCCTGTTTGCCCCCCCGCCACCCACCAAGGGCCTGTAGTTCATTATGACCCTCCCCCTTATATCCACCAAGCCCCCCCCCCCAGCTGGCAGTAAATGATTCGTCCCTTAGGGAGTGACCATTTTTTAACAACAGGTGGGGTGGTCCAGGGGTCAAAATTACCCCCAGTTGAAGCATAGTAACGCGCGGTCTTTTTGGCCGAAAATAAATTAAATTTGTAGACCCCCCCCCCCCCAAGAGGGGTTGAAACTCTTTATACACCTCCGGTCAAGGGGTCCAAATTTGTTTGATTCCCCCCCCCCCCTCTCCTGTTGTTAAAAAATGGTCACTCTTTTAGATGAGGCCGGCCCGGGCCCCCTCTCATCTGTGTCGTGTCTATGTGTTGGCACGGTGCCCTCATGACCCATCGACATGCGGGGCCGGCACACCGAGCTACTCCCCCGTCACGCTACACTGACTCCATCCAGGGTCCTTACTAGGGGTCTGCATCTCTTAAAGGGGCATTCTCACCACTCACACTTAACAACATAGTAGACTAGAACAGTACTAGAGTTGTGAGTGGGATACGCTTGGTGATTATGCCACTTTAAGCCCCATTCACAGTGCTGCCAAGTATTACGATTTAATCGTAATATTTCGATTTCCAGCAGTTTTTAGGGCCATTACGATTTGCCCTACCTGAATTACAATATTTGAGGTTTCTAGGTAGAGCTATGCATTGATTAGTATAGGAAATGTGTTAGCCATGGTAAGAAGGGGTAGAGGTTCCCTAAATTCATCAGAAATGAAGATACACATTTTGAATTGAATAAAATAATTTTTATGGCGTTTTAGTACTTAAGATTTTAATTGTCTTCAAAATCATGAAACCTAAGCCTTTGATCTAGTCTAAAAAGGACATGGTCATTTCTTAAAATCCACAGGGCAACAAGCTTTTTGTTGGGATTTCTGTATTGAATGATTTCCTACCCAAATTTGTTAAGATTTCCTTCTTTCTGGCAACAAGAGAGTGTCATCTCTGGTGTAATTTCGAACTACAACACCGCCCGCCCCCTCCCCCCCCCCCCCCCCCACACACAACATCGCCAAGGAGTCCCATCCAAAGTGACTGTGAAGAGGACGCAGGTGGCTGCATGCCCCTCTTTTACAGCTTGTCCATTGGACAACTACCGGTATTAAGGATTTAAGAGAGAGAATCATAAATTAATGACCAGATACATGAAACAATCTTTTAAAGCTACACTGAACAGCTGCCCAGAGCAAGACCCCACCCACCTCTTATACCCTGTGAACTGTATAATAGATACACTACGAGTAACTGGGTGTATGTACGGGCTAGAGTATCTTATCACTGAGCTACTCGCCCCTCGTCATGCTTCACTGAACAGCTGTTCACTGAGCAAGTCCCCAACTAGCTCTTATACCCTGTACCCTACGAGTAACTGAGCGTATGTACGGGCTAGAGTCTTATAACAGAGCTACGCACTCCTGGGTACAATACAGCTGCTCACTGGTTCCACCTCTTGTATCTCTGTAGCGGTACCCTGTATTCGGGTGGCCATTGCTTGATCTGGTAATGGCAAGATAATCACTGCTAACAATAGTCACAATTGGTACCAATTATTACGTAATGCACCCTAAGAATTCCGCAGTGAAAGCCAGGAAATTGTTTGAGTGGGTTAAAATGTATTCCGCTAGTGTCCTATACCCTGTGAACTGTGCTCTCCTCACCTGCAACCAGACAGTGGTGGTGCCACCTGGTAGCAATAATATCAACTGCTCTCACCCCCCCCCCCCCCACACACACACATATACACGTGTACACCTACAACATGGATCTATAACTGGGTATCAGCATGTCCGCTACACTGGAGGCGCCGTCTGTAGTCTCCCTGCTCTGCTACCAGGCTGCACTGCAGCAGCCGTCAGCACAGGCCGCCAGTGTAGCTCATTCTCTGCCATGTGATGATACTAATACTGTCACAACTAGGTTAATGCCATGATGAATTATATATTGGGAACCTGGATGAGGAGGGGGAGGGTGTCCCCTGTCAATTTTGAGAAATATTCATGTCCCATGTCACTTTTATTGTTTTAATCCTTTCACATACCCTGTCTCATGTCAGTAAACCCAAAAATATCGCAGGGTCGATTTAGGAGTCTAGACTCAGTATATATTGTCTCTGGTACCAGTTCCTCAGGAGGGGATATTGCCCATTTTGATGTATGGAATGCGAAATTCAGCGACCCGCCCCTGACAGCAATCCTGTGTGCAGCAATTCCATAAGGAATCCCCAATACAAAATGGCCATCCCACCTGCATGATCCTCCCAGTCCGTTCTTAACCAAGAGCCATTGCCTTTCATTGGCATAGACACCCCCTAGCCTACCCATGCTCCACTGCGCGTCACGGCTGGGTGCGTCCACTTCCGTTTCCTGCATCCCTCCATCCGGGACCTTTGATGTCAGCGTCCGTTCACCGCCTTCCACATTCATGTCAGAACCAGGGTTTAACCCAGTAATGACCGCTTGCTGCATTAATGTTTTATGATCCCTGTCGTCATGATGCATGAATGCAGCCCTGGCGAGTAACTCGCCAGTGCTACATTCACACATCATGCCGACCCTACGGGGTTGATACACTCCCAAAGCTTCGACATGATACATTAATGCAGGCATTGCGAGTAGACTCGCTGCATTCATGCATCATGATGACAACGTGCACATTAAAGCACAAGGCTTCCCTTAAAGGGTTAGACCTGCTGCAAGTGGGGGCTGCATCGATTGAAGCTTTTTTTCTTCTTCTCTGTTCAATCTTTCAGTGCCTTGTGAATTGATGCATGGAGAAGGCCTATTGCACCGAGGGGTGCTGAGAGGCGCACTGACACAGTGATCAATGGGGTACTTTGTCTTCACTGACAATTTACTTGGTGCACAATCATGCCCATGGGTAGGCACATGAACTTAGTGCCTTGGATTTGAAAACATACCAATAGTCAATCCGGTGAAAGTAGCCGATGTGTAGGTACTTCCGTATGGATGAAAATGTCTTAAAGTAGTTCCCCAGCTGGGCTTATTGTAGAACTATCGGTCAAGTACTTTGCAATTTGTAAAGCGTTGTGAGGAGGAGGGACCAAGACCGAGATTCCCTAAGCTATCGTTGTTACTATATTAAATTTCATTATATCCCCTATACCATAAATTTCAGCTAGTGCTATAGTGCTAGAAAATAGACTGAGTGTTGAGGGGTCGGTTGACTATTCACAACATATGATAAGGTGCCTGACAGATAGGTTGGAAAGCACCTCGATGCGGATGGCCCTAGGATCTATGTAAGTCATTAAGTCCAACTCTCGGTACCCCTCCAACGACAGTCGGAGTTGCCCGTGACAGGTGCTCAGCCCTATTTATGATATCTTAGGGCTTTAAAGCTTCCCATAATACACTGAGCAGATTATCAGTGTTTAGAAACCCCGCCTATTTCGCATTGTTCCCAGCAGCATGTCAGTGTGGTGTGGAGGTGGATGTGGACAGGCACTTTGTCAGTGTTTGTATGGTGACTGTTCAAAGCCTGCTCAGTGGGCTGTACTACGTTATTTAACCATTTAAGGGAGAGATCATATTTTAATAAGGGGGGGGGTGGGGTGATTTTCTCTGTGAGGGCGGTGGGACTAAAATAATTTGGACGCCTAATAGGATTGTGAACCCAAAAAATATTGGGACCTTCTTGGGGACCAAAAATTGTTTTGGCACACCACCAAAAAATCGCCCCCCCCCGTTCTTAGAAAATGATCCCTCGAAACGTTAAGCCTTCCTTAAAGGGGTATTTAACACAAATGGGGCGGTTTAACATGCTGCTATTTTATATTGCCACTGAACTAGTCTTCTCATGAAGCGTATAACTGCTTCAGTTTGTAAAGACTTGTCATGCAGAATACCTCACTGGGTCTTTCACGTTAATGATGTAGTGTTTTATCACATTTGACACGGAAGTCTTTATGGTTTCTCTAAATGTAATAATTTCTGTGTTAAATTAAAGCAAAGGGAAGCTCTGTTACCCCCGCCCCCATACGCCCTGTGGAATAAAGCGGCACTATGCCTAAATTGTAACCTGTGCTGGGGGGGGGGGGGGGTCAATGGAAAGAAGATTGTTGATGCTAGCACAACCTTTGTAGATTGTCAGATTGTGGGGAGATGTAATAGGTACAGAGTTCAACTGAACATTAGCAATCTCTATATATGGATGGAAGTCTTCCTTGATCTTAAATGTCAAGTAGTCTTGTAGTAAGCTATATGGGACCTCTATCAGGGGTGTCCATTTGAACGTTTCAAGACTAAAAAAAGCCTCATAATTTTACCTGATTATGATGAATGACGATACCATTTCACGACGCAATTTACATCAATATCCATGTGGAATACTGACTAATTATTGGGATTTATATTCATATACAATGTATCGATAAACTAATCTACCAACACTCTCAGAAAAGTGAGCGTCACTGTCGCCAAAAGCACCCTCATCTGAAAGTCAGGTGAGAGTGCTTTCGGCGACAATGACGCTCACTTTTCTGAGGATGAAGAACGGCATTAACTAATGAAATGTAAACATGTGGTCTGTACTATTATAACTTGGAAGATATGACACATCTGACTTATCAGTCTAGAGCCAGACAGAGAAATAATAAGTCACACTTGTGTGTGTGTAGTCATGAGTCCAAACGCTGGACGAATAAATTTAATCGAAGAAAAACGCCGCTTGTCTCATAATTGGACTTGGTTGGCCCTTTGACCTTTGAGTCGCCCATTTTTGTTTCCCATGGGCTAAATACACCTACAGCGGCGCCTGAGGCAAGTGAGGCACCTGTTTAGGTGAAAGGTGGGAACAAGGTGTCTCTCACCTCTGTTTGCGCATCACTCATATGGCGAGTTACTCGCCAGTTATGTACTCATGCATCATGCCGACCCTGCGGGGTTAATACACTCCTGGGAACATTTGGGCAGGATCTATTTATAGGGCTGTGAAAGTTCAAATTAAAATCTGAATTCACAATTCAGAATTCTTCAAATTGGTCATTCTTGTTATTGGTCCGCATCCAATGAGATATCTGTACCACTTTATGTAGGGTGGGGGGACTTGGAAACAGACCAGAACACCAATAGTATTTATACATCAAGTTCCGCCGTTTGCCACCTTGATTTTCACAATTTTCTATCGGGCATGCCCCCATAACTCCCTATGGATTACTAGTACTGCCGTTTTCCCATGAATTCCATAGTGTTGCAACCCCTCTTCCTCGCAAGAATTTTCTTTTCCCCCAGTCCACACCCCTGATAGAATCCATATACCTTCATTAATTAAATTAGTAAAGGACGTGGGTGGATGGAATACCACAGGACTATTCACAGGACTCAGACACATATTTTTGCCAATTTTCCAACCCACCTCTCTCAATTGAATCATAGTACATGTATTACACATTAGCCTGAAAAAAAACCTGCTATTTTCTACGCCCCCCCCCTCCCCCACTACACACACACACACTTCCAATCCCCAGCCCCCATGCTGTCAGAATAATGGCCACTCCCTAAGGGCTAAGGCCACACTGAAAATAATGGCCCTGGAAATGTTAGTCACTACTGACTACACTTCTATAGTCACGTGAATGTAGCAAAAACGACTATACCAAGTTAGTCACCTATGTCTATAGTAAGTTAGTCATATAGTCAACCTATAGTCAAGCATTAAAAGAGCTGATTTGGGATATATAGTCAAGTGACTATGAATTTAATGCTTTAATGCTCTAAAGTAGTCCCTCTGACTATTAGATATAGTCCATCATGAGATGGCAGGACAATAAGTCAGGACAAGTACCCCCCTGGCATCTACCCCCAAGTCATCTACCCTAGGTCCTATTATCTACCACCTAGGACATCTACCCCAGGCAAACTACCCCTACCTAGGACATCTACCCCCTGGGACTTTTACCCCTATGGGCATCTACCCATTGGAATTTTACCCCCTAGGACTTCTACCCCTAAGGACATCCCCTGACTTGGAACCTACCCCCAGACATTTACCCCCTGGACATCTACCCCCTGTGACATCTACCCCCTTTATTCTGGGACTTCTACCCCTGGGAACATCAACCCCCCCACATACCCATATGGTTGAGTCATATCATGTGGAGGGGGTAGATTTCTCCAGGGACATCAGTCATCTACCCCTGGACATCTACCCCCTGGGAATCTACCCCCTTAGACATCTACACCCTAGGATTTTATCCCCTTGGAAATCTTTTCCCTGGACTTTTGTCCCCTTAGGACTCTACCCCGTAGGACATCCACCCCCTTGGACACCTACCTCAGGACATCTATCCCCTGGACATCTATCCCCTTGGATGTCTACTACCCTCTAGGACTTCTGCCCTGGGGACATCAACCTCCTCGACATGCTCATATGGTTGAGTCATATGTGGATGGGGTAGATTTCTCCAGGGGTAGAAGTCCTAGGGGTAGATGTCATGGGGTAGATGTCCCAGGGGCTAAATGTCTAGGGGGTAGATGTCATGGGGTAGATGTCCTACGGGGGTATAAGTCCAGGGAATCAATATCCAAGGGGATAAAGGTCCTAAGGGGTAGACTTCCAGGGGTAGATGTCCAGGGGTAGATGCCCAATGTCCCTTGAGAAATCTTCTCCCTCCACATGATATGGCTCAAACATAATTATGGGCTTATGGATGGGGTAGAATTCCTAGAGGGTAAAGGGGGTAGATGTCCAAAGGGATGGATATTCTAGGGGGTAGAAGATTTTAGGGGCAAAAGTCTGGGGGGTAGATGTCCAAGTATAGGGTTAGATGTCCCAGGGGGTAGATGTCCAGGGGGTAGATGTCCAGGGAGAAGATGTCCAGGGGTAGGTGTCCAAGCAGGTGGATGTCCTAGTGGGTAGAAGTTTTAAGGGGTAAAAGTCTGGGGGGTAGATGTCCAAGTAAAGGGTTAGATGTCATAGGGGGTAGATGTTGAGGGGGTAGATATCCGGGGGTAGGTTTCCAAGCGGGTGGATGTCCTAGGGAGTAGAGTCCTAAGGGGATAGGTGCCGAAGGGGATAAAAGTCCTGGGGGTAGATGCCCTAGGTGGTAGATTCCCAGGGGGTAGATGTCCAGAGATAGATGTTGGATGTCCCTGGAGAAATCTACCCCTTCCATGACTTATTATGGGCATTTGGAGGGGGTTGATGTCCCCAGGGGTAGAAGTCCTAGAGGGTAAAGGGGGTAGATGTCAAAGGGGATTGATGTCCTAGGGGGTAGAAGTTGTAAGGAGGTAAAAGTCCAGGTGATAGATGTCTACGGGGATTAAAGTCTTGGGGGGAGAAGTCCTAGGGGGTAGATTTCCAGGGTTAGAAGTCTGGGTGTTAATGTTGTGGTTATGTTTAGCATGCTTAGGACATCTACCCCTTGGACATCCATCCCCTGGACTTTTACCCCCTTATGACTTCTACCACCAGGACATATATCCCCTGGCCTTTTATGTCCTAGGGGGTAGATACTGAGGTGGTAGATGTCCAGGGGTAGATGTCTGGTGGTAGATGTCTGGGGGTAGATGTCCGGGGGTACCTGCCCTAGCACCATTGGATGAAGTAGATGGGTATGGGCCATGTGCCTGGCACACTATAACCCTTGACACAGTCAACTTCTGTATATTCTAGACTGGAAGCCTAGAGATTCACAGTTACATGATCAGAATTTGAACAAAATCACATGATACTTCAATCAAAATCATGAATGCATGTGTCCTATGATGCCTTAAGTAAACATACTCAACATTAACACAAGAGCTAACGCACATGGACATGTGTAAAGGAGTGGTTTAGATAGAATAAGATGTGCCTACCTGAAGTCAGTTGAGCATTCAATTTTGAATCCTAACTGTTTCCTGTGCACACATTCCTGTGACATCATCAATTTGTGTGATCCACATATAGTCACTACTGACTGTCTTTATGACTAATATGTGACTAACATATGTAATCATCTGACTACGGGGGTCAAAATATGGTGGTATAGTCAGTACTGACTATAGGTGCCTTCCCCATTCTCAGTATGATAATTGTACATGGGATCCCACTCCCCTAATTTGATAACGCCCCAGGAGGCCAGATAGCATCCCTCGTCTTATTCTGTATTCAGACTAGGACCACCATAACTGGGGCAGGCATGACAATAGTCCTAATGGAATAAACAGGTACACTATATGGCGCACAAACTATACCACTAGTAGTACCATGCCTATACATTGTTATTAACCGTTACCTATGGTTATGACCATTAACTGTTCATGTGATGCATGAAATAGAATATGTCATTTGTCGTCATGATGCACATGTGTTGTTACACTCCCAAAGCCTCGTCATGATGCATGAGTGCAGCCCTGACAATTACACGTGCATCATGACGACCAAGGGCATAATGCATTAATTAAAGTACTATGCGTCCCATAAAAGGGTGACTTTTTTTTATTCATTCAAAGCGTCGAGCCGGCAGTGTTGCCGAAAACTATTCATTGACGCAGGCCAGTGTGGCCTGCGTTATGGCATCTTACGCAGGCCATTTCACTCTCACACAGGCCATATGCATATTGTGATTTAAGGTGCCCATATAAACTTCATCATAACTGCAAAGAATTTGGAAAATATTTGAATATTAAACAACTTCACAAAGATTACCTCTAATTGGCCGATTTGAAAAAATCTTTCAGCATTATAAAGCTGAGATCATGGCAGGCCATTCTGGCTTGCGTTCTAAGGCCCTACGCCGGCCATTATGAGCCGCCGGGTGAGCCACCTGCCTGGAGGAATATTTAAAAAGGATATTAATATAAATACTAAGTCATTACAGGTAGAAGACATTAAGCGGGTCCTCACTGTTTGAATAAGAAACACTCCCCTTCTTCTCCTTTTTCTTCGGTTCTCGGAAATACGTAGGTGTCGGTTTCTTTGTGAGTGTGATACAAGGGAAGATTGATAATATGTTTCTTTCTTGTGAGTATTAAAGGAGGTGTATAGTGATGCAGTGGGGGTGGGGATGGGATGGGGGGGGGGGGGAGTTGAGCCAGTTACACTGGCCACCTGTGATGTCTACATTCTGTAGAGTTCCTACAGGAGCGGGGAGCACAGGTCGTCAGTCTACCGGTCGTATGTGATGTCCTAATGTAAATTTTCGCACATAAGCATAAGCTTTGTATAAGCCACACTCATTCATGTATCATGCAGATAGGGTTGATACACTGCCAAAGGGTCGTCATGATACATGAGTGCAGCCCTGGCAGGGTTGCCACTGTCAGGGAAAATGTCAGGGAAAATATTTTTCGTTCCAGGTCAGGGAAATTTCAGGGAATTTCAGATTTTTTGGCAAAATGTCAGGGAATATGATATTTTCTGAAAATGTCAGGGAAAATAATGTTTTGTCAGGGAAAATCTCGGAAATACAAAAAAAGTCACCTGTTTTCTCTGAAAAAAGCCTGTATTTTGCTAAAATTTTAAGGGAGAAAAATATCCTAGTCCTCAAAAAGGAGGGGAGTAAAATTTTGCGCGCACGCAATACACAAAACCCGTTGTTAAATAATGACCACTCGCTAAGTAGAAGATAAATTTAAAAAGAGTGCATATTCATAGTTGGAGGGCATTTAAAAACATTGGGTTCATGTCGCGATTGTCAGGGAAATTTGATATAACGTCAGGGAAATGTCAGGGAAAAGTCAGGGAATTCAAAACTACCTTGTCGGTGGCAACCCTGCCTGGTAAGTTTATCTGCATGAAGAATGCGTTATTGTGTCTCCTGAAGCAGCCCAGCCCAATGAGACACCCAGGTAAGCCTCTCAGTTAAATATCAGTTCAATTTAACGTGGAGAACCCTGAGATCGGTGTCCAAATGGGTCCTTATTTGTATCCCATACAGATTTGCCACGTTTGCAGGAATTCCTGCTCACACTTCTCCACTGTCTGTATTGAATTATGCTCAAAGTGTTTGTGAACCAGATATTGGCATCTTTTTGACCTATAGCTCATTGAGGACAGATGTCGCTAAAAATGACTTTTGTCGTTATTATGCACCAATGCAGCCCCGGTGAGTACTTCGCGGGGGCTGCATTGGTGCATGATGACGACGCTCCAAAGGGTCGACATGATGCTTGAGTGCAGTTACTGATAGGGCTGCATTCATGCATGATGACAACTAAGGGCATGATGCATTAATGCATCATGCTGTCCTTAAAGGGGTGGCAGGTGGCTAGATGAGCTAACTACAGGCAGTAGTTGTGGTAAGACCCAATAAGACGAGACAAACAGGGAGAGGCTCCTTTGTCTTGTGGTACAGAGAGCTAACACACCTAACTACGGCCGCGTGTTGTCATGGCCAAGAACTGCCATACAAGTAGACCCAGAATCACATCTACTACACGAAAAATCTAAATGCCCCAGCCATTAGTGTAAAGTGACTATCCCAAATTAGTCATAGGGACGTTGGTCAGACATGACTATCTGCTATTTAAAAATGAGTGAGACATTACAACATATGACTAATGCTTACTTAAATTTAAATGACTTCGCCCAAAACTCATTGAGATGGTGAAGACTAAGGTGAGTTGGTCATAGGTCATAACATAGGTTGGTCGTATAGAGAGCCAAAAGATGATTAATTTGTTAGGCTATTTGACTGAAGAGATTTGTCGTATCGGGAGCTAGAGAATAATCAGTGTAGTTGAAGCCAGTCAAAATTAAAACAGGGATGCAACTGTCAGGTATTATGTCAGGTACAAAGATATATTTTCCAGGTTAGAGAGAGTCAGAAAATTTGAGAAATGAGAAATTTTCATTTTTAGAATAGGGTCAGGGAAATACTGTTTAGTCAGGAAACAGACGAGACAAACAGGAAGAGATCTAGACTCCTTTGTCTTGTGGTACAGAGAGCTAACACACCTAACTACTGCCGCGTGTTGTCATGGCCTAGAACTGCCTTACAAGGAGACCCAGAATCATATTTGATACCATAAAACCTCGAGTACAAGCCAAACTCGTGTATAAGCCGCACCCAAACTTTGGGCAGATCCTATAAGCCGCACTGTCCATCTGATTATGGTGACTTTTGTACTGTATTATAGGAGCAAAGCCACAACCAGACTCTGTGCCGCTCCTATAAGCCGCACCTACGATCTGACTCACGTACTAGCTGCGGCTACTACGCGAGGTTTTTCCTTAGCTGCAGCCAGTAAAAATAGGAACAGGGATGCAAATGTCATGTGCAAAGATGTATTTTCCAGGTTAGAGAAAATCAGGAAATTTCAAAATATCAAAATGAGTAAATTCGATTTTCAGAAAAGGGGCAGGGGAATTCTGTTTAGTCCGGAAAAGATGAAATGTATGAAATAATTCAGTCAGTGATACCAAGTGGGCACACAATTCAGTTCAATGTTGAATCAATATTAAATCAACATTGACAACCATTTCCCAATGTTGATTCAATGTTCTGTGCCCACTGGGCAGTCTGACTATTTCTTCCTGATATATCTATAGAATGACCGAAATCTATAAACCACTGTTATCAATAAGATAACCAATCTAAAACTCTTTGAGATCCAAATAACCAATCTAGATGTCTTTGAGATCCAAATTAGACCAGCTGTTGTCCTCACCAGTCCCGGCTCCTCCTCCCTAGTCAGGGTATTAGAAAGTGGTCATTTTTTAATAACGGGGGGGGGGATCCCTTTGAGCTATAGTGACGTGCTGGCTTTTTAGCTAAAAATTTCTTTGGTTCCCCCCTCAAGAGGTGTCAAAATTATTTGGTCCCCCCACCCTTCAAGGGGTCCAAATTGTATTGCTCCCCTCCCCCCCCCCAAATCCACCAACCCTCCCCTGTTGTTAATAAATGACCACTCCCTTAGTACCAGCGGCCTACATGATGGCTACCATGTCTCTCCTCTCCAGACGTGTTTTTGGGACCGGTGACATTTAATGACAGCTGGTCTGATAACGTGTCAGCTCATTAATATTTACTCGTGTTCCCAAAACCTTCCGAAGGAAAGCTCTGGTAATAACCACCATGACCTTGAACTTGGTGGGTTTGGGCAATCCCTGCTGGTAGCTTGGAACCAATGAACAGGAACCAGTTTTACCATCATACTTTCTGGTTCCACTTCTGGTTCCTGTTTGCTGGTTCCGAGCTTATCATAGTCCTGAGCTACCTAAACCCAGCAAAATCCCAAGTTCAAGGTCATAGTGGTATTTACCAGAGTCTTCCTGTGGAAGGATTTGGGAACGAAGGGAACAGGAACAACAAGCATGGAAAGGGGAGGGGGGGGGTCCTCTGAGTTCTATACCTAAGTCCGTTAAAAATGTGGTTCTGTTCAAGATTCTGTATATTTTGTAAATAATACTACTTACAAATGGTGAATTGTGAATTCTATCTTTGTATCTAAACCTCAACAAATCCATTGTCTCAACATTCCCTGATTACAACTTACCACTATGACTAACCCATGTCTTTCCTCTTGTTGCAGGTAAGGTTTCCTGAGTATGGAGTTACCATAGAAGGGCATGACGTAAAGTAAGGTTTTCTGTCTTAACTTCATGTGGAGAAAGGAAGTTACTATGCTTAAGTACAAGAATGGCAGTTCTCCACACCCCAGTGGAGAAACTGATGCTCATTCTCCATGATGACAACACTAAAATAGCTATGAAATCGATCTTTAAATGTTGTTTAAAGTATAGTTTATCAATAATTAATGAAATAAACACAGAGATCCATTCTAATCAGTCTGAATTCTTGGATCATATCGCACTCTGCCTCGTGTGATATGATCCAAGGTACCACTCGTGGAGAAACCTGTCATTCAGATAGATTATCGTGGACCTCTGTCTATGCTGCTGCGCAAGGTCTATAACAGACTGATCTACAATGTTTACAGATCTCAGACCACCTAACCAAGGCTGTTCGGAAAACGATCATACAGTAAATCTAGGCATTTCAGACATTGTGGCTTCTGATTGGATTATGGTCAATGGAAATTATGGCAAGCTTTGATATGAAGCATTTTTAAAATCTGTGACCTGTTCTGATAAGGAAAATAGATATTACTAAACACTATCATATGCTAGAGTGGGTTAAAACAATTTGTGAATATATGTTGAAAATTGTCAGTTCTGCAGCAAAATCCAAGATTAAAGGTCAAATTGATAAAATAAATTGGTAAAATCGGTCTAAGGTCAGATTGGTAAAATCGGGCGTTTCTTGGCCTCAGAATGAATAACTAACATGGTTCAAGGATGAATTTAGTGAGATTGAATAAGTTTTGACCACTTTTAGGGTATGTTATTGTTCATCAACTCAGAGTGCGAATGTTGTCGTAGTGAGACCCCTAATGTGTGCGACCATTGTGCCTCTACATGGGTAAAAATCTACACGGGCGACACAGCGACACGGCTGTTTAAAGCACTTTTAAAAATCGACGGACCCAGGAAAATCAGGGGTAAAAATCGACCCACAGGGTTTATTCTCTAAGTTCTTATATACCTAAAGATCGACACAGCTCTTCTGCTAAAAATCGACACAGCGACATGGTCAAATTTGTGGGTACCCATGTACAGGCACACCATTGACTGATCTGGTACCAGCGAGATAAGGACTGATAACAGCTATCAGTATGCTTCCCTTTAATGGTTATAAAATGCACTCATATCAGTGGGAGGGAATCCTGGATGGACCACATGGGGATACACTTGTCTATTATTGATCATGTCTGTATGTCCTTGACAATTCTGAGAGAGAAATTGAAGAAGGAATTCCCTCTTTGATGGGTTCACATATCGAGTAGAGGCGGTACTCTTCTAACACATTCTTGGTCTAGAATCAAAACTAGTCACACAAGTTAGCATGTATGAGCCGCTAAAGGCTCCCAATATGGCTGTATCCGAACAGAGAGGGTATCCTGAGATGACGCCACCCCTCACTACAGAATGGGGCTGTACCTATACACTTCTTCCGTCAGCTTATTGCACCAGGGGGCGCCACCTCCTAACTATATAGTGCAGGGCATCCTGTGGGAGAGTCTCCCCAGGCCTGTAGTTACCAATATGTCCTATGATTGTTTTTCTGAGAAAGCTATTTCAAGGGGGGTATAGGGGTACTATCGGGTCTCCAGGCTCTGGTAACTATCATCATAACCTTGAACTTGGATTTTACTGGGTATGGAAACCTCTGCTAGTAGGTTTGAACCAGTAAACATGAACTAGAATGTATGATGGGAGTTTTTACCATCATACTTTTGCGTTCCAGTTCCAGTTCCTCTTCACTGGTTCCAAGCTAACCACATGAACTGGCAAGCTTAAGGTCGTAGTTCTGCTTACAAGCGCCATTTCGTACCAGAATGGCGCAATAGAGTGTATACATTACAGAGGGCTCTGCACTGAAAAAGTAAACTTGTCTCCAGACTTGTCAAAGTGACTAAAAGAAACGAGTCAAAAGTTGTCTGACCTACCAGGTTACCATCCCACAAATAGAATCTGGAGCTGGCAAATGTCAGGGTTTGGGCTGGCACATACCAAGTGGGTCTTCTATGACCAGCTAGAAGACCCACTTCCTTGTCACTGAGACAAGTTTTTGACTCGTTTATTTTATGATCGTCACTTTGAAGAGTCTGGAGACGAGTTTATTTTTTGAGTGTGGTGTACGGAGGGTACAGGGTACACGACTTTACGTCAATAACAAAAACACGTCATGTCGATATTCAACATCATAAAGTGCACCAGGAATCTTTCTCACTCTCTGAATGAGGTTAAATTGCTCGAAAAGAAATCATGATATCAGGACAAACACTATTTTGCGTAGCAAAGGACACCATTTAGAGAGTTCACTGCATTACGTTTTGAGGATGGCAATATTGGTATCATAACATTTATTCACCTCTCTGGTCCCAGTTCACGAAACATGATCTTTATATTGCAAGCTCAAGCACAGCCCATCTGCTGAGTTGAGCTCAAGCTCAGCTTTTTGAAAGATGTGGTTCACGAAACGGCTTATACTTATGGGGGTGCAGAGGGGTCCCCCCCCCCCCTGAGGTCACAAAGTCGCCTCTTTTAAGGGCTACAAGTCACAAAGTCGCTTTTTTTTGCAAAAATATCCAGGTCGCAGGTCACATTTTTTATATATATTAGTATGGCCATTTCAAAACAACAGGTCACAGGTCACCAAAATTAATGGTCCAGGTCGAAAAGACGCCTGGAAAACTGCCCAGGTCGCCAGCTCGCCGAAAACCCCTCTGCAGTCACACTTATAAATATCTGAATTGCTTAGGTTTCTGTTTGGACACTCAAGCAGATCAGACATCTGCGTTGGTCTTCCCTCTCTAAAGGATCCCTGGTCATGATGTGAGTCCTTTAGGTGAGCCAGTTTTGTGACTCCAATATATGGGAATATAGGTGACTCCCTTTGGTTAGCCAGGGAGTCATCCATAGGCTCCCCTGTAAAGAGTCATCCTAGAGGCAGACTGGGCTCCCCTCTGACGCTGTTTCTTTGCTTTGTGTACAGTATGTATGTAAAGTGTTTGAAATCTAATTCACACTACATGCCCACTCATTTAGTTCAGAAAAATATCCCCCTCGAAAGGTACATATTTAAATTAACAAAAGCAATATTTAAAAAACCGTTAAATGATACAACAACTAGGCCTACAACAATAGTATATACCCGTCTTATAGCAGACAATTATACTAAGACGGATTGAGATACCATCAGTCTGGGCCTGGTTCCCAGACTCCCCCGTGCCTGTCTGACTGACTGCGGGTCTCGTGAGAACACGACGTGATGTCACGGCTCACTGGGCGGGGTGCGTGAGACGCGGTACATCAAACAGGGTACTGTATTGTGTGGGGAGTACTGTAGTACAATATCTGTAGTGCTATACATTAGGGAGTGATCATTTTTGAACAACAGGGTGGGGGTATTTTTCCGCGCGGAGCGTCAAAGGGGTCAACATTTTTTACCCCCCCCCCTTACGGCCAAAAATCGGCTCGCGCGCGGGCCCTTTGAAGCATAGTCACGCACGGGCTTTTTGGCTCAAAACAGGTTAAAATATTTCGACCCCCCCCCCCTCCCAAGAGGGGTCCAAATCTTTTTGCTTAGGCCACTCAAAGAAAAAAGAATTTGTTTTTCGTCACAAAGCAGTGAAAAATTTGACGAGGGCGTTTTTTATTTGCATTACTGAAAACGCAAGCTTTAATTTGATACTAAATTTGCCAATATTTCTCCAATTTTAGCATATTTTTCATTGAGATATGGTGCACGCTGTAATGAGAAACAACTTTTTTTTCGAGTGGCCTTAGGGAGTGGACATTTTGGGGGGTTGGTGGATTTCGCGAAATCATTCTGCCTCCCTTGAGAGGGGTCGTAATTTTTCCGCCCCCCTCCCCATATAGTTCAATTCTTTGGTTAAGCGCTGGATTTTACGCTAAAAAGAGGCGACTTTCTTTGGTCCCCTCCTCTTATAGAGTTCAAACGAATTGGGGGCCCGATATAAATCTACGCATCCCCGCCCGCGTTGATAATAATGACCACTGACACTCTGTGTGGACGAATAATGCATTAACGTGTCTTCTCCTTTGTCGGCGTGATACCAGTGCTGTGAGTATGCAGCTACTGACCAGACGCTCCCCAGGGGTTTGTTCGTTCATGCAACAGCCTGGTCCGTCGGGAGCCTCCATGCATTCACGGTTTCATTTTCATATTGAATGCCCGCTATCAAAAACCCAGGCCCAGCGGGGATTTGAACCCCGGATCTTCTGTTTACGAGACAGACGCCTTACCACTTGGCCACTAAGCCGGCTGGGCTATAGTGGTGAGAGAGTAATGCTATTGGCTAAATATAGGGAATCACAACTATGACATACTACCAGTATCATACTGACTAAATGGCATTGCCCATTAAAGCACATGTTTGTAGTCCTGCCACCAGAGACTATCATATCCTATACATTTTAAAATAAAGGGAAAAAACAAATTAAAGCCTGTAAGATGTAAGCTTTATGAAATAGTTTCCTCTAGATAAGGCGCTAAGGTACTGTATCTATTCTATATAGCGATGCCTTTTAAGACCGGACTGGGTTGAGACCCAAACGGTCGTCATGATGCAGCAATACAGCACTGGCGAGTTACTCGCTGGGGCAGCATTGGTGCATCATGATGATAAATGTTATCCTTAAGTCACATGCTGTCCTTAAAGGGTTAACGGGTTAAGGTTAATGCTATCAGGCCCTCCATAGAGTAACCCACCCACACGTGTTAACCCTTTAGGACGGCATGATGCATTAATGCATCATGCCCCGGGTTGTCATGATGCATGAATGCATCCCTTGCGAGTAACTCTCCAGGGTTTCATTCATGCATCATGCCGACCGGACTGGGTAGAGACCCAAAGGGTCATGATGATGCAGCAATGGCAAGTTACTTGCCAGGGCTGCATTGATGCATTATGACGACAAATGTCATCCTTTAGCGACATGCCGTCCTTAAAGTGTTAAGGTTAATAATCAGTGTCATGCCCTCCATGGAGTACCCCACCTACACATATTAATTAAGACGCCCTCTCCTGCCCATGGTACCCGGGGTGGGGCAGCAGCCCTACACAGTAACAATGACCTGGTAACCATGGCAACATGCTATCAGTGTACACCTGGTACCATGGTAATAACTGCTCCCATGACGACCACCACCAGAGGGCGCCAGGGGAGGTCAGGATAATACGCCTCCCGCCCTGCCGCCTCATCTACAGCCCTTTAAGGTTAACCCTTAAGTACAGCATGTTGCTATAAGATGACGTTTGTCGTCATGATGCACCAACGCAGCCTTGGCGAGTAACTTGCAAGTGCTACATTGGTGCATCATGCCAACAGTTCGGGGTTGTTTTAAGCCTGTAATGTCAGCAGTATGCTTGATTGCAGCCCTGGCGAGTTCCTCCCCAGGGCTGCATTTTTGCAGTATGATGATCAATGGTATTGCGTATTAAAGCACTATCCGGCCCTTAATCCTTTGAGGGTCACATAGTGCTTAAACCGACTGTACCCTTCTGTTGGCATAATGCAGGGATGCAGAGTAAGCTTCCAGTCATGCATAAATCCACGGTCCTAGGGCTAGCATAATGCACTGATGCCTGTGTCACTTGTCGAATATAAGAAAAGCCAATATCCCTTGTCGATCCTAAGAAAAGGGCCTTGTCCCTTGTCGATTTTAAGAAGTGGTCTGGTCCCTTGTTGCCAACCTCTTGCATTCCCTTGTCACTTGTCCATATAGGCTAAAACAGGGCCTTGTGGCCTTGTCGATTTTACCCGTCTGGGGCCCTACTCTGGGCATGACATGGTGGTAAGCCGTATGTAGGTTCACTACTAAGCGGCCAGGCTGTGGCCGCCATGTTTGTTCTACACTAAAAATCCATAGGTTGAAAAATGACCGAGGGTTCAGTCAGTAGTGGCTAACCTAGGTTCATCATTGGTGTGTTGTATTTGTATACCACTAGCTGGTGCCACCTGTGATGACCACTCAGTGGCTCCCTCTGGAAATTAAAAGACTAAGGTAGGTTGGTCAGTATTGACCAACCTGACAAAAATGACATACCTAGGTTGGTTGTATAGGGAGCCAAGAAATCACTAACTAGGTTAGGCACTAGTGACTGAGAGATTGGGCGTATAGGGAGCCTAGGAATATCAGTGTACTCACTGCCTCGGCTTCTTCACAAATAGCGGCCCCCATATAGCTGTAGCATTAGCCCTTTAAGGACGGACGTCGCTAAAAAAATGACATTTGTCGTCATGGTGCACCTATGCAGCCCTGGTGAGTAACTCGCCATTGCTGAATCGCATCATGCCGACCCTTTGGGAGTGTCTGAAGCCTGTAGGGTCGGCATGATGCTTGAGTGAAGCACTGCTGAGTTATTCACCAGGGCTGCATTCATGCATCATAACGACCAAGGGCATGATGCATTGAGGCATCATGCCGTCCTTAAAGGGTTAATGGCCGTCTGTCTGTGCGTCAGGCGGTTACCATGGTAACCTGCTCACTGAGCTGATACCTGTCAACATCAGTATGAGTTCTCAGGTACCAGCGGACTGTCACCAGCCACAGGAACCAGCCACTATGTAACCATGGAGACGGCTCCACTCTCCAGCAGAGGTTTAGTCGGGATACACTCCTACATCAAGTACGGGTCAAGGCCAGCTTGTAATCAGTAATGTGATTTCTGTGGCCGGGGTTTATGATATAATAACCCACCCTGCCATATAGCCTCCTGGGGTTTCACTCAATCACTCGGGCCTTGCTGCAAGCTGACAGACTCTGCTGTGAGAGGGTAACAAATCAGTGTCTGTGCTAGGAGAGTGTAAGTAACCCTGATGTTGATCAGCGTTCCGCCTGACCCCTAGCGGCGCCGGCCGTCACTCGGCGTCTCACAGAACGACCTTCTCAGACCGAGGCTGCGTCTCAGCCGCGTCTTAGGCCGCAGCAAATCTCGGCTCAAATCACGCCGCTCCCCGAGACCTGACGACACTTGTAGGGACGCTGGAGGGTATACGTAGTACGCAGGCGCAGGATGTTTGCCCACATCCGGGTCCCGTTTGAGAGTTGGAAGTTAAATGTGGAAACGGAGGTGAGTGTCCAGGGGCTGGGTTAGAGGGGTGGGTTTGTAGCTCCAGAGCGTAGATGTGGGTCGGGTGGGGGGGGGGGGGGGTCTCGGACTCCCATCCCCACACTGCTCCGTTCCCTATGCTCTGTATGGGCTGGGAGCAGAGCTTTATATTATTCCAAAGCCACTTGGTGGCATATTCTTATCTAGATATTGAGAGGGGTATTTAAAGTAGCTCCGGGGGCTACTGTTTGACTGAGAAAATCGGAATATGTGTATTAGGGTGAGATGACAGCCTGCTCCCAGGCTATCCAACTGGTAGGATAGACGCTGGCCGAGGCTTGTTTGGGGTGGGGCGGCGTTGAAGTCGACTTCTCCGTGTGTATATTTAGGTGATGAGGGATGGTGCAGGAGGTTTGTAGGGCATGTACCGGGAAGCCTCTAGAACTGTGGGATATTGTTGGTTTCCTGTACTTATACCACCCAGGTGGGCTGAAGGGATGTAGGCCTAATACAATCTTTAATCAATCGGATATTGTTAAGATTATGGTGCTTTCCGCCACACCAAATAGGGTATATTTATCAGAAAATCCAGATGCATTGACGTCTGTGGCTCCAGAGGCGACCTGGCGACTTGGCGACCTGGCGACCTGGGCTCTTTTCCAGGCGACCTGGCGACCTGATACAATAACTTGAGCGACCTGGCGACTTTTGAACAACTTTGTCTGTAGCAAAAATGATATAAAAAAAGCGACTCTGTGATCTAGAGCTCTTAATTACGGCGACTTTCCGACCTGAGGGCGGGGGGGGGGGGGGCCCTCTGCACCCCCATGTCTCATTCTGATAAGATATTCATGGACGATCAGTTGTATACGGAATTCCACTAGAATAAAGAAGAATATGAAGAGGTTTCTTGCTTCTCTTACTTAGTAACTACAGCTTATTCTACTGTAAGCGTTGACACTCACGAGGTAGTAATAGGTGTGTGTAGAAGCTAGGACTAATCTAATAGATTATTGATTATGGAGGAATACAACTGTGGCCATAATGACCATCCTTTGATGTCTAACCTTCCCATCTAGATCAATAGGCGCAAATGGTCATAACTCTGCTAATAAGTATTTCATCTCTGGGGAGCTTGGGGATTTGACACGGCTGCTAACAGAAGGGAAGCCGACAACCCTGCTACTGAGTACCATGGCCATGTGGGATTTGGTGTAAGTAGTATAGGGACTTGTGGGGGGGGGGGGGTATAGAGTCATGTTTTGTCCACATGGTACAAAGTGTCCACACCCATTATCAAACTCTTTGTAGAAACTTAATTTATTTCTTCAGGCAAGAAATTTGCAAGGTTTATTATTAGTTCTAGTAACTTCATTAACAGGAATATCATTAGATGACTGAATCTCCCAGCCCGGTGATACATAGTACATAATAGAATAGGATGTAGCCTACAATTATACCATAATAAACTGTAACTGATATTTCTTGTCTAGGTGGGTCCTTAAGTTGCCTGTATGTTGGACACATCCATGGAGCAAAAAATATATACTCCAAGTGAAAACACAATTCATTTTAACAGCACCAACTTGTGTCTTTCCTTGACCTGTGGACACTTTGTGGCCTGTGGACAAAACGTGACTCCACAGGGTGTAAGTAGTATAGGGACTTGTGGGGGGGGGGTGTAAGTAGTATAGTGACATGTGGGGGGGGGGGTGTAAGTAGTATAATGACATGTGGGGGGTGTAAGTAGTATAATGACATGTGGGGGGGGGTGTACGTAGTATAGTGACATGTGGGGGGGGGGGGTGTAAGTAGTATAGTGACATGTGGGGGGTGTAAGTAGTATAGTGACATGTTGGGTGGGTGCAAGTAAGTAGTATAGTGACATGTAGGGGGTGTAAGTAATACATAGGACGTGAGGGGGGGGGGGTGTAAGTAGTATAGTGACATGTGGGGGGGGTGTAAGTAGTATAGTGACATGTGGGTTAGGTGTAAGTAGTATAGTGACATGTGGGGGGGGGGGGTAAGTAGTATAGTGACATGGGGGGGGGTGTAAGTAGTATAGGGACATGTGGGGGGTGTAAGTAGTATAGTGACATGTGGGGGGGGGTGTAAGTAGTATAGTGACATGTGGCGGGAGTGTAAGTAGTATAGGGACATGTGGGGAGTGTAAGTAGTATAGTGACATGTGTGGGGGAGGGGGTGTAAGTAGTATAGTGACATGTGGGGGGGGGGTGTAAGTAGTATAGTGACATGTGGGGGGGGGTGTACGTAGTATAGTGACATGTGGGGGGGGGTGGTAAGTAGTATAGTGACATGGGGGGGTGTAAGTAGTATAGGGACATGTGGGGGGGTGTAAGTAGTATAGTGACATGTGGGGGGGGGTGTACGTAGTATAGTGACATGTGGGGAGGGGTGGTAAGTAGTATAGTGACATGTGGGGGGGGGTGTAAGTAGTATAGTGACATGTGGGGGGGGTGTACGTAGTATAGTGACATGTGGGGGGGGGTGGTAAGTAGTATAGTGACATGGGGGGGTGTAAGTAGTATAGTGACATGTGGGGGGGGTGTAAGTAGTATAGTGACATGTGTGGGGGAGGGGGTGTAAGTAGTATAGTGACTGTTGGTGTGGGTGCAAGTATAGTATAGAGGCGGCAGAGTGTTCAAGAAGCTTCAGTTCCCATATACCCAGAAGAGGGTATTACTAGTCAGGGGTTCAGTCAGTGGTAAGTCTATGGAGCATCCACCTGTTTTACCTGATTGAGCCTCCGAGCCCCGAACATAGATGCTCCCATAGCCTAAATATGGGTTCGTATATATAGTATAGGAACATATGGGTTTGCTAGGAGGATGTGGTAGTAGTTTATGGACATGGTCATTTGGTGATGGTGAAGTGTACGGCTACCACTTGACTATCAACCATTAAATGACGGCACAATTCCTCAATATTCCTGTTCACTTGGTGATGCATTGTTGCATCATGACGACCTCTTGGGAGTGTGTCATGCCAGTACCTGGGAGTTGCTCACCAGTGCTGCATTCATGCATCATGCAGGAACACAAGGGGAGAGTTTATTTTAAAAAATCTCCCAGCCAATTCTTCCATCCGTTTCTGCCGGCACTACTTCCTTCTCTGCCAAACCTGGCGGATCACCATGAAAACTTACCTACGCCATGCTTTTTAAATATGTATTTATACAACTTTTATTTGATTTAAATTTGATAAGGGATAATTGTAGAGCAATTGTTTAAAATTTCAGAAGTATTTATTAGGTTTTGATGGTCCAAATTGGACATATTCCTGGCAACTATCTTTGGTGTGTTGAGATGGCAGTGTGAGAAGGCAATAGGAGAGCAGACCAGTAGTACCCCTTTCCTCCCTTGTTCGACAGGAGAGTTCCTGAAGTCCGGGCCTTTTGGCAGAGTCTTATTTGAGACTGTGCTGGGAGAGTGTAAAAAGCAATATGCTGCCCATAGAGGGTTAACTTCTTTATCACAGGTAGAAGCGTACACTTTATATTACAATGAGTCAGGTACAAACACTGTGTCCTCCACACCTGGCAATAACCGGTTATTAAATCCCTGAATGGCCTCATAGTGCTTTAATGTATCATGTCCTAGGTCGTCATGATGCATGCATGCAACTCTGGAGAGAAGTACCTTGCCAGGGCTGCATTCATGCATCATGACGACTAATCAGGAGTGTATCAATTAACCCAGTAGGCTCGGTATGATGCATAATTGCAGCTTTGACGAGTAGACTACCCCAGGCTTCATTTTTGCATCATAACAGCTTGAGCGCATAATGCACTAAAGCGCCATGTGGTCATGAAAGGACTTTATAAATGTATTGTGAATTTATACCACAATAATTGGGTGAAGTCGTGGTGTGAGGTTACTTTAAGTCCCACTCGTGTGCAGATGACGGAAGTCGGTAACTAACGAACCGCAGTGAATAAGTGTCCCCGCGCTTATCAATTTAGAGACCTGAGTACCTCCGGCACTTATACACGGCAGGCGCTTATTCAAAATCTCTTCTCGGCGTTTAGAAAATATTCCAATGCCCCGTATACAAGACAGACGCTCATTCAAAAACTGCCGCTTAACCGTGGCAGTACGGTACAATAAGTTTGTCCCTGTATAATTATCATATGAAATGATTATATCAATTATATTAGCAATTTCAATAAATAGGAGACACAATCAGCTCTGCTTTGATGACAGACTAGTAAGATATCATAAAGGCTAAATCATGGTTTTAAATTTTTCTTGATACAAAAAAAGCAAAAAGATAAGAAAATAGGATGAATTAATACTTATACTGTCAGTAATGCAGTGAGCTTGGAATAACTTCCATCGCTATCGCAACTTTTGCAGATCAAGACAGTCTTACTACTAAAATGTGAAATATGTTTGCGAAAAGTGGATATTTAGTGGGTCGATAGGTCGGATTTAAAAAAAAAAGGGGTTTTTACTTTTTTTTACAGCCCTATACGATACATGTGTACCTTTGAATTGAACAAAAAAGTGTTTTGGGGGAGTCACGTCCCAGAGAGCTATTTGGCTCAGCCACAGAGTCACATAGACTCCCTTAGGCAACCTTTTGACGCTGTTTCTTTTCTCTGTGCACTATGCCGTCCTTATAGAGCTATACAGCACTAGTTCCCAGAAAGGCCTGCAGCAGGTATCAGACAGACTAGCTGTAGGGTGACACACACATCACCATACAGTGAGTTAGAGCGGACAGGAAGGCTGGGGTCCTGGGGGCCACTCATAGAAGCACGGCATGTCTCTAAGTACTAAAGTAGGGGCAGGGTATTATACTGTGTTTGTGTGTGTGTGGGGGGGGGGGGGGGGCACCTGGGGGGGGGGTGCGTGGGTGTTGTGAGAGGGGGTATTCTTGTAGCCAAACAGGTGGGGGAGGGCCCAGGGGGCACATACTTAGCCCCCCTTTCTTGTGTTTTATTGGAAAAATTATATAATGCATTAATCATGCTCTGTAAATAAGAAATGAAAACAGAAATATGTCATTTTATACTGTAAACAGTAGCATCATGGTCATGTATATTAATACCGTAGTATATAGTGTAGAACTAGAGAAGCTTCTACTGCTCGGCCACATGAACCACAGTCACTCATAATACACCCCCTCACACCCACAGTGTAGTATCTGGGCGTTGCAGTCCTGTAACTATCCATTGGATTCCAGGGACCATGATACTTTAAAACCCCACTCTTTAGTTTCATCCTTTAGTTGACTTGAACAGCACTAGAAAAACCCATGTATTGAGGGTTGCTGAGAATACCTGGAGAGCCATTACGGTTATACATCATGCCGACCCTACGATTAATACAGCCCTCGAAGGTCGGCATAATTCATCCATGCAGTACTGCATCATGACAACTATTACATATTCAACTATTTGAGGCTTTATGTTTTTAATTTTTGTCCCACCCTAAAGAGGGTTCTAGAATAGTTGTTTTTTTAAGCCACCCTTAACCATTTAGCCTATGAAATATGTCCCTAAAAGATGACGTTTGTTGTCATAAAGCACCAAATCAGGCCGACATGATGAATTGGCCCATCATGCCGGCCCTTTGGCAATGTCTCAATTGGCAAGTTACTCGCCAGGGCTGCATTTACGCATCATGACGACCAAGGGCATGATGCAGTAAGGCAAAAAAAAAGGTTTGCTTCAGGTAACATGGAAAGAAAATGTAGGGTCGGTAGGTCGGATAAAAAAAAAATTACCTTTTTTTTAACATGAAAGTACTAGGCAGCCTCACCGAAGACCCGGAAATTGGCCAAAAAAGGGTAAAAATAGGGAAATTTATTCAAAATTGCATACAAAAACGTAGGGCGCCCTGTTTTGATAAGGTCGGTCGGGTGACCTGAAACAAACCTTTTTTTGTGTGGCCTAATGTACTTTGTCGTCATAAAGGGTTGAAGTGCTGACTAAGTAGATCTACAGAGACATGAGGGGGATCAGTGTGGGCAGGGACCGACAGGGGGTGTGCATTAGCACCATCCATTTTAGTGGGGGTAGGTATGGTTAGAATAAAGCTAGGGAGCAGGTATACGCGTGTTGCTAGGCAAACAAACAATTAGAATGGCCGTTGCTATGCAACGAGTAGCCATAGACACATTTGGCTTATGATATCAAAATCCCTGGGTCCATTTTAGTGGGGGTAGGTATGATTATAATTAAGCTAGGAATCAGGGACTCATGTGTTGCTAGGCAAATAAACAATTAGAATGGCCGTTGCTAAGCAACCAGTTGTCATAGCAAAAATAAAAAAAGACCATTAGCTTCATTGCACTTCATATAGGGGGAATAGGTGTAGTTGTAATCCTTCTAATTGCAATATTTATGGTGTAGGAGACAGACAATTTCTTTTGTGCCCTAAAGTATTTTTTCCCCCATTTATTTTGAATAAAAAAATCATTTCTACTTGAAAATTATTCCCTAAGGTCTACAGCATTAGGATAAAGCCCTGTTATTTAAGTCATAGGTGTACTCTAGTGCAAGGCTAGTCCCCATGGCTGCAGGACTAATTGCATGTCGTGGACACTGCATAAGCTGAGGTCTTGTTAAAACCTGTGGGGACCCCCAACACGGTACTAGCTACAGGTTTTAACAAGACATCAGCTCGACGAGTGAGGAGGCTATCGAGGGTATCATGGGAAGGTGTGCAACTGAAAGTCTACATCCCTCCTATGACGTGACAATAGCCTCTATAAACCAGTATTGTTCACAAGAGTCCCTAGGGTACGCAGTAGCACCCCTGTGGACACTACTTATAGGTAGAGTCTATTTGTCATGTCCAAGGATGTCCTGTATAGCTTCCTCACTCGCCAAGCTGAGGTCTTGTTAAAACCTGTGGGGACTACCACCAACGCGGTTCTAGCCTCCTCCTGTGTCACCACCCAATTACTGACTCCATCTCCGGCCACGTCTTCACTTCCAGCAAGGTCTCCTTAATACCCTCACCCTCCATGCCGAGTCTCATTGAATTCTGACTCTCTATGCCCAGTCTGAGTGAATTGTGACTGAATGGTGTGCTTTTATTGTTTTGTTGGTTTTTTGTGTGTTTTTTTTTTGGGGGGGGGGAGAATAAGGAGTGGTTCTCACCGCAGTGATTAACCCTTTAATGGCAACATTATGCATTAACGCATCATGTCCATGGTCGTCATGATGCTTGAATGCAGCCCTGGTGAGTAACTCGCCAGAGCTGCATTCAAGCATTATGCCAACTCTACAGGGTTTAAACATCCCGAAGGGTCGGCATTTTGCACCAATGGAGCACTGGCGAGTTACTCGCTGGGGCTGTATTGGTGCATCTTGACAACAATTTTTTTAGTGATATACCGACCTTAAACCCGCAGATCTCGGTACCCCTCCACCGACAGTCAGGGCGCAGACGGGACAGGTACTCAGCCCTATTTATAGGAGATCTGGGGCTTTAAAGGGTTAACACCCTCACACCCCATGTCGTGTCTGATTGATTTGTGACTCGAAAGGTGTGTGTTTTGGAGAAAAATGTGGTTAAGGAGGTGGTGAGTTGTGAGTACATGAGAGACATAAGCTTCCTGCATGTACCAGATCCACGTTAGTCAGAGCCACGTAGGTAAGACCACGTCAGGCAATACCCCTGGGGCCATCAGGCAGTAGGAGTGTGTTTAAATGTCACCCATATCATCATGTTTTTTTGTAGAGCAATCCCCCCCCCCCCAGCCAGTAAAAAAGTGCAACTATTTAGGTCAGATGCATAGTGGAATGTACAGTAGTCTCACAGTTTATTATGCAGTATATTATATTGATATAGGTTCTAATCATGTACAGTTATACATAATGCGTGAGCGATTCAGACGAGGCCATACCTGTACACTTGCCTCACTAGGGGAGAATTAGGCAGATCACTGTACAAGCTGAGAATCCTATCCTAGTATAATAAACAAATTATGAACTTGACCTTGAACTTGAACTTTCATAAGAATATGATAGATACAACTAGGACGACGTTTTAGAATGCCTTTTATTTTACCATGTTGAATTTTAATGATCACAACGTTTCGGCAAATCTGGCTTCATCAGATGATGCATAAGAACAATTACTGGTCTATTTGGAAAAAGCATATCATTTAAAAATGATAACACAAAGACAGTAGCTCACCCTTCTCAGTATATCAATATATCATAATCACGTTTTACATCTTTATTCTACTTTCTTTGTACATATCGACTGCCTGTATCATCTACACTTGGATAACTCTCAGACAATGCCATAATAGCTGGTGAAATGTCTTAAGTCTACTTTAAAATGCTTATATACAACCCACCCAATGCCATCGTGGCACTCATCGTAACATATCTTAATACATAGTACAGTATCTTTTAGTCTACCTTATAGTACACACATTCAAGATGTAAAAAGCAAATGATGATTTCTCATGTCTCAAACTCTGAATATAAAGACCTATTGGCTCCTTCATTGCTAAACTCCTACCACCTACACCCGTCAAATGCATACCAGGAGGGACCCTCTGATATGTTTACATACTATTCCCAAGCTGTGCATATTCATTAGATTCATGCTTATTATCTGCTTTATTCAAATGACAGTATTCTGCATCGGCGGCCATTTCCCACATTTCTCCCTGACCACGTCTTGCATCTCCATTCTCACAGACCCTGATATCTGTACCATTGACTGCCACTAACATGGAGTTAGGTGTGGTGTTCTGGACATGGTCAGGCATTGTGGTAGGATTGGTGAGGTAATCCCCATTTCCATCATCATCATCATTATCATCATCATCACTATCAGCTCTTACTGACTCTGACTGTGGAGATTTCTTCTGGGCCCCCTTTGGCACTGTGCTAGGGTTGGTGAGGTAATCCCCATTTCCATCATCTTCATTTCCACTGTTGACTCTCCCTGATACTGATTTTGGAGATTTCCTCTGGACCTCTTCTAGTGCTGTGCCAAGATTGGTGAGGTAGTCACCTGGAGGAAGTGTAGCCATCTTGTCTAGGTTCCGGGTTGGTTTACCAAGTTTCATGTCAGCTGCAAATATTTCTTCATACGAGTGACTCTAGGTGTTGGTGTCGTTGCTGTTTCCGTGGTGGTTGGGGTCAGTTGGTTTTCCATCAGGTCCTTCTTGGTGATGGTATGCAGTATTAGTTTTACCATTAGGGATGTCTGTATTTCTGTTGATGAAGTGCAGGTTTGAAGGTATTTAATTGTTTTCATATACATGTCATTGTGTATTATCTTTATTTTTACTGTGCTTATATTTTAGTATTTGACGTAATTAGTGCCCTGGGCGTTTATAAGAAATTCTTTTTAGGCATTAAAGAATGTTAATTGCCTGAAAAAAACAACCAAGAGGGGGAGGCATGCTTATTGGGGTAGGGCATTCATTATGTTGAACTCCATATACTATAATGCACTGTAATTCAGCAAAGGAAATTATAAGTTCCAGATTGACATTAATACAGTCTCATGATTTGTGTTTGATAACACATGGATTCTTCAGATATTTACAAACCTGTAGTTTTTCTGACTCTGCTTATTCGGACCACCTGGCTTCTTCCACTTGATGAGAATCACCAGAACAATTAGCAGTAGAAGCAGAACCACTCCACCAGCCACTGTGCCTGCTATAACAGCTGAAACACATATATTGTAATGATACATGCTCATTTGCACAATGATAATTTTGTAATTTCGTAATTAAAATCTTTTTTGCATTCATCACTATCATGGAATTCCGTGTTAGAATACAACTTTTCTGCAATGTAAAGTTGATGAACCCAGCAGTGTTTCAGGTAACATGGCAAATGTTTAACCCTCTGGGGGTCAATCTCAGGACTAAACAGTTAGTCCTCCCAAAAAAAGGTCTAACTCCTCTAAACAATTCATCATAAACATGAATTCAATGCCTTACTTTGCTAAGTAAAGTTCATGGCCTGAATACAATTCTCATTTGTTTATTCTTACCAACATTGAAGCATTTACATGGCCGACATGGACTGGGTGTTGCGGTGGTGGTGGTGTCACTTTTATCACTTCCAGATGGGGAGGTTGTCTCAGTCTCAGTGGTTGTTCCTGCAGTAGTCTTACTTGTAGTGGTGGTACCATCTGTCATGCATACAACAATGCTAATATGTATATTGGCCTATTCACATAAATGTAGCAGAATAAACTAATTTGTGATAAATTGTAGTATCTTTTAAAAAGCCTATCATGTGAGATTACCCATGTGCCATTATTAATGTAGACTACTGCATTTCCTTAATGAACACGATTGTGGGACTCCATGCAGAATAATATCTCATAGAACGTGCATACCAGGGTCCATTCATATATGTCTTGCATTACACAGATCCTATCTCAAATGAGAAGGAGGTGCCTTCAGTTCACATCTACATCTACACAGTAGGAATATGATGTGTATAACCGTGGGGATTAGTTAGGATTATTCACAAAATCGTATGTATTTACCTGAAAGACAGTCAAAGTTAATGATGACATAGTTTGACAGTTTCAGGCCAGCAGGACCACAATTAATTTCATCCTTCCTATCAGCCGTCAGGCCCACTAGACATTCCTGTTTACCATTACATTGTGCTTTAATATTCTGTATATCTTTATCAGTATCAGCCATGGCAACCACACAGTCTCCTTGCCCAGGACAACACTGTCTGTCTGCTGTACATCTACTCACTCCATACGCACCTCCCACCAGAGAGATGACAGCAGGATAGGTGCACTCTAGTTTGGGTGGCCTAGCATGTGTGCCTGAATAAAAGTCCCCATAGCACTTGGTGATTGTTACACCATAACATACCCCTGAAACACAAACACAGGCGAATGTAATCTGATTCTGATCAAAGAGGGAAGTACGAAAAGCATAAACTTCAGTCAAACATTTCTTGGAATATCAAAAATTTGAAAAGCTTCTGCGGCCTTATTATGTATAGAGAATCAGATTTAGCTTTGATTTGATACCAAATATACCTTAGGGTATGGCTTATGCGAGGGCTTTTATTAGTATACCACAGTACTTATTTAGCTTAAGCACAATCCCCAATAATGATTTTTTTTCTATCAATTTACCAGTTGGTCAAACCAAAACACGATGAAGCACGGATAAGTTAATTCAAATGTACTTACCAATTGTTGAAATTGCTAGCAGGCCTATCAATGATACTGGGAGACAAGAATTGCAGTGTGCCATCTCTGTGTCTGAGCAGTCAATGTTACCGGTGTGGCCATCCACAGGAAACTGTATGGTGTATGTATAATGATAGTGTTGATGAATTTCAACTTCATCCTCAACGTTATCTTCACGAGGGAGTCCACTGCACTCCCTATGCATAACTAACACCCACCTGTGTTCCCATCTTTCCAAATTACCCCCCCACCCCTGCACCCATTTTCGTGATAAAAATTACTCTGCAAAATCGCTGATTTCCAGGGCTTTAAAATGCCCCTTATTTAAGGAAACGGTGACATCCCCCCCCCTTTCCAATACTTGAGGGGAATAAATAACCAGATGTTTTTTAGTCAAAAAGAATTATATATGATTAGGGCCCTTTTATCACTTAAAACTAATTTGTGCTTCAACCCCCCCCCCCCCGCCCCTTCTGAAATAAACAGATTTATATGGCAAAAAGAAATCATGTGAAGTTCATCTTTTGGAAGGGAGTGCAGGGACGGGGAAGGTGGGAAATTACCATGACAGGAGAGTTTTATCATACTTAGGTAAGCCTACTTGTCCACAGAACCGACACAAGGGAAGTAGATAAGAAAATAGGGAAGAAATGGGCTTATTGGTTGACAGGTCAAGTCCAAAGATAAGAGTGGGAGCTAGGGAATACAGTAAGACATAAACATACTTGTACTTTCCTTTTCTGCATCGTTATAAACAGTCTTCTTGCTTGCGCTGTGCATATAAATACTCACTCTCTTTCTGGCATAAATAGCTTTATTGTAAGATGGAAATGGTTTTATAATCATCTAAGATACAAATGAATAAATCTACGGTTCGAGTGTACCTGTCTGTATATAGCAGCTTCAAAACCCATTACCCCACTGCCTGTGGTATCATCATTAGTGATATTGACTACCGGTAATTCTGGAGTATACAAACAAGCACAATGCATCATATGGACTTGGGCTGGATTGAACCTGCCTCTTTATATTAACATATATATGACTCGACATAAAGCAAAAAAAGAAAAATTCCACAATATATAATGATAATCAACGCGAGCAGTGAGCTGTCCCACCTCTCCGGGCAGCGCTCTGGCATAAACAAAGTCGGTAACCAACGTACACAAGCAGCCTAGCGACAGAACCTAGTGGGTGCCCCTTACCGGGTAGCATGAACTTGGCGCGCGAACAACCTCGCCAATAGTGGAGACAAGGGACTCGTATCCAACCATATAGGTGTGTAGCGGAATGAAGTATTAACCAAAGTGATAATTTCATGCATTCACTGCAGAATTCTTCTGGCGCATTGTCTAACAACTGGTACCCAATGTGATGGCTGATATCAGTCCTTATCTAGATCAAACAATGGCTGCGCAAATTAAATGTCTTGCTACCTGGGAATACCTCCTCATGGGAGATGTATGCCACAGGCTTGACTCGTGAGCAAACACTTACTTTGTATAGATTATCACATCCTTCTTTATACATATTGATTGTCTGTCTGTATTATCTGCACCTGGATAACTCTCGGACAATGCCATAGTCGGTGGTGAAATGTCCTAAATCTACTTTAAAAGGCTTATATACAACCCACCCAATGCCATTGTGGCACTCATTGTAACATATCTTAATACATAGTACAGTATCTTTTAGTCTACCTTATAGTTACTATTAATAGACAGATTTAAGATGTAAAAAGCAAATGATGATTTCTCATGTCTCAAATCTGAGTAGAACGACCTATTGACCAAATGCGTACCAGGAAGGACCTCATATTATGTTTATATACTATTCCCAAGCTGTGCATATTCATGAGATTCATGCTTTTTATCTGCTTTATTCAAATGACAATATTCTGCATCAGCGGCCATTTCCCACATCTCCCCCTGACCACTAAATGCTACTAACATGGAGTTAGGCATGGCATTCTGCACATGGTCAGGCACTGTGGTATTGGTGAGGTAATCACCATTTCCATTATCATCATCATCGTCATCATCACTATCGGCTCTCACTGACTTTGACTGCAGAGATTTCTTCTGGGCCTCCTTTGGTACCGTGCTTGGATTGGTGAGATAATCACCATTTCCATCATCTTCATTTCCACCGTTGACTCTCCCCGATTTTGGAGATTTCTTCTGGACCTCTCCTAGTGTTGTGCCAAGATTGGTGAGGTAGTCACCTGAGGGAAGTGTAGCAATCTTCTCTAGGTTCTGAGTTGGGTTACCAAGTTTCCTGTCAGCAGCAAATATTGCCTCATAAGGTTGACTGTAGGTGTTGGTGTCGTTGTTGTCTCCGTGGTCGTTGGGGTTAGCTGCTTTTCCATCAGATCCCTCTTGGTGATGGTATGCAGTATTAGTTGTACCATTAGGGAGGTCACCGCTGTCTTTATATCTGTTGCTGAAGTGTAGGTTTGAAGGCATTCAATTGTATTAATATCTTATACATGTCAAAGTCTACTGTTTTTAGTGTCTACCATATTCGATGATCAAATTATTTTGATTGCATTCTAGGAATGCATATTTTCTAGTCTGAAAAAGGCACCCAAGAGGAAGGGCTATGATTAGAGGGAGAGCAGTGATTACATTGAAAATGGTATGTGATTTTATATATAAGCAAATACCATTTTATTCATATATGTAATATAGTTCCATGTAATTTGGCAAAAGGAAATATATAAACTTCCAGGTTAACATTAGTACAGTCTCACGATTTGTGTTTGATAACATATTGGTTCTTTAAACATACATATACCTGTGGTTATTTGAGCTTGGGCTATTAGGGCCATCTGGCCTTTTCCACTTGATGAGAAACACCAGAACAATCAGCAGTACAAGTAGGACCACTCCACCAGACACTGTGCCTGCTATGGCAGCTGGAACATTTATAATATTATAATGATACATGCTCATTCGCACAATGATCATTTTGTAATTTCGTAATTAAAATCGTGTTCGCATTCATTGCTATCATAGGATTCCGTCTAAGAATACAACCTTTCTGCAATGTAAAATTGATGAAACCAGGAGTGATTCAGGTAACACGGGACATGTTTAAAACCCCCTGCGGGCCAATCTCGGGACTTAACAGTTAGGCCTCCCAAAAAAATGGTTTGAGTCCTCTAAACTATTCGTCATGACCTTTCAATTCAATACCTTACTTTTACTTTGCTTAGCAAAATTAGTGGCCTGAATAAAATCCTTGTCTTACCAACATTGAAGCATTCACATGGCGGACATGGACTGGGTGTTGTGGTGATGGTGGTGGTGGTGTCACTTTTATCTCCACCAGATGTTGTTATCTCACTCTCAGGGTAAGAGGTTGTCTCACTTTGAGGACTTGATGTCACACTTTCAGTACTTGGTGTTGTCTCAGTCTCAGTTGTTGTTCCTGCAGTAGTCTCACTGGTATCTGTCATGCATACATTACAACAATGCTAAAAGGCATATTGGCCAATTCACATAAATGTATCAGGATTAACTAAGTTGTGATAGATTGTAGTATTTTTAAAAGACATCCCATCGTGTGAGATTACCCAGGTGCTATTGTTAATGTGGGCTACTTTTTTTTCCCTTAATGAACACGATTGTGGGACTCAGTGCGGAATAATATCTCATAGAAAGTGCATACCAGGAATCATTCAATCATTCAATCATTACACAATACGAATATGGTGTGTATAGCTGTGTTCCAGTTATGTCAAAATTATATTAAACAAGTGGGTCTACTTACCTGTTAAACAGTCAAAGTTAATGAGGACATAATTCGAGAGTTGAAGGCTGCCAGAGCCACAATTAATTTCACCCTTCATATTAACCCTCAGCTCAACTGGACATTCCTGTTTACCATGACAACGTCCTTTGATATTCTGGATATCTTTATCAGTATCAGTCATGACTTCCAGACAGTCTCCTCCTGCAGGACAACACTGTCCTACATCTGTACAGCTACTCACGCCATACGAACCTCCCACCAGAGAGATGACTGCAGGATAGGTGCACTCTAGTTTGGGTGGTTTAGCATGTTGGCCTGAATAAAAGTCCCCAAAGCACTTGGTGATTGTTACACCATGACACACCCCTGGAACACAAGCACATGTGAGATGTTTGAAGGGAATTCTGGTCAAACAGTGAAGTACAAAAAATATATAAACAATGGTCAAGCATTTATTGAGGGAGATTCTACAGTACAGAGTTCAGTCCCCAAAGACCCATTATATCGATTGATCAATCCGAGAATTAACTCAAGGATGTATAAATCAATTCAGCTGTACTTACCAATTGTTGAAATTACTAGTAGCTTCATCACTAACGTCGGGAAAAGGGATTTGCCATGTGCCATATTCCCTTTTGTGTCTGATCAGTCAACGTTACAGGTATGTACATGATGGACTACGTGCATTAGGAGGTGCATTGTCTGTTATAGGGGTGTTTGGATTTTCCCCTTATCGCCAATTTACAATTTCTCTTTCAACTGTATTTTCACGGGAAAGGCCCACCGTATCCTAGATAGTTGGAAAGGTTTTCCATGATCATAAAAGTACTTGTCACGAGTCTTACTCAGGAACCCTCAAAGATAAGAGTAGGAGGTAGAACATCTAATAAACATCCTTGTTTTTTACTTAACCCAACATGTAAGACACATCATTCTACACCTTGGTTTTGTTTAAGAACCGACGGTTTATGTCGGATAACACCCCCCCCCCCCCCCCCCCGCCCCCGTAACTGGGTTATTTGGCAATAACAATGGTAAAGTGAAAGAGTGCACCAGTGGTGTAGTCCCGGGGGTGTAGTTATTTTTACGGAGACTCTATCCTTTACAACAGGCATGCATTAGGGGACCTAACTAATCGTTCCTCAAAAGCTACTTTTCCCTTTATTTTCTTGACCATTTATGTTGTAAAGGAGCCACGCATTAGTCAAACGGGCTTGGTTAGTCATGTTGACTTACAAGATGACTGACTCTGATACACAGATCATTCCTAGAAATAAAAAGACTTATGTGGGTTGGTCAGTATGGCCTGACCTGGGTTGGTCGTATAGGGAGCCAAAGAATGACTATAAGGAAGTTGGTGATTACTGACTAAGGTTTCTAGCATAAGGAATATCAGTGCAGTACCTTAGTGCCTGTCACATCAATATCTCTGGTCTATAGGCCTAGGTACATACATAGCAGGAAGAATTATTATCTAATGTGATATTCGTGAGCAAACACTCAGTTTAGTTACATAGATTATCACAAGCCATAGTCTATTCCCCTTCCGCTTACATCTCTTGCTGAGTCTATACGCGGAGGCCACATCCGACCACAACATGTAAAAACGCACCACGACAATGCTATTTTACACCGCTCTAGATTCCTTATACGCCCAACACGGCACTGATTCTTTATAATGCAACCTAGGCTGTCCTTGTTTTTGTTTTGTTCTATTTTAATTTACAATTTCAACATTTTTCTTGTTTCTTTTTTATTAACCCTTGAAGTGCAGCATACTCCTTTTAATGCCCTTTTGTTGTAATATTGCATTAATGCAGCCCTGGTAAGTAACCCGCCAGTGCTGCATGCTTGCATCATGCCGACCCTATGGGGTTGATACACTCTCAATGGTTCGGCAGAACTGCATTAATGCATCATGACAGCAAATAATCATCAGCCTAGAAACACCACACAGTCTTTAAATGGTTATAATCAGAGCGCCTAGATGCTTTTTAGACACAATGTTTAAATGTCAGTTCTGGCGTCACCTGGGCCGCGATTAGCCTCGTGCCGGGAGGGGACGCTGGTAACCAGCGAAAGGTTGCCTCAGTAACCATGGCAACCCCATGTCTGGGAGTCCCGGGTGAAGAAGTCACGGCGGCCATGTTTGTTTACATCTGGGTGACAGGACGCACTGCGTGCACCCTAATTACCTAGTTCTAATTCAGCGCAGGGTCTTTAAATTTTAAGTGCAGAGTTGGACAAAAATGATGAAATTTTGAATAAGTGCCGGTCTGGAATAAGTGCCGGGAAGAGAGTGGTGACATTGAGAAATAAGCAATCTAATCTGGTTAAACTACTCCTATTATGAGCACAGGGCGTCTTTGATTGCATAATCTACTGTGGTCGTCGTTGAACAGACAGACGGACAGATAAAATGTTGTGAGTAGGGTGAGACTGAGGAGTCAGGTCCAACCGAAAGTGTTGTGTTGTGTTGTGCTCCTGATGCAAGTAGGTTTGTATAGGCCTCTAAATTGTGGGGGGGGGGGCAGGGGTTAAAGCTGATGTAAGTAGGTTAGTGTAGGCCTGCAGACTGGGGGGGGGGGCAGGGGTTAAAGCTGATATAAGTAGGTTAGTATAGGCCTGCAGACTGGGGGGGGGCAGGGGTTAAAGCTGATGTAAGTAGGTTAGTGTAGGCCTGCAGACTGGGGGGGGGGCAGGGGTTAAAGCTGATGTAAGTAGGTTAGTGTAGGCCTGCAGACTGTGGGGGGCAGGGGTTAAAGCTGATGTAAGTAGGTCAGTATAGGCCTGCAGACTGGGGGGGGGGGCAGGGGTTAAAGCTGATGTAAGTAGGTTAGTGTAGGCCTGCAGACTGTGGGGGGCAGGGGTTAAAGCTGATGTAAGTAGGTTGGTATAGGCCTGCAGACTGTGGGGGGCAGGGGTTAAAGCTGATGTAAGTAGGTTAGTGTAGGCCTGCAGACTGTGGGGGGCAGGGGTTAAAGCTGATGTAAGTAGGTTAGTATAGGCCTGCAGACTGGGGGGGCAGGGGTTAAAGCTGATGTAAGTAGGTTAGTGTAGGCCTGCAGACTGTGGGGGTGGGGGGGCAGGGGTTAAAGCTGACGTAAGTAGGTTAGTATAGGCCTGCCAGACTGTGGGGGGGGGGGGCAGGGGTTAAAGCTGATGTAAGTAGGTTAGTATACAGGACTAGCGCATTAGGGTATGGAGGCTGCCATATTGACCCAAAGCAATGCATTGTGGTTAGGCCCCTGACTCCAGAGCAGTGCATTATGGGTGAATTTCTTATCAGTCCCTTTGTTTCAAGTATGAAAGGAGAGGTTTAGCTTGATAAGGAGTTAAGGGTGTAGCCCCCAACTACCTGAGGTACCAGGATGGGCTATTACCGTATAGGCCTGGATACTCTGGGAGTAGCAGGGGTTAACACTGGTTCTAGTTAAGTAGGTTAGTAAGGATGCCTTCCATCAAAGCTCTCATTAAAACAACCGATGCCGCTTAAAGGTCAGTCCGTCCTAATTCTCAGTAGGACAAAGACAAAGTCTCAGTGTCATAGAATTGTAACAAACAGTTACATGTTATATCTTCTCATCACAGTACATCTTCTTCATGAATAATTGTTAATCAAGAGTATAATTATTGTCTACAGAATAGTCCTGACTCGTGATAAAATATAATTAGACAACTCAATGTTATTTTAATCTCAGACAATCCTTCACACAAAGCACTGAACGTTTTAATTCACATGTTTAAATTCCTCATCTTGCTGACATTAGTAGCCTACTGTGTATGTTGCCATGGTTACGGTGAGGCTGTGGGATACCTCTCTGGCAGGCACTAACAATGTGTTTGTGAATAGATAAGTCATATCGAAGAAGCTATCATATTTGCTCTATTGTTTTTAATGTCAGATGCAGTTAATCTAAAATTGAATTTGGTTTAATTAAACAGAATATCTTCCCAAAAGAAGTCTGCCTCACATTGCCCAAGACAGTAAGGTCTGCCTTATTATAAAAGACACCAAGTGCACAACCGTAACACTCCAGATGTCTGAGTGTATTTTACTATAGAGAAAATATTCAATACGATCATTTCATTTCTGATATTGATACTAAGTTACTGATATTTTTAAGCGATCTTCCCACCCCAAAAAAAACATCCATTTTAGGTGGTTTTATTGAGAGACATACAAGGGAATAACCCATATTAGAAGCCCAACAGTAATTTTGAAATGTGCGGCCAAATCCCTACATTTAACAGAGGAGATGTATTGTAGGAATTCCTATGTCTAGTCCAGCAGGACCCTACCTCGTGTCTAGCTCCATGCCCAGGTCAGACAGGGACCTGTACACGGCGGTCTGTCTCCCTATGTACGGCACGCCAGGTATGGTGTATACACACTGTCTGGTCGTATACAGACCGCTAACCCTGTAAGGACAGCATGTTGCTAAAAGATGGCATTTGTCGTCATAATGCAGCAAAGGTAGCAGCCTCGAGCTCTCCAGGCCCATTACAGCCGTCAGGCTGTAATGGGCCTGGACAATTTTGTATCTAATAACTGTAACCTAGTTACAAAATGATCCAGGATCCTGGATCATTTCTTAATGAGATAGCTCAACCGCTGATTGGTTAGCAATGGTCACATGATCATGAATGACATATATATGTTGTGTTTGGCCTGATGGGTTCGAATCCCACCTTGGCAAAAATGTAGGTTCGTTTTTTTTACATTATTTATTTGGCCTATTTGAAGCATAAATACCCCTATACTGGCTGGTAATATTGTATATTAAGTATTTAGATAGAGAAAATAGTATAAAGGAGGTGCATTGTACAGCTATAAAAATTCCTACCAATTGTGCCATGGTAGGACTCGAACCCATGATGTCCAGATTGCTGGTATCTAGTACAACCCAGTATATAAGAACTCTCCCAGACTGTATACATACAGTCGGGGTCCGAGACTGCAAAGGTAGTGACCCGCCGGTGTTGCATTGGTGCATTGGTGCACCATGCTGACTTCTTCAGAAGTGTAGCAACCCTGTAGTGTTGACATGATGCTTTAAGACAGAACTGGCAAGTCACTCGCCAGTGCTGTATTAGTGCATTATGAGGACCAAGAACAGTATACATTAATGAATCACTCTGTCCTTAAAGGGCTAAGGACAGCATGATACCTCTGGGCTTTATATCCATCTCTAATCATCATGCACAAATGCAGTGCCGGTGAGTGATGCATCATCACTGCATCATGCCGACCCGCCAGGCGTGTATCAATTCTGAAGTAACTATAGCCTCAGCTTAATTTTATTCATGCATTATGAAGCAAAAAAGGCAAACAGTACAGTATTCTGCTGTCCGTAAATGGTTAAGTGGCCCAATTCCTGAGTTGGCTGCCGTCTGTGGCATGTATTTGTATCGCTGTTAACCCTTTAAAGGCCGCATAGTGCTTTAGTGCATTATGTTTTTTGTTGCCATGATGTATGAATGCAGACCTGGCAAATCACCAATGCTGCACCCGAGCACCATGAAGACCGATGTGATTGATACACTCCCAAAGGCTCTGTATAATGCATGAATGCAGCCCTGGTGAGTTGCAGATCCATGCTGCATTCATACATCATGCAGACTAAGGACATAATACATTAAAGCACTTAGCATACCCACTGCTAAGGGAGCCAGTATGCGGTAATTTATGAATGCGGGATGTGGCCTTTTGGTTGCCATAGTGACACTTCTCCGGTAACAATTGCGTATACAATGTAAATACGGGAAGGCTGCCAAAAATGATTACATCATAACTCATAATAGAAATCTAGTTAGAACACATCGTTTTTGGCACTTACCATTTAGCTGACATTACAAAGTATTCCAAGGTAACAATACCAACAGTATGATAGATGTGCTATGCATAATAAAATCCCTCTAGCCTAGCATTGTTTAATGCTAAATTCGGCTTATGACTTTCTCTCAAAATGAGAGGTTCAGGTAACGGTGTGGGCCCTGTGAACCTGCTGACCAGCCTTCGGCTGTGTCGGTTTTAAAACTATATCTATCTGTAGACTTCTGAAGTAAGGCGCTGGTAACAATCACTATGACCTTGAACTTGGATTTTGCTTGGGTTGGGCAAGCGATCGCTTCTGGTAATTTGGGGCTAGTGAGCAGGAACCAGAATGTATGATGGGAGTGCTTCCATCTGCTTCCATCTTTCTGGTTCCGGTTCCTGTCAGCTGGTTCCAAGTTTACCACAAGGATGGCCTTAACCCATCAATTATTATTAATTCAAATAAAACTACAGTAGGCCCATCTAACTTTGAAAGATGAGTGCGTCAGGCTCTGCCATACCTTGTGCTATATATACACGGGCATCTACTGTCCATATGAGCATGCTGTTCAGTTTAAGCCTGTGGAACACTCAAATAACCAATAACATGTCATAGTCAGGTAGTAACCAAAACCCCAAACCACTTATAGCTGTGACAGGTTCCTACCGCGCCGCCCCTGGTAATGACCTGTCACTAATACCTGTATGTACCTGTACAACATGTCAGGTGAGGGTACAGGTTTACAGGTGCCTCAGTTACCGACCATGATAAAGCTGGGGCTGCAGAGACTGTTATTTGCTATTGCCATGATTAAATTGCCCACCTTTAAGATATCAAGGTTGTCATAGACAGATTGTTGTTGTATTCGTGTTGCTGTTATTGCTTGGTTAAGAGACTGTAATTAGACAGGTTGTTAGGGGCACATTGGTTGTCAACGGGACTGTACATAGACATGTTGTCAGGGACACATTGGTTGTCAAGGGGACTTACATAGACAGGTTGTCAGGGACACATTGGTTGTCATGGAAACTGTACATAGACAGGTTGTCAAGGAGACATTGGTTGTCATGAAGACTTACATAGACAGGTTGCTAGGGACGCATTGGCTGTCACGGAGACTGTACACAGACAGGTTGCCAGGGACACATTAATTGTCATGTAGACTGTACATAGACAGGTTGTCAGGGGCACATTGGTTGTCATGGAAACTGTACATAGACAGGTTGCCAGGGACACATTGGTTGTCATGGAGACTGTACATAGACAGGCTGTCAGAGACACATTGGTTGTCAAGGAGACTGTACATAGACAGGTTGTCAGGGACACATTGGTTGTCAAGGAGACTTACATAGACAGCTTGTCAGGGACACATTGGTTGTCATGGAGACTTACATAGACAGGTTGTCAGAGACACCTTGGTTGTCAAGAAGACTGTACATAGACAGGTTGTCAGGGGCACATTGGTTGTCATGGAGACTTACATAGACAGGTTGTCAGAGACACCTTGGTTGTCAAGAAGACTGTACATAGACAGCTTGTCAGGGACACATTGGTTGTCATGGAGACTTACATAGACAGGTTGTCAGGGACACATTGGTTGTCATGGAGACTGTACATAGACAGGTTGTCAGGGACACATTGGTTGTCATGGAGACTGTACATGGACAGGTTGTCAGAGACACATTGGTTGTCATCGAGACTTAATTAGACAGGTTGTCAGAGACACATTGGTTGTCAAGGAGACTGTACATAGACAGGTTGTCAGGGGCCCATTGGTTGTCATGGAGACTGTACACAGACAAGCTGTCAGGTACACATTGGTTGTCATCAAGACTGTACATAGACAGGTTTTCAGGGACACATTGGTTGTCAAGGAGACTGTACATAGACAGGTTGTCAGGGACACATTGGTTGTCAAGGGGACTGTACATAGACAGGTTGTCAGGGGCACATTGGTTGTCCTTGAGACTGTACACAGACAAGTTGTCATGTTTGCTAAAGGTCCCTATTCTCTCATCGTTTGAAGGCGCACTTGGGCCTTTTATCCCCGCTTTTATATTATACATCTTTTAGTGTCACACACATAGAGGCCCTTTAATGTACACCCCATCCCAATCGCATCACCCAACAGGAGGGTCCATATTGGTTTTGAGTTTAATAGCGACCACACCCCTGTACATTGGGACCACAGATAGTAGGCGTGTGTTGTTATCTCAGCATGCCGCCTATCTCAGCCTAACACATGGTCTCCTGTCTCTGCCGTCCTCACTCCCATGCCACCCTGTGGAGTCACGTTTTGTCCACATGCTACAAAGTGTCCACACCCAATATCCAGTGTTGCCGAAATGACATCGGCACATCGGCTCTTGCCGATGTAGAATCGTAATGGCCGATGTGATGCCATTAGACCCCGGCCACAATGGCCGGCCATGACCATAGCTTTCCAACAGTGAAAGAATTTTTCAGATAGACCTAGTAGAAGCGAAGTTATACTTGTGTAATCATTATTTAATGGATTTACACATTTCTCAGTACATTTTGACAGTTCTAAAAGATCAACTGTATTCATCAGTATAAATTAGTATGAAATCCCCTATATGGCATCATTTGGCCTGTGTAGAAGACGAATGGCCTGTGTAAGATCTCGCTACACAGGCCACATTGGCCTGTGTGCATAAAAAGTTTTCGGCAATACTGCAATATCAAACTCGTTGTATGAACTTAGTATATTTTTTCAGACAACAAATTTGTAAGGACCATTATCTGTTTTAACAGGGGCGTGGCAAGCAGTTTCAAAGCAGGGGGGACTGGGGCTATTTTGATCCTTTTTGACCCCTTTTTGGTTTGACCTTTTTTGGGGTTGGTCAAAAGTGGGGGGGGGGACGCCCCTGAGTTTTAGTTGGTAAATTAAAAGATATATCATTAGATGACCGAATCTCCCAAGCCTGGTGATACATAGATTAAGACCTACAATTTATGCCATAATAAACTATAACTTGTTGTCTGGGTGGGCCCTAACGTCGCCTGTATTGTGAAAACATACATGTGGCAAGGAATTATCCTCCAATTAAAAGCACAATTCATTTTTAACACCTCAACTTGTGTATTTCCGTGACCTGTGAGGATCCTGTGGACACTTTGTGGCCTGTGGACAAAACGTGACTCCACACCCCCTGCCGGCCGGCTGTCTGGTGCTTCCAGAAGCCCCTTACCATGATAGCTCCATTCTGTAAAGGGCGGGCGGAGGGCGGGGGGGGGGGGGGTATCTATATGCGTCCACTCTGTCACAGATACCTAAAGTCATTAACTGTACCATCTTGTCGTACATGAATTAACCGGATTAACCCTTTAGGAAAGGTTGCTGCCGTATTTGCGCTATACCCTTTTGTCTACTTGATGCATGGATGCTACCCCGGTGAGTTACTCTCCATGGCTGCTTTCATGCATCATGACGGTCATGTGGGACATGTGGATACACTCGTGATAAATACTCTCCCCGTCCCCTCTCACAATCTCGCAATTTCGCCCTTTAATAACCTCACTGCTTCTATATCCCTCCCCTCTCGTCCTTTCTACCTCTTCCTCTCCCCCTTCCCTCTCTAACCCTCTCCAATTCTTGCCCTCTTCCCCTCTCCTGCTCTCCCCCACCCTCTCCCCTCCTCCCATTCCCCCCTCCCCTACCCGATCTCCTTTCTTCTCCCCCTCTTCCGCCACCCCGTCTCCCCCTTCCCCCCTCCGTCCCTACCCTCTCTCCCTCTCCCTCTCCCTTCCCCCCTCTCCCCCTCTGCTCCTCCCCCCTCTCCCCTCTCCCCTCTCCCCTCTCCCCAATCCCCTCCCCTTCCCCCTCCCCCCTTTCTCCCTAATGCCATACATCATCATAACTGTAAAGTGTACACCACCCTTATTACCCCCCTGTAGCATGACCCCGCTCGTCCCTCAGCGCAGGGTGGGCTGCAGCATGAACTGCCGCGAGTGCCCACTCAGTTACGGGAGTAGCTCAGTCATCATCCCCTCCCCCACGCGGGGAGGGGGGGGGGGTTACTTGGTTTATTTTGTATACATACAAGTCTTTGGCTGGAAAGGGTACTTTTTGAGCAATATCCTCCTCACTAAGGGTCTGCTTTTCACCACAATCCCCTCACCAAGGCTCAATTTCCACAAAAATCCTCCTCACCAAAGGTCAAATTTCACAAAAAAAACAACTCATCAAGGGTCCAAGAGTTTTCACCAATATTCTTCAAAACAAGGGTCAAACTTGACGAAAGTCCCTCCCACCAAAGGTGACTCCTAGGCAAATTTGTCCAGAATCGCCCTCAGCAAGGGTCACTTTTGAACAAAGTCCCCCTCACCAAGGGTTAACCTTGTTAAAGGGCCAGCTGCACAGCCGTGTCCAAATAAAATTGAGTGCCCCCTTTCCCCTCACCGCCTCACTGCCCCTCCCCCCTCCCCCCCCCCCCATGGGCCTGTGGCGGGTGCTTCACGTGTTCCCCTAACTACTGGCCTGTCAGTGTCGTTATATACCGGTTCTCGGCATGCTATCTGACATTCTCAGACGGAGGGTGGCCGATGAAGCCATCTCTGAGTGGTTTAAATTTGTGACAGAGGGGGGGGGGAACTTTATCCTCTTTTCAGGTTGTTTAAGTTAGAACGTTTTCAGGTTGTTTAAGTTAGAACGTTATGAAGTTATCAAGTAAATCCTACTGAAACCCACTCTGATATTTGTATATGATGTATATGTGACATACTGCCAAAGTATGAAAGGCTTTGGCACAGGGTACACAGAGAAAAGAAGTAGAATCACTGTGACTCCCGACTTGATCACTGAGGTAACTCTCCCCAGGACTCTGAAGTGACTCCCTAACATTAGCAGGACTCTATAATAACTCTATAATGACTCCTATTCTAAGACTCCCTAATGATTGGGAGTCACTTTAGAGTCCAGGGGAGAGTTACCTCAGTGATCGGGGCTAGACTCCCATTTGAGAGTCACAGTGATTCTACTTCTTCTCTCTGTGTATGTGAACCATTTCATAAAAATAACATCCTATGAAGGAGCACTGTACAACATAGTCCTGTAATAGTGTTGTGTACACTATAAATGTTAACTGTTTCATGTTGTCTAACAGTTGCCTTACTTTATGTATTACAGACAGATACCAAGGGTCAGCTGCTCCTGGACACCTTGTGTGTGTGTGTGTGTGTATATGTATTAACATCTCTACATAGTGTAACAGTACTTATTTCATGGTGAATACGATCTATCAAGGTTAATCCTATGGGGGTGCCATATGCGAGTGGAGCGTGCAATAACCCTCGGTTGTATTGCATGCTGTGGTCATATTGCACGCTCCCGAGGGTCACCATGGGTCGCCATGGGGTCACCATGGCGTTTCTAGGCCGCCGAAGGTCACATGACTTGTGCGGAATTCAAAATGGCGGCCAACGGGCGTAAACAAACACCGCGGAAGTAAGAAAACATCGTGGAAGTAATCAAACATGGACTGCATGTCTGTTTTAGATTGATATACCCTGAAATAAACACAGAGCTTCACTTAAAAGTGACCTCGTCAGTGGTTAGTGCACTTGCAGTGCTTGGGCCGTATTGCACTAGGCCTACGGCCAGCGTGCAATACGGCCCAAGCACCGCTCGTGCACTAACCACTGACGAGGTCACTTTAGCGTGCAGCTCTGTCTATATGTTTACAGCTTCTGTTGGACCACAACTCTGATATACGTGACTAGCACATCCTGGTACCTGAGGTAGGCGGGGGCTAAACTTCATCTCCTTATCAGGCTAATCCCCTCTCCTCACACCTTGAACAAAGGGGCTGATAAGAAATTCTCCCATGATGCACTGCTCTGGAGTCGGGGGCCTAACCACAATGCATTGCTCTGAGCCAAGATGGCGGCCCCCACAGCCTAATGCGCTAGTCCCGTATATGCGTGTAACATCTCTATGTAGTGTATATATCTGTTTACATGGTATCTAACAGTTGCCTAACTTAATGTTTTACAGAAGGATACCAAGGGTCAGCTTCTCCTGGACCACGTGTGTGTATGTGTGTGTGTTCTGTGTGTGCATATATACACACAGAACACACACACATATATATGTATTAACATCTCTATATAGTATATACAGTTCATGTTTACATGGTTTCTAACAGTTGGCTTACTTCATACCTTACAGAAGGATACCAAGGGTCAGCTGCTACTGGACCACGTGTGTCGGGAACTCAACTTGGTGGAGAAGGCTTACTTCGGCCTCCGCTATGTCGACACCGAGAAGCAACGGGTAAGTTACTCACCGTTTAATCCTGTAAGGGCCACATAGTGCTTTAATGTGCTATGTCCTTCGTCGTCATGATGCATTCATGCATTCTGCTGACCCTACTAGGTTGATGCACTCCCAATGAGTTCTCATGATGCTTTTGTTGTATTGATACAGCAATACAGCCCCAGCAAATTGGGGCTGTGTTGGCGCATCATGACGACCCTTTGCAAGGGTATAAACCGTGTAGGATCAGCATGATGCATAAATGCAACCCTGGCGAGCTGGGTATGATGCATTCATGGAGCCCAGGGGAGTTGGGCACGATGCATTACTGCATCATGCAGTAAAATATTTTCTGATATCTACAATTGCCTAAATCACTATTTTCATATTTTCATTTAGAAGTGTCTTTCACTGTCAAATCAGCAATCTTAAGTGTCTGTAAGTGTTCTGTCCAAAAACTATTAGGACTTAAGTTGTTGATGTTTCATAATTGAGTGATTGTCCATTAGCATGCTGTGTTGTGTAAGTGTCAACTTCTGCTTTCCTGTAAAATGAACATCTTTCAACTCCTTCCCTTGTGATTATCCCGATGATTTCTGTATTATGATTGTTTATATTCGTACCCAACCTTTCTCCTTATACTCTTATACTATTTCCCCTCAAACTAAGCTACACATACAAATCCATCTAGATATAAATACAACATGTCCTGAGAGAATCTGTTTAAATGATTCTCTTTTATTGCAAGGGCCCACATATCACCATATCCTTAGCACAACCATAGCGTACTGATGTGGGGTCTAAAAACGGCCCTCCAAACGCCAGTGCTTTATGTCAGGGGACCCCCAGAACGTACTGATGTGGGGTGTCACACCCAAACACCATACCACCGCCAACCACCGACCATCATAAAGTCAGCTACCTACCCCTCATATACACCCAGGCAAATATCAGCGTCAGCCAATGTCGCCACTAGCACTCTCATACAAGGGTCAGGCACTGCTGGACTATAATAGATGGGTCAAGGGACATTCTAGTGACGGTCAGGCTATGCTGGACCTTTAACTAGAGCTTCTTACTCACCCATGCAAGAGTCCAGCATTGTCAGACTCTGGCATGAAGATCCAGCATGGCTAGACTTTCAAGCAATTTTGCAAAAGTCCAGCCTGTTATTGAAGGTCCAGCATAGCCTGACCCTCACTAGAATGGCCCTTGACCCATCTATCATAGTCCAGCAGTACCTCACCCTTGTCTGAGAGTGCTATTGGCGACATTGGCTGACGCTGATATTTGCCTGTGTGTAGTCACTCACACACATTCACCAGGTAGACACTTACATGTACATACACACCAAATCACATGTCCAGGGTTCCCATCTGTCAGTTTAAAGTCAGTTTTTTGGTGGTTTTGTTTTTTTTTGCTTTAAAAGTCAGTAAAATGTCAGTAAAAAAAGAAATTGTCATATTTTGTCAGTTATTTTCTCGATTTTGGCAAAATGTCAGTTTGCAGTCAGTTAAAAAAAAAATTCTGAGCAAAGTTTTCAAACTGCTGCAAGAGACACCAGAATGCACAATCTGACTTGTCGATTGAAAAGAACTCTGGGTGCAGGTATACGCGAAATGTCGATTATCCTTGAGAATTTACAGTACAAAAACTTGGCAGTTGAAAGAATTATTTCTCAGTTAAAAGTTAGTGAAATGACAGTTAAAACTGTGACCGAAAAATGATGGTAGACTTTGAGGCCCTAACACTGATCATAAAGATTTCACAGCAGCAATTGCAAATGGCAGTGTACTGGTGTCATTTCAGCAACACTGAAACCCTCACATACCTGCTCTATCTCTCTATACATAAATCATACACTTCATCCTACACCCCTCACCCCACACCCCTCACACCCTATACCCCTACAGGCCATACCCCGGGGGGGGGGTCACAAATGCGGCTGGCAAGGGTATTTTTTCTCCAAAATATTCCCCTCGACAAGGGTCCACCTTTCAAGAAAAAATCGCCATGACAAGGGTCCACGTTCATTAAACTCCCCATGACCGAGGTCTTCATTTCAAGAAAATGTCCCGCGATTTCAACAAAATTTCCCATTTTTCACTAAAACATCACAATTTTAAACTAAATTTCTCACATGCGAGTAAATTTCTTCAGGAGATTTTAATATAGTCTTATTTTATCGCTCCCCTTCGACACCCTTTACCCTTGTCTAACTACCCCAAAAACCTTATCCCTTTTTAGGCATTTTCGGCCAAAGGCTCCAGGGTTTGGGGAAAAGGGGATAAAATAGACTCTGAAATTTACTCTTGTGCGAAAAGAAATTGTCAAAAATAGAAATTTTGGTGAAATCTTGGATATTTTGTTAAAAAGTAAACCCTTGTCATGTGAATTTTTCTAGGAACTGCACCCTTGTCATGGAGATTCTTCTTGAAAAGTGGACCCTTGTCATTTGGAATTTTGTGAAAAAAAAGTACCCTTGCCAGCCGCGCACATGTATAATTTTTTTATATACAAAAAACTAAATGACCCCCCCCCCTCTCAGGGCTACACCCCCTAGGGCTACACCCCTACCCACCCCCCTACACCCCACACACCCAACACACCCTCACCTATAGCCGCCTGTGGTGTCAAGTTTCAGTGCCCAGAGGGTGCCGAGGAGTGGTACAGCTATGCCGAGGACCCCACCGACGCTCCGGCCGGGGTAAGTGTGGATCCCCGGGCTATGGATCCTGCGTGCCGGGCCCTGGCTAACTAACACCCCTGCCCTAGTACTTAGATGGTGCCCCAAGGTACTTACTAACCTCCTAACCTGGGGCCCTGGAGCTTAGGACTATCACTTAACCCTATCACCTAACCCTAGCATTAAGTTGTATTGCCTGTTTTGAGCCTGTTCTGGTTTTGTGTTACTTGTTATAATTGCACGTTTTTATCCCTTTAAGGGCCGCATTGTGGTTTTGTATGCTGTGCTCTTTGTTGTCATGATGTATGACAGTCTTTGCGAAAACTTTTTCGTCATGCAGGACAGTCGGCCCTGCAGCCAGCCAATTTTTCAGGACTGTCCGGCAGGATTTGGCAAAGTCTGTATGAATGCAGCCCTGACAATTCTACTCACCAGGGCTGCATTTATGCATTATGCTGATCCTTTGGGAGTGTATCAAATCCATAGAGTCAGCATGATGCTTGAATGAAGCACTAGCGAGTTATTCGAGTACATCATACATCATGACAATTGAGTCAAACATGCCTTTAAACCACCGTGTGGCCCTTTAAGAGTTAACATTTTTGCTTCAAGAACTTATCTGGTTGAAACAACTGAAGATGTTTACTGGGGAACCAGTCCCACTTTGCCTTTCAGGGAATGCTAACGGAGCTACTGCTGACGACTGCTATTGCAACTAAACAGCTCATTTCACTTATTGATGTTTAAACCGCTGTTTGTTTTCATGCTTGAAAAGCTTGACTGTTTCAGGGGATTCTTATGTTTCAAAGGCTGTTATTTTTTAATGCTTGGAATGCTTCAAACCAACAATGGTATCCCCGTGGGCACAGGACATTAAATCAATATTGATCTGTGGGTGTCAATGTTGATTCAATGCTGATTCAAAGGTGATTCAACGTTGCATAGAATTTTGTGCCCACTTGGATGAGGCATTTGCAGGCACATCATTTTGGTTGAAAATCTAATTCTCAGACGAACATCTATTGTGCAACACAGGACATTGATGAAATAAGCAGGCTGAGAGAGTCTTGCCCAGTTACTTAACAAATCAGAGAACCTTGAAAGGGAGCTTTGCCTCTGGATAGTAGAGAGAGCACTGTGCCACTAACAAGCCTAAGGCAGTTAACCCTTTAAGGACCGCACAGTGCTTTAAGCAGTATACCCTTTGACATCATGATGCATGAATGCAGCCCTGGCGTGTAGCTCCTCAGTGCAGCAACCATACATCATACATGGACGCTACGATTGATACACTCTCAAGGAGTAGGCATGATGCATATATGCAGTTCATTCGCGAGGGCTGCTTAATGCACCATGCGACAAAGGTTATACCACAATTAAGCAATATGAGGCCCTTAACGTGTTAGTAGTAGTGTTAGAGTACTCCAGCTTGCCAACGTGATAACGCTGCATGCAAATACTAACCCACCATGGACGTTGGAGCCGCCAACAGCACAGAGAGAAGTAGTGAAAGCATGAGAATGGCTGGAGAGGGAGAGGCCTAGAGCCTCTTGGCCATACGCCTCGTGTGCAAGGCCGCTTAAATCATTAAAAATAAATATATTTATTTTGTAGTTTTAATAGATTAGGGTGGCGTTAGGCCTTAGGGTAGGTAAAAGGGTTCGCCAACCAGAACCAGAATTATTTTTGTAGTGTAATAGATTAAGGGCGCGGTTTGGGTAGGTAAAAGGGTTTGCCAATTGGAACCGGAAGCGGAACGGAAGTTAAACCCGCGACCTTGACCTTTGTAAATACATCAGGGTAATGGCCAAGAACGTCGACCCTGGGGAGGTGGCCTCATCCTGCCGCCTGGTGGCAGATCGATGTATTACATCACCACTTATGGTGTAATGTGGAGGTCCTGCAGTACCATTACCACTCTTACTGTGTGTTAGCCACCATTCTCATTATAGGTGACACTATTAGTGAAGTTCACCCTATAATGGACGCATACCGATTTAATTCAGTATGCCCTTTGTCGTCAACTTTCATAAATGCATGAGATTTATTTTTCATCAAATACGACGGCGTAGAAAGGAGCCAATTTACCCCTTTTAGGCTCCCCCCTGCCACAATTTTGGTATTTTGAATCGAAAAAGATAAAAAAATAAACACAAAGGTACACTCATTTAATGCAACACAAAGCTGCACTCTTTCCCAAGGATCAGCATGGTGCAGTAATGCAGTGCTGCATCGTGTTGTCCTTAAATGCAGACACAGTTCAGGCATAACCATTACAGCGTATATATAATATTTGTAGTAGTTGCATAGTGGTAGTGGTGACAGGAATTACAATGCAATGTACACGTGTATACTACTATTGAAGCTGGTTAGGGATATCACATACATTTTATTTTTCGGAAAGGATTTTCTTTATACCGATTTTGCTTTTATGACCGTGGGATGGTTGTGAACTTTGGATACTCTTGCAGCGTGGGTAGAAAAGAAGAAAAACTCTGTAAAGTAACACAGAAGGTATATATGTTTTCCCATGGAAATGTAGAGTGCCATAGCAGAGAAAGATTTAGGACGAGCAGTGTGGCACATTGACCCCCCCCCCCCGCACATAGTTTGGCATTCTGTATGTACAGAACACCTATTGAGATGTCTGCTTACTTCTCTGGAACCATCCCGTGTCCTACCTAGATACCTAGAAACTATAGTCCTACCCCCTCCCCACCACCCCTGCTTCTATTCACTACCTCCAGGAGGTCTGTGGCATTGTGAATAGGCTATACATTACCAGTAGGGCAGTGTGGGACTATTCAACCCTTTATGAAGGACATGGCATGATGCCTCAAGGGTTGTTTGTTTGTTCTCATGATGCACAGATGCAGAGCTTTCTAGCATCATGCCGACCATGCAGCACTGGCGAGTAACTCACCAGCGCTGCATTAAGGGCCATAATGGGTGTACTGAAGTTAATTTGGAATCGACTATGAAAAGACCCTGCTCTAATCACTTGGGGTCCTGCTATACATGTGTCAGGCCTAATGTGAACCGAAGGTTTGACTTATAAACCACTGGTGTACTATCATATATCAACAAACAGGCACAAATCTTAGCGAATATAGAATATAGAAAGCTAAGTGTCTAGAGATAAGCATGGAACCTTCTTTGGCCCTGTAATTTGTAAACCTTTTACTTTGTCTGTAAAGAGGTCCTGTAGTTCACCCACAGTCAAAACATGGGGATCTCTCACCAGCCCAGTATGGCAATACTGTGCCTCTACATGGGTACCCACAATTTTGACCGTGTCACTGTGTCGATTTTTAGCATAAGAACCGTGTCATTGTGTCGATTTTTAGGTATATTAGAACTTAGAGAAATCCCTGTGGGCCGATTTTTACCCCTAATTTTCCTGTGTCCGTCGATTTTTAAAAGGGCTTAAAACGGGCGTGTCGCTGTGTCGCCCGTGTCGATTGTTACCCATGTAGAGGCACAATACTGGGCTGGCTGGCTAGGTAGGTGTACTGTGAAAGGGTTAAACTCGGGTCTGGCAGTGAGGGTACCAGTAGGACCCAGCACAGGAGGGTGCTTGGCGCAGGTATCCAGTGTAGCTGGCACTTGGTCACTCCAAGGCGGCCGCGGGTAAACCCAGTTATTGTGATACAGAGATAAATATCTGTAAGTTAGAGATAACGTGCTGTTTATGGAGCTTATTACCTCAGATGGACGCGTTCAAGGTTGCCACCAGTTATAGTGACTAGGGGGACATCGGGTAATATCAATAGCTTTTTTTAGGCATCAGGAGCAGCACAGTGCTGCAATGTGCTGCATCTTTTTGTTGAAGTGATGCATGAATACAGCAGTTGGGTCGGCATGATGCACCAATGCAGCCCCATTGAGTTACTCACAAGTTACTGTGGTGGTGCATCACAGTGAGGAGCAATTGTACCCTATGCATTCCACTGTGGATGGAGGAAAATAATTCATTAGTCTAAATATAATCCACTAAGGCCCATATAAACTCTATAATATAGGTCCTCTCTCCACCCCACTGTTCCTTGAGGAGAGGTAAGAGTTGAGTATTTAAGGAGATAAGCTGGAGGTACCATACTGCCCTGTACTGTATGGTACAGGGGTAGCCAGGCCTGTAGGGGGGGGGGGGTAGTTGGCTGCAGTCCACGCTCCGTGCCCAGCCTACAGTACAGGGGGGGGGGAGGAGACTTGATAAAGTCCCCAAGTACAGAGAATAGACTAAAAGGCTTAGGAAGTATGCATAAAGAAAAGGGATAAAAAGATGAAAATAAATAAATGAATAAATAAATAAATGAAACCTACAGCTAGCGAGAATCAGTATAATGCTAAAAGGACAAGCGGTTTAATTTCTTTACACAAGTTACGTCATTCACAAGCAGTACCTGGCCATTGGCTATCTTCTATGATCTATAGATATAAGAATTAAAACCCCTATGATTTCAGAATTATTTCGATTTTGGATATCAAATTACGATTTTCAATCATCTGGTATATGTTTTAATTAAATGTACCATACTGAGATATGGGATAAGTAGCCTACTACAAAGACACAAAACTAGACTAAAACTAGATTTTGTTGGTCATAAAGCAAACAGATTTAAAAATATAACATCACACATTGAGGAGCAAGGTTGATGAGTTGTATAATGGGCCAAATTTCGATTTTACGATTTTAGGGGGCAAAAATTGTAAGGAATACGATTTTGGGGTGGGGTAACTGGGCATCACTGAGACACAAACCCTCGGTGTGTCTATGGCTAGTCTAGTAGGGGGTGGAACTAAAACTGAGAGAAGCTCGCCTTACCGAACCTCCTCCCCCTTCCCCGCCCGGTCCGACATAACGTGGATTGATTGATGACGACATGACACATGAGGCCGCCCCACGTCCAGCCAAAGACAAATCACGGCGGTCAGCCAAAATACGGTCTGGGAAGCTTTGAGGAAATCACTCTCTCCTGGCAACAGGAGCCGATCCAAAAAGGGCTGGTTTAGGGAGGAGTTGTTGGGGGGGGGGGGGGTGAGGGGTGCATGCGGGAGGTAAGACCTTTCTAAATAAGCTCTGTGTTTAAGGACATGGCAGTGCCGCAACATTTGTTAACGTTTAAGGATGCGTGTCGCCAAAATATGACATTTGTTGTCATGATGCACCAATGCAGCACCAGCAAGTAACTTGCCAGTGCTGCATTGGTGAATCATGACAACCTTCGGGAGTGCAGCCCTGGTGAGTTACATGATGCATTAAGGTATAATGTTATGTTTAGAGGGTTAACTGTTTAACTGCACCCTTTCCGTATAACATGCATCATGCCGACCTGTGGGGTTGATACACTCTCAAAGGATCGGTATCATGCATCTGCACAGTGCTGCCGTGAGTAACTCGCCGGTCCTGGAGTGAGTTACTCGCTGGTGCTGAGGTGAGTTACTCGCTGTAGCTATTGTGAGTTACTCACCGGTGCTTCGGCGAGTTATCTGCAGATGCTGTGGCAAGTTACTTGCCAGTGCTGCAGCGAGTTACTTGCTAGTGCTTTCAAGATTATGTTTATAGTATAATGATCCGGTTATATAACAGGAAGGGGTGGCGGGATATAAATAGCTGTAGAGTGCTGCAAGTTTAATGTACACCCAGCTAGTTCTGTATGAACCCCCTCCAGGCACCTGTGTACTGGTGGGGGTAAGATGAAGCTTTGAGCCATTTACCCTTTAAGGACGGCATGATACCTAAATGTATCATGCCCTTGGTCGTCGTGATGCATGAATGCAGCCCTGGCGAGTAGGGTCGGCATGAGATACTCACCAGGGTAGCATCGATGCATCATGATGACAAATGTCATCTTTTGGCGACACTTGTTCTTAAAGGGCTAAGGACTGCATAGTGGTTTATTATACTATGTCCTTGATTCTTGGAGTGTGCTAGCTCTGTATGGCCGGCATGATGCCTGAATGCAGCACTGGTGAGTTACTCATCAAGGCTGCATTTATGCATCATGACATTAAACATAAAGGGAATCATAATGTCACAATTGGATTAGGGATTTATAATTATACTGAAGCGTGGAACGCATTGATCAAGACAAATTGATGAGATATAATTTGATATAAAATGGTGTCTTTTGTGTTTTCTCTCTATTTTTCGTTCTTTGCATCTAAAGCACTTGTTGTTCATGTTTATCATTTCCAACCATTTTTTTTTGTCTTTTGATATCATAAACGTGCTGGATACTGGCTTAGAAAGCTCTATTTGTGGAATTGGTCTCTTTCAGGACTTTGAAGGAGATACATTGCTACCTTTTCAGTAGCCCCATGTTACACACTCTTTTTACTGTTTCTAATATCACCCTTTTCCCTTTCAGCATTGGCTGGACCCCCTCAAACCAGTCTACAGGCAGTTGAAACGTAAGTAAACCCGATATATCATTTCTTGATTAAAAATAAAAGTACAGAACTCATTTTTTTAAGTACTAGATGGGCTGGGGGTAGTATAGTTATGGGCTCAGGTATAAAAGATACCATCCGATCGTCTATTTTATCTATCATAGTTCAATCAGTAGCATGACAAGTCACTCCTATTTTAGAAAAATGTGAACATCATAAAAGCAATATTCCTTTGTTGTAACAAGAAAAAAAGAGATAAAACAGTTATTTTTAAATTTTGAAAATCTTTTGTGCACAATTTTCAAATGCAATTTTGTTTTCACAACTTGAAATGCGTTTTAGGAAACACCAACTACCTAGAATTGGCATCAAAGGAACGAGATGCCGGGCTTGGTAAATGCATTAGTACATAACGGCTACACCACTATGTATCATACCCTTTAAGGACGGCATAATGCATTAATGCATCATGTCCTTGGTCGTCATGATGCATGAATGCAGCCCTGGCGAGTAACTCACCAGGGCTGCATTCAAGCATGATGATGACCCTATGGGGTGGAGACACTGCTGTAGGGTCGGCATGATGCATCAATGCAGCGCTGGCGAGCTTCTCGCTGGGACTGCATTGGTGCATAATGACGACAAATGTCATCTTTCAGTGACATCCGTCCTTAAAGGGATAACCCTTATACATAGCTATCTCCTGGGCGTCTCTTAAGGTGTAAGGTGAAGAGGCTATAGGGCCTTATATATAACCTCCCCATTTCATTCTCATTTGATTATTTTGCTTTCAGAACCTTGTTTTTGCTTAAGGTTGAAGTGAAATCATTTTTATTAATATTTCACCTTTGAATAAAATAGTTAATTATCCAAAGCAATATGATAAACAGCTTACTACCCTAAACTACAACGATTATTTTATTAGTATAAGCATCAGAACACTGTTCATACACTACAGCTAATAAATAAGCAAATAACCATAACCATGTACATGAGTATTAAGAAATATAAGTCATACATTTAAGACCTAGTCTAAGTATAATGATAAATAAAATAATAGTAATTGCACCTCTATGTACTAGAAGCCTTAAGAACAAGAGCTTTAAGAAGATATGTTAAAGAGGACAATAACAATGTAGCGGCCGATGTAACACCCTACTTTAAGGACGCATGTTGATAAAAGATAGCCAATGCAGCCCTGGCAAGTAACTCACCGGTTCTGCATTGGTGCATCTTGTCGAGCCTACAGGAGTGTCTCAATCCTATAGGGTCAGCATGATGCTTGAATGCAGCCCTGGCGAGTCACTCACCCTTCTTATTGATAGTGATGTTGGTAAAAGTCTGATAGAGAAAATTTAAATGACCAACCTCGCAGCAAATTTTACAGTCTTAGTGCTGAAAGCGATATAAGAATAAAAACAAAAATGGATGCAAAATCTTTTTTGGATAAATAGATTTGCGCAGCATTAAAAAAAGAAAAGAACAAACATAGCTGGCATCGGTGGATTCTGAACAGAGGAGGGTGATATACAATTTAGCTGGCACCAATTGGGCCTGTCCTATAGTGTCAAAACAGAGGTCCCACCCTGCAAACATGTAGGTTGGGGGAACAGGCTAAAACTGAACAGCATTATTGACAGGGCTGTCTTATGTTGAAAGATGATGGAAGTCAGGGCCTGATACAGCCAAACATGCTGCTCAGTTTAAGCCTGTGGGTGTATGTGGAGGAGGGGGGGGGGGTCATCTAGATGCCAGTTTTGTGTTGTACTATTAGCCTCACAGGCAGCCATGCTGCCCAGTTTAAAACTTGGTGTCCGAGGAGCTCTATATCCTACTATTAGCCTTACAGTCAAGCATGGTGCTCAGTTTAAGCCTGTGGCTGTGTGTCGGAGGGGGGTACCCCAACTGCCAGCCCTATGTCCCACTATTAGCTTTATTGGTTCTGGACACATGCTGTTTAGTTTAAGCCTGTGGATGGGTCTAGAGGAGGGGGGGGTGGCCTATATTAGCTCTACAGCCGAGCATGCTGGTCAGTCAAAGAAAGCCTGTGGCTGTGTGTGTAGGGGGGGTACTCCAACTGCTAACTCCATGTTACACTATTAGCAGTACATGCTGCCCAGTTAAAACCTGTGACTGTGTGTGCAGTAAAGGGGGTGCAATGCCATCTTTATGTTACACTATAAGCCTCACAGCAGAGCCTGCTATTCAGTTTGAGCCTGTGGCTGTGTGGAGAGGGGGGGGGGTACCCCAGCTGCCAGCTGTTTGTCCCACTATTAGCGTTATTGGTTCTGGACACTTGCTGCTTAGTTAAAGCCTGTGGGTGGGTGTAAAGGAGGGGGTGCTCCAGCATGCTCCTTAGTTAAAGCCTGTGGGTTGGCGTAGAGTGTGTAGAGGAGGGGGTGGGGTCACACCAGCGGCCAGCTGTATGTCCCACTATTAGCGTTATTGGTTCTGGACACTTGCTGCTTAGTTAAAGCCTGTGGCTGTGTGTATAGGAGGGGGGGGGGATACCCCAGGTGCCAGCTCTATGTCCTACTATTAGCGTTATTGGTTCTGGACAGCGGCCAAACTGCTGCCACTTCACATCCCCGGTGCTACCACATTGGCACGCAGCAGACCAAACCCGTGCCCGAATGGTGCTAAATATTATAATCCTAAGGAAATACTCCCTTTCTAGGCATATTCCAGGACTGCAGATTATATTTCCGCTATATAAATTTATTTCATAGTGAATACGGCACTCCTATTGAATTGACTTAACAAAAGAAGGCCGTATTTCACACACCCCCATGAAATTACCCTCACCCGCATTTCACGGCCTGTCAAATCATCAAAATTGTTGATTTTAGCACTATAAAGTAGCTTTTTTAGAACAGTTAAGTGAAATTTTGACAAATAATGTTTAATAATATCATAAAATAAACACAAAGGAGCACTCATAGAGTTCCCCACTGAGGGTTAAATCGAAGCCTCGTGAAATAACCCTCAGTGAGGAACTCTATGAGTGCACCTTTGTCTATATATTACTATATAGATATATTACAAAATATTTTAATCATAAGGGAGTACGCTTTTCTAGGCATATGCTGGACTACAGATAAAAAACATGGTTTGTTAGAGATGCTACTTTTCCTGATTTGATAGGAATTCCTACTCTTTCTCTGCAATGTCTGTATTGAAATATACATATTTCTCATAGAATTGGCTGAAATTGGTTAAGTCCCTCCCTGCTTTTTGTTGGCCAAGGAGTGGCATTTCTGTTTTGTAAATTGGGTCAAACTTCTTTGAAAGTTAAGATTGTTGTAGTAAGATTATTGACTCAGGGTCTCCCCTGAGTCTAGTGAGACGATTCTGGACACCTCTTTTCCTTGAAAAAATGAAATTGCTCCCATTTGGTCAATATTTCACTCTTTGCATCTTGCATGGTGTCATTAGATCACTTTCCACAATATCTATCTAATGGTGTATTTGTTTTTTACAAATTCCAACTGTAACCCCCTAAAAAACGAAAAATAATATTAGGCAGTAATTGCTGGTAATTTGCTTCAGCATAGAGCTCTATTGGAGCGTGTAGATAACCGATAACCCCAAATTTGGATAGTTCGTGACAACCAATGCTATCTCTATGGGAGGGGTAGGTGAGACGCTTTTTTTCAGACATCTATCAAACACTTAAGTACTAGAGGTAATTTACAGGGGAGGTTACTTGATATTATTTGTGTAACAGATCAGTGTTGTGATAACCCTGATTCACTTTGCACTGACAATGCACGTATCGCAACAAAGACTATATGGAAATGTGAGTACCCCCCTCCCCCTCTCTCTACCGGGGTAATTATTTACAATATGGACATGGGAGCTTTTTATTCAGTGTGTGTCGGACATAGACGTGAGAGGACAAAAGACATAGATAGCCAATATCGGGGGACATGAAAATTAGAATTTGGGCTCAAGTACCCCCCCAAAAAAAAGTCAATGTACACATTTTTTTCGAGTATACCCTTTTTTTGCGCGGCTTGCCTCACTCGGTGTGACTTTCTTAGGGCACCTGCGTCATGCGACCTATAGGTTGTGTGGTGCAGGCCTATAGGTAGTTGTCAGTTCCTGACTTGTGACGCACAATTTGGGTATGCTATCCGAAACGGTCCAGCCAGGATATAATAGGGGGAGCAATGGATGGATATGGATAGTGGACTAGGGTAAACCAAAGGTGCTGAATCCATTTCTGTTATGTGTAGGATGATATCTAGGTCAGAAAAAGGTCAAAATCAAGGTCAAAGGTCACATCTTTAAGAATCCCAGTAATACAAGAGTGCACCCTTTCTCTTTCTTACTATGATAAATGATACATTTCCCTTCACACCTCTACCTGACCCTGAGTCTAGTGTGATCTCAATCACACGTTCAATCTTATTACATTTGATATAGAGGTTGCCACACCCATTCTAGAGAACACAAAGTGAGTGTACTAAATTGAAAAGCTGAACTCAAGTTATAGAAAACAATGTGATTATTTCTTGTTGTATTCAATGCATTAAAGCAGCGTTAATCTTCATGATGCAGCAATGCAGCACCGGCGAGTAACTCACCAACACGGCTTGATGCATCGTGCCAACCCTTCAGAGGTTATCAACCGTGTAGGGTCATCATGATTCTTGAATGCAGCACTGGCGAGTTACTTGTCAGGGCTTCATTCTTGCATCATAATGACAATGGATATATCACATTAAAGAACTATACCATATGTAATAGGTTAAAAGTATGATTACAGACAAAGGCCAACGCCTATTGATACCATCTCTGATGCATTTTACTCGTGGGGGCTAGATGGGCCCAAGCCCCCACTCGTTAAATACATTAGAGCGGCATCGATGTAGTTGAAATTTGTGTTTAATTTTTATTTGAAGCTGTTTTAATGAAGGAAAAACAACCTTTTCGTAGCCCATTGAATACAACCACATTGTATTCAATGGGGGGCATTGCATATGGCCCCTCCAATACTTCAGCATAGTAAATCTTGTATCTCAATAAAATGAATTTATGTATTTGCTTCTCCAGATGTGAACCCGATGGTCTTGTGCTTCCGGGTGAAGTTCTACCCGACAGACCCCATGAAACTTAAAGAGGAAATCACAAGGTAAGTCGACCACAAAGTCTTTTTACAGTTTTGACAATACACATATTCTATGTTATCAGAATAGCAGGTGTGCACTTTTCCTGGAGTATGTATATTGATGTAGTGTTTATATTGCCGTGGTTCACCAAATCTATACAAGTTGAAAGTCTATCACCGGGTGCAATCGATGACCGGGTTCAATGACCGGCAAGCATGAAGTTGAAAAATGGTTTACAATATATTCTACAATATGTAATGCATAAAGTTTTAAAACATCGATAAGCCGTTTCATTCATCCGGGTCATAGACTGCACCTTGCCAAAGACTTTCAACTCATATCGATTTGGTGAGACACAGCCGAATAGGGGTCTAGCAGGCTAATTTGGCACAGCGTCTAACCACAATAGCACGACACTATGGTACATAGTAACCAGCTTTGGTGCAGCTATTGAAGCACTTGTACATAGGGCCAAAAAAAGTGTATGTTTTTAGGTAACATGGAAAGAATTCTTTTTTTTTACTCTTTTTTTTTTAACATGAAAGTACTAGCCTGTCTCTTTGCAGACCCAAAAATTGACCAAAAAAGGGTAAAAATATGAATATTTCTTCAAAATTGCTTAAAAAACCTAGGGTTAGCCCTGTTTTGATAGGGTCGGTTGGGTGACCTGAAACAATTCTATTTTTGGCCTAGGTCTTCTTGGAAGCTGAGGGGAAGAGGAAGCAGGAAGGGGTGGTAGAGAGTTAATTATTCAGCCCGGCTTTTCATGCCAAACGCTACTCGTCTCTCAGAGTCTGCAGCGAACACCCAGACATGGACAGGGGGGTGATAGGTGTGAGCTGGGGATGTCTGCCATTGGGTCAGGTATGGCCTGCGTATGTCTGTCGGTGGGTCAGGTATTTTCACCATTGGCTTAGCTCTGGGCCGGGTATTTCAGCCATTGGGTCAGGTATGGGTCGGGTGTATCCACCAATGGGTCAGGTATGGGCCAGTATGTCAGCCATTGGGTCAGGTATGGGTCGGGTGTATCCACCAATGGGTCAGGTATGGGCCAGTATGTCAGCCATTGGGTCAGGTATGGGTCGGTGTATCCACCAATGGGTCAGGTATGGGCCGGGTGTATCCACCAATGGGTCAGGTATGGGCCAGTATGTCAGCCATTGGGTCAGGTATGGGCTGGGCATGCAATTCATTTGCTGCGGTATGGGCCAGTTAAACCTCCGCCATGGGATCGGGTAGACCTATGCCTGTGTCTCACCAGATCAATACAAGTTGATAGTCTTTGAGCGGGTGAAGTCTTTGAGCGGGTGACATATTTCACCATCAAGCTTCAAAACAGCTGAAATGGGGGCTATCATACATTGTATCTATTTCCATGTACTTCAGGTACTTCCCTAATACTGTGTGTACTTCAGGTACTTTACATTGTGTTACTTCGCTGTACTTCAGGTACCTCCCTGTACTTTAGGTACTTCTGTAACATTGTGTGTACTTCGCTGTACTTCAGGTACTTCCCCAATACTATGTGTACTTTAGGTACTTCTGTAACATTGTGTGTACTTCCCTGTACTTCAGGTACTTCCCCAATACTGTGTGTACTTCGGGTACTTCCCTAATACTGTGTGTACTTCGCTGTACTTCAGGTACTCCCTTAATACTGTGTGTACTTCCCTGTACTTCAGGTACTTCTCGAACATTGTGCTTCTTTCCCTCTACTTCAGGTACCTAACATTGTGTATATTTCCCTCTACTCCAGGTACTTAACATTGAGTGTACTTCCCTGTACTTCAGGTACTTAACTAACATTGTGCTTCTTTCCCTCTACTTCAGGTACCTAACATTGAGTGTACTTCCCTGTACTTCAGGAGACTAACATTGTGCCTCTTTGCCCCTACTGCAGGTACTTCCCCTATACTGTGTACTTCAGGTACCTAACATTGTGCCTCTTTGCCCCTACTGCAGGTACTTCCTGTTCCTGCAGCTGCGGAGGGACCTGCACCACGGCCGGCTGCTGTGTTCTCCACAAGACGCCAACCTGCTCGCCGCATACATCATACAATGTAAGCCGCAATACTGCATTCACATCCGCAGGGGTGAAAGTCTTCAAGATTTCAAGTTAGACACAAAGAACTGTAAATTACTGTAGAGGACCTTTATTCAAAGGCCTGAATTTGAACATTTTAAGTTTTTTAGAGCTTAGTCACCCCTGCTTGGTCACTTTCATCCCTGTATTTAAAAAAATTGTATGGGTAAAAAGCCAAAGTCTACCTTTTAAACAGAGGTCAAAGTCTTGAGGTATTTCTTTAATCCCAAGGATTTTTAACTTATAAAAGCCTAAAACTACCGGGTATGAATAGAATACCATTTTCATCTCTGTTATTTCCTAGTGATTTTGATATTCTGGATCAAGGGCGGATCCAGAAATTTGCAAAAAAAGAAAGGCAGGTAGGGAGTACATAAAACAGCAAAATACCAAAAAGCAGTGCATCGCAACTCACAGTGGTCAAAATATGATAGAAAAATCTCTAGAAATTTTCAAAAGGATCTGCCCTATATATACCTTAAAACCTAGCGTATAAGCCTGACTCGGGTATAAGCTGCACCCCGACTTTGGCCAGATCCTATAAGCCGCACCAGCGATATAATTCTGGTGACTTTTATACTGTACTATAGGAGCAAAAACTCGCGTATAAGCCGCACCCTGACTCTGTGCCGATCCTATAAGCCGCACTGGCGATCTGATTCGCGTAGAAGCCGCGGCTTCTACGCGAGGTTTTACGGTAATAACAGAACATGTTGACAGGTGACACTTGTGTCTTGTTGGATCATACATTGACCATACATGTACGTATTTCATTTAACAGCGGAGGTGGGTGACTACGACCCAGAAGACCATCCCCCGGGCTATGTCGCTCAGTTCAAAATGCTTCCCAAACAGACCGCCAAACAAGAAGAGAAGATCGCCGAGATACACAAGGGCATGGCCTCCAATGGCGGGTAAGCATTCATTTGACATTCAAACGGCTGTTTTAATAGATCGTAAAATCTCTCTAATGAGCCAACCTTTTTTGGGGGATTTCTTGCCTGATTCGGCTTATATAGCATTGTCTCAAAGAGGGGGTCGACTTATAAAGGAGGTCTTCTATCAAGGAATTTATAGATTAACCATGTTTAAATGGGCCCTAATCCGGCTTATATTCACTCATTGTGGGAGGTCGGCTTATAAGGGACGTCGGCTTATCAAATAGGTTTTTACGGTATCTCATGATGCATTCATGCAGTCACGTCATGGCAACAAAAGACTAAATTCCTAGACAAATTCTTGAGGTACGTAAAGAGCTATAAACTATACTGAGATAAGGAAGAAAAAAATAACTTACAAACCAACCCCCCAAAAGGAAGAAAAAATAACTTACAAACCAACCCCCCAATTTGAGAAAATGCCGAATTTAGTCTAAAATGGTCCCAACATTTTGTCTACTTCTAAGAGAGGTTTTACAGTAATGAGGATTCTAAACTATGATTAACGTTAAAGACAACTAGACAAATGTCTAAGCAAAAGTTACCTAAGCATCCAATTTCAAGGCCGGTGTCTTGGCCAAGGCCACGAGTCTTGGGTTTCATGATCCAGGGGCGTTTGTCTCCCAGAGGTGATAATTAGAAACGGTTTTGTCCATGACAAACGGTTCTGGCACCGGATAAGCCCGCGTAGTGCTAACATGCTCCTCAAACCTTTAAGGGCTGCAGAGTGCTGCAATAGGCTATGCCCATTATCTTAATGTTGCATGATGTAGCTCGGGCGAGTAACTCGCATCATTCATGCATCATGCTGACACCACGGTTTGATGCACTCCCAAAGAGTCAGCATGATGCACAAGTGTACTGCTGGTGAGTTACTCGCTGGTGCTGCATTGGTCAATTACTGTAAACGTTGATCTCTTTACGCTGTACATATTTTCGAGATTTTTTGATAATCCGCAAAAACATGTACAGAGCAAATATTTATCCACTCTAGCTAAAGATTCAACATTTTCCAAAATTAACGAATTTAGATACAAGCGAAATGGTAATTTTTGGCAAATTCACGAAAAGATACACGTGAAAATATCTATAGTATGGTGAGAAATGTTGCTTCAAAGCAACAAGCCGTCCTTAAGGGAAATAAGTGATGGATCAGGTACATGCTAGCTGCGAATATATCTCTAACATTGATTAAGTATTAACTATGATTAAGACGGACATGATGCATTACAAAACTGTGACAGTTAGCCAGTCTTTACATGCGAGGTTTTCGTGTCCCACCATTACCGATACGTAAAGCACTAAATGTGTGACACATGCATGCACTATTCTATGCCAATCCTTACTAATACACCATAAATTCCCGCGTACCACCCGCATCTCGCGTATAACCAGCACCCCTAAGAATCCTATAACCCGTTTTGGATATGAAAATTTCAATTTTAGTACTGTTCTATAGCAATAAAAACCCTTGTATAACCCGCACCCTATATAGGCATGTTTGGTATCAAATGAAAGCTGAGTTTGGCTCGCGTACAACCCGCTGGTAGTACGTTATCCCCTAATAAGCGCACACCCCTCTTCTAGGGCAGATTTTAGATTGTAAAACCACCAAAATATGTCAAATTTTTAGCCCCAATGTAACATTTACTATTAGGAGCGTATAACATAATACTTTGTTATGTCTAATACGGGAGTGCAACAGCAAAAGAAATCAGAGAAAATGGGTATGGGGTGTGCCCTTGATAGAATGAAACTCATATTTTAAGCGCAATGTGCACTTATTACCTCAAATACGGGAAGAAGAGATGGCAAAGGGGGAAAAAAGAATTGAAAGTGTACCTGCAGTACAGTTCATAATGAATATAATTCCTTATGAATGGAAAAAAATATTGTCATATTTGAAACAAGCGAAAGTGTTTAGGAACAGGAAATTGTTTTCCAAGTTGTATGTAGCGTTTGAAGACCATTCAATATGTTTCCCTCAACATTCAATATAAACGTAGATATTTTCGCAATCTATATTTTCGTGAATTGGCTATTAAGTACAATTTCGAACATATTCAAATTCCAGGATTTTGAAATATGATAGTTATATAGTTATACTTGATAAATATTTGCGCTGTACATATTTATGCGATTTAAGAATCCACGGAATCCCCGAAAATATGTTCAGTGCGAAATGATATACCTCTACAGTATTTAAAGGGGCATTCTCACCACTTTCACTTACCACATAGCAGACTAGAACAGTACTAGAAATGTGAGTGGGAAACGCTTGGTAAGAATGCCACTTTAAATTGTGTAGAGTACAGTTTATAAAGATTCAATTTGCTGTTTTCAGGTGCACGGTACCGTGCGAGGCGGAGAGTAACTTCCTGAAGAAGGCCTGTCTCCTGGACACGTACGGAGTGGACCCTCATCCTGTCAAGGTACCTGTCCTCCCTGACCCCTACATGACCTTCACATGACCCCTGTATGACCCCTAGCTGACCTCTGTGACCTTCACAGGCACAATGAACACACATAGTTCACAGGTTGATTTACAGTCAGAGTGTGCAGTCATTGTTTACCTTTTTAATACCTATCAATCACAATTTTTATACATACAGAAAAAAAAAGAGAAAATCTATTCAGATTAGGTTTTCAACTAATGTAAAAGTAAATTTTATATTGGTATAAAATATTTTAAACTTTGTAAAAGAACATTAAAGTACATTGTCATACCTTTGTATATATTTGTTTTATGTACACACCAAAGCACTGCAATACTATTTGCAACAAGATCCATTGCGTCCAGACCAGAACAAATTTAAATAAAACATGATAGTTTATTATATGAGATGAAATTCTCCCTAACCCTTTAAGGGTAGCAATAATCCTGAAAAATCAGTTTAATGCAGCATTGGCGAGTTACTCGCCGTTGCTGTCTTTATGCATTACGATGACAAATAAGATTTTATATGTGATGTCCTTTAAAAGATTATCTTAATTATGCTGTAAATTTAGTAAATATACTGCAACATTTTAGGTGATCAACCTCTGAACCAGTTACCAGTTGGATATTCCTGTATTTATGTGACCTGGGCCCATATTTCCATGTACAGTACACAATAGGTCGTTATAACATAGTAGCCATCATTTGTAAACCCTCTTGCACCAATGTACAAATGTATTACCCAAATTTAGTCTAATAATATACCCCTATGTTAAGTAAGAGAGAGGTCCACAACCCCAAGTTTACTACTGAGAGATTAGTATTAGAAAACAAAAATACTCTTTTTAACTCAATATATATTATACATAGTCAAATTTTTTCTATAAACCAGAATATATTCTATTATATCGAATTAGATGTATGAACCGCTGAACAGTCAGTGGCATAGACGCGGCACATCGTTTATCTTTATACATTTATTATATTGATTTTCGGAAAATCCTCCATCCAGGAATTAAAGGAAGTTAGCTCACCATTCTTTATTTTCTATTTTTATGACATAATTACATTTCCATTTCCATACGAGTTATTTTATTCTAATAATGCACCATACTACGGAGTCAATAGATGTAGACTTAAACCCAGATATCATTCCTGATTGTTCTAAAGCCCACAAAGAAAGACAAGAATGATGATTCAATTGTAGTGAAGGTATAATATCACCATGTCCTAGATCTATTGGTATTAGTCAATGCCAGGTAGCCATGTTGTAAGTGAATCAGATGTAATATTTAAATGTGGCCTGAATGTCGCCTTGTTTCATCGTTAAATGTCGCGTCTAACCGGAATGTAACATCTCTTTATCCGTACCCACCCTTCACCCGTCTGCATGTAGTATTACACTGCAAGTCCTTGACCTTCACATGACCTTATGTGACCTCCCTCACCTTGATTTGACCTTGATCGATGATCTTTCTTTCGCCCGGTCCACCTAGAACATAAACTTACCATCCGTATGTAGACAAGCAACAAGCATTTGATTATCCTCTGCTTTGATTAACTTTACTCGTCAAATTTCGCCCTACGATATTTTGCTTCTTCTCAAAACATGTTTGATTTCGGACTGCGTGATTTGCTAACTCAGTGAATTATATAAAAGAACATCTATCAGCCATTAATGCAGGAGCCTTATCAGGGTTTGCTGTTGTGCCGTTCTAGATGCTCTTATTCTACAAATTAACCCTTTAACGGTCGCAGAGTGCTTTAATGCGCTATGCTCTTTGTCGTTATGATGCATGAATGCAGCCGTAGCGATTGAGTATAGGCCTAATCGCCAGTGCTATATTCGCACTGACCCTTCGGAAGTGTATCGTCCCTGTAGGGTCAGCTTGGTGCTTGAATGCAGCACTGGCAAGTTACTCGCCAGGGCATGACGATAAATCACTATGCGGCCCTTGAAGGCTTGAAGCTTTTGATGGACGGACATCTGAAAATGCCATTTGTGACAACAGTTTGCTCTAGTTCTGTGACGTGTCATCCCACCAGTTGCTTCCTGCATGACCATGCATAGATAACTGTGTTTTTATTTACGTGTGTTCCGCAGTTTTGCTGACTTTTTATTTTGCTTTTTGTTTGTGACATACTTTGAAACTGTGCTGAAATGGGAGACATCAGACCATGTGTGGGAGTCATGGCATACCTGCAAACAGGGTTTTCTCAGTCTTGTGGCTTGTCCAGATCCAAGGAGATATATATCTATCACTTATATCCACAGGCTGTAACTGAGTCCTGCTGTCATTGTATTATTAATAAATTATGTATGTAAAGGTCTGACACTCCTAGTCCCCGGTCATCTATCCACTTTAGGCGGCACCACTGTACATGGGATTGTAGGTAGACCGTGGCACCATCTGAAGTACAGAAATTTGTAGTTCCTACCTTTCTACAAGATGGTGCCACGGTCTACCTACAATCCCATGTACAGTGGTGCCACCTTAAGTGGATAGATGACCGGGGACTAGGAGTGTCAGACCTTTACATACACTATACATACATAATGTAATGGCAGCAGGATTCAGTTACTGCCTGTGCTTATGTCTGAGTGGGGGAGGGGGGGGAGTAAAGTTTGGCACTGAAGGCAGGAGCCAATTTCAAGAAGCTGCATGTCTTTCCCAGATTCTTAAAATGTTACTGGAGCGCATTTCCCTGGGTCCCCTTATTACTAGTTATGCCGGAAGGTCGGTTTCATCGTTCAGTATTGTTTTTGTCGGTAGTTTGCAGGTATGGCTTATAAACGATTCCCAAATTGAGGTATATACAAGTAATCCATCAGAAAACTCAGGCGATACAAGCTTATAACAGAATCAACACCTTATTAATACACTTTGATAGGGTATATCATATGGCCTTATTCATATAAAATGTATTTTTTGTTTTTGATTAATGGATACATTTTAAGCATTTATTGCCTTCGGGTCTCTTTTAGAGATCCCAATTTTTGCGGGAGTTAAGTTTGTTATTTTTGCACCAGGTTACCTTATCAACAATCATTGGTGACACTTTAACTTCTTTCTGTTATACCCAAAGTATGTCTGCAGGAATATAAATAGTTTACAATCTCAGTAGTTATATACACCTTAGTTCTGGGATCGAACTGGGGCCAGCTTGTGCTTTGATGCTGCCAAGATCATTGTGACCCGCGACATCACAGTATTTTTTCGGGAATTTGCAGGTTTTTTGAATTTTTTGAATTTTGAAGGGTAAAATAGTCACTCCTGTAATTTGTACAGATACCTGAAGCTAACTTTTAACAATAATCTGCAGGGAGGGATCCAAAGGGAATCATCACACACAATGCCTATAGAAAACCAGTCAGGGTTTTTTCACCCTGTCTTGGATATTTCTTCGAAAGCCTGGCACATGCCTTGCCCTCTTCCCTATTGTGTGAGAATGTGTTCTGGCATAGGCATAGTGTATGACATCCAGTCATTCTGAATAGCTTGGATCTATGAATAAATGGCTATATAGACAAACAGCCACATAAACTAATCTCCAGAATAATATTTTTGTATAGTATGAATTTCATAGATACTGTGTACTGTTTTGAGTCTTTTCAAATGGCTGTCTGTCCATAGCTGATCATTATGTTTGATGGCCATTTTTGTGGTGGGCCAGTTATCCAACATGTCATGTATTCCAAGCCAGAGTTCTGTTCCCATGCATTGCAAGTCTTCCTTTGTCTATATATACGTACAAACAAAACCCCGGTTACTATGTTTGTTCTATATACGCTACCAATAGATCATCCTTCCATTCGTAGAACACTTCACATGCCCCCAAATTGTAATGCCAGCCGGTCCAAAGCAAAGAGGTGGTCATCATGAAAGTTTCCTTGGAAATGTCATCAATTTGGCTACTTATCACAATTGAATTTAGGATATTTTAAAATTATATCAGATTAAATGTTTTTTTCAAATTTTGTCCAATGAAAACCCCTCAGAAGTCCAGAACAAACCATCTCTCCTCAATTATATGTTGAATTTTGTTGTGGTCTGAAATACAAAGAGCACTGTAGGACCATAAACCTAATACATTAATTTTGCAATTTCGGAGATTAGAAATACCGTAAAACCTTGGTTATAAGCCGAATTTTATTTGGCTTTTTTATTTGCTATAAGCCGAATTTTAATGTCAATTTATGCAATATGATCTAGATACAAATTTAGGCATTTTAATGAATTACATTTTTGGATAGTACATTTACAGCACTCTAGTTGATGATTTTTATTGAAACTTTTTAAAAAGCCAATCTTGATTACCATCTCTATGTGACAGACCAGCTTGTTGCATTCCTCAATGTCCAACTAAAAAAGTACCACAAGTTAGTACATACCAAAAAGCCTTAGGGATAGATAGTGAGTCTACAAAAGGGGAAAAACACAAGGTTTCTGAAATGATCCGTCATCGACACGACCACCACTAACAATTGAACCGTCATCGCACCTCCCGACACTTCCTCTGACATATGCCTGTCCCATTCCAACTAGCCCAAAATGGACGCCACTTCTTGGCCAGGCTACCGGGTAATATTCCGCGTCTTCTATGCTTTGCTACCAGAACCGTTGTGTCTGAAACCCCCAGGGTGTCTTCTTTTTTTACATATACTACTTAACAAAACATCCACCCCTCCTTCACTGAGCAACCCACCCCCAACCACACCTCCATGTCTTGGTGTACCACGTGTTTTGACCGTCCAATGGCAGACCCTGCTTCTTTGAAAATTGCCATGCTTGTATCTGATTGGTTCACCAGTCTGACCAATAGGAATGAGACTTACATCAGCGGTTGTACTATGACCGTTGTTGGTGTGAAGTTTAATCCTATTGGTTGTATTTTCATTGGATGGTTTACATTGGTTAAAAAGAAACAAAAAAACAAAAGGATGCCGAGATATGTGGACACCAAAGAGGAAATGACTTTTTTTGTCACCGTCTGAAATGTTATGATTTCTGACCTTTAAAAAGGTTTCCCACTAGAGATTATTCTTTTTTCGGTGTGTCGCCGTAGTCATACTATTATCGGGGTCTATATTTGAATGTTATGAAAGCATGCTCGAATTCTTGCTATTTTCTGAATTCGCTTCACATTTATTTTATAAACTTGATTTGCATCAGCTGAAGACCTCACTCAGCATTTTCAATGTAAGTCTTTTGCGATACAAACCCCAAAAACCTTCAATTATTTCTGTATTTTATTTTTCTTCATATATACATATATATATATATACAACTTTTTGATATGGTGAAATGTCTCCCTTTTTATAATGTCCAGGAATTCACAGCTGTTTGTGTCATAAATGTCCCTGAGATATGTCAGTGGGTAACACATTTCCCGGTGTCCTTTGGTTTTTTACATCTTCTTTTTACATAACTTCTGATGCATTTTTTCATTACGGTACTTTTTACACCACACGTTTGCCTGCCATACAGAGCATCCCACAATTTGTCATGGGTCAAGTTTAAAACCTACATTGTGCGGTGCATGTTTTTCGTCAAGTCGTCATTATTTTAATGACCTTAAATGTCCCGCAGACTCGGTCCCCATTCTATCAATTTCACATTTTTCAATTTGAGAATGCTTGTCTTAATCTTCAGGGAAAGGGGGATTCTTTTGGTGCTTGAAATCTTCAAAAATACCTGTATTAGTCAAGACCGGCAATTTATTTTGTTCACTGACCATCGGAATCTTGACGGTGTATGTTGAATTGAATGCGCCCGAGTCTTGCTTACTCTCAAGTGGGTACTCATAAAATTTGAGATATTTTAGAAATATAGACTCTTCAATTCTGTACAAAACAATCACTGTAGAAGGTACTTATGTCCTGAATGTTCTTTAGGCTCCATACATTCATCCTAAAGAAACTCAGGGTATAAGGTATCATCTCTAAGTTTATCTTCTAGAAGCTATACACCAGTTGTTGAGATGCCAAAGTCATGTAGGAAACTGGCGATGAACAGTTTTGGTATACTGTGTCATTGCCAGCTCAAATCCTCTCACTTTTCATCATTATTATTCAGATATTTAATTCAGAAATGCAATTTAGTAAAACATTTTTCAGAAATGTATTTCTTACCAATTTGTATTAATAGAAATTAGCTTCACTTTAGATTGTTATCAACACATCATTACCTTAGAATGTTAGGATTTTCCAGTAATAACTCACTTGTACCTGATGTCTGTCATTTCATCTTTGAGGTTTTGTTTTACATACAACATTTCTTAACTCACTACTCCCTCAATGCAATGAATGTTTGAAACTGTGAAATAAATGGTTTACTTTTACAACCAAAGTTCAATCTTTCTGGCAAGAAAATAACTTTTTTAAGAATTTTAAAATAGATTTAATGCAGTCTCATTCTAGCTCATATTATCTCTATCTCTACCAATAATTTTAAGATTTCTTCTCCATCTAAGTCTAATCTCTGATATTTGTAATATTGCATACTTAAGTCTGTTTTTTCGAGTAACACGCATCAAGTCAACACTACCCTCCGTGTGCATTTAATACCCTCTAGAAAATCAATTTGAAAATTAAAAATAACTTTTTAACATGGCTTTTTTTTACGCCCCCTTGACAGGACCAGAAAGGCAATCAGATGTACCTGGGAGTCACCCACCTCGGTATCGTCACCTTCCAGGGAAACAAGCGGACACATTTATTCAAATGGTAAGTTTTCGCAAATCGCTTTCTTTTTTTTTTGAACAAATCTAAACTTTATTTGCACTTTTGTATAGGGATACCCGTACATTTTGAATGTGTCCAACGTTGCCCGTCATAGACGAGTTACAAACAAGTAATTAGTCGTCATCATGAATATTTGTATACCATGAGCAATGAAATATATGTCTTATTTTCCAATAGTTTATATGAAAAAGGACACACAAAGATCTATGTACTGCAAATAGAGTTAGTGTCGTACCATCAGGTGATAATTTCACAGAGCGGTTAATAAATTATATCAACCTTGCTCTTAGTAGTTCGAGTGACCACCAAAAACAGTTGATATTTATTCATGAGTAAAAAATCTAGCAAGACACTGTCAAGACTTTCATAAATCTCTGTGCATCTGACTTATGCAATGGTGTTATTGATATTTTGAGAAGCTGGCGGAAAGTATCCCTACCCTTTATATTATCTAATGAATAGCCAACGTATCCCCGAGAATTATGAACCATGTTCTTAATTTCAGGCCTCAAATCAACAAAATCGCATTTGAAGGAAAGATGTTCATCGTGCATGTGACAATCAGTGAGGTGAGTAAACAATGACAAACAGTTTTTAAGTAGCTAGACATGAAAATTCCAACGCATGAATTAAGTTTTGGCCTCCTTCCTTTTCCTTTTTTTCCCCCTATTTATCCCTATTTAAAAGAACATATTTGTAATACATATGTAAAGATTCCTAATCATTTTTTAAAATGAGCTATTTGTGTATCTGCAACATTGTACTGGTGACAGTAACGGGTGCACAAACTCGGCATAGTAAGGGAGTGCCCTGAAATAGGGCGGAAATAAGAGTGAGTTCATTCATTTGTCAACATGATGCACCACTGTATTGGTTTATAATGTTGAACAGCAGGCATTCCAGCCCCTCTACACTGAAAATCCATAGGTTGAAAGGGTTAGTTAGTAAAGACTAACCTAGGTTGGTCATGTGAGTGTTAGTCACAATGGTAAAGTTATATTCAAAAATGACTGAGCGGTCAGTCAGTATTGGCCAACCTAGGTTCATCATTGGTGTGTTGTATTTGTATGCCACTAGTTGGTGCCACCTGTGATGACCACTCAGTGGCTCCCCCTGGAAATAAAAAGACTAAGGTGAGTTGGTCAGTAGTGACCAACCTGACAAAAAATAACTAATCTAGGTTGGTCTTATAGGGAGCCAAAAAATGACTAACTAGGTTAGGCACTAGTGACTGAGAGATTGGTTGTGTAGGGAGCCTAGGAATATCAGTGTAGGGTCGGCATGTGCTCTACCAGTAGCACTGGTTTCATTACATGCTAGTACATAAAGTGACTTGTTATCATTGAAGGTATATCATCATATATCATCATATATATATATGCAACTAAATATTTCGATGCACATTTCCATAGCATGTGTGTGTGGAAAATGCTATGAAGTTGACCAGAAAGAGTTCCGGTATCCCATACAAAAAAAAATTAAACTATATGAAAGTCAGAGGAGCTATATTTTTTTCATTTACGCAAACCCATAATTATATGTTGCTGTTTATTTGCTTCCCTAACATTCACCATTGTCAGATGAGAGTAAGCATCTGCTTTAACCTTGGCATGTACGGTATGTGGGCCTGCGGGCGTTATGGCCCACTCCCCCCTACTGCCTCCCCTGCTCCCAGACCCCATGCCCATATTCCCAATTGCCAACTCAAATACCTAACATTGATAATAGAAAATTTGATAAACAATTAGTTCTAGCCGGTACTTTGAGTAAGAAATATGTGGTGTTTTTCAAAATTAAATGGACAAAGAACTAATTTCTGAAGAAATTATTTTAGAATTTTTTGAAAAATCATGATCTAGTATGTTAGATCTACACTTCTTCCCAAATTACCTTTTTAGATATTTCCAACTTTCATAACATAAGCTGGTATAGTATGGGAGCATGGCAGAAAGTTAAACAAATGGAAGTGGTGCCGCCCCACATCATTTCACCGTACGCTCCCCTCCATCATTTCAATCATGACTGGGAGGGTTTCCTCTCACTGGTGCTACTCAGGCTTCACCAAAATGAAAGTTGGTCTATAGATTTCCTTTTTTTTAATGTAAGCGAACAGCAAATCATTAATTTTCCTTTTCACCTGTGGATTACTTCAATTCCTAATTCTTGAACAAGTAATGCGAGCGACATCCATTGACATTCATGTGTGAAAAACTGAGCTATGTAATCCATAGACCAACTTCATTCTCTTCAGTGTGGCCTGAACTGGGATTTACTACTCAATTATATACTCACAGTCACCTAAATGTCTTTCTTAACTGTGTAGTGAATTGGTTAGAGCAGAGGAAGAAGTGCACCCTCTTTGCTATTCGACCGAAATACATGTATACATAGATACGTGTATTATTTATCATATTTCATACCTTTACACATCGTACCAATTATAACAGATGAAATTATTTAAACTTGATACTATATTATAGTTTAAATATGTCATTAGCTCTCTAAAGTTAGATTTATTACTACCACAAGTCTTCTGTACATAGATTGAGATTACACTGTCAAACTTTGTATCGCAAAAATTCCACAACTGGTAGTTCTGCATATATATTATATGCACATGCCAAAAGGAAAGATTTGGTGCTTTATGGTAGACCTTGCCCACTGTAATTTTTATAGAACTAGAAATTACGGTCATTTCTTTCGAAATTTTACAATCTTCGCTTATTTTCATAAAGGGTTGTAACTAAATTGATTAAAAGGTGGCTAGCATGGAGTGGCTGGATGCATGTTTCAGTACATAAACTCTTTAGGGGGTTCAGGAATGTATCTCTCTAGCTCAGTGCGAGTCACCTTTTCAGCACATACGTGAACACAGACTGATTCTTATGTATTGCCTGATGATCTATATCAAATAAATTTACTGAAATGTAATGTTAAAGAAACATTCTGTATCAAGAACAGTTTCATCTAAATATATCCAGTGATTATAAGAATCTTGAACCATTTTTATATTCAAAAGAGACATTAGGTATCATTATATGACAATTCATAATTTAGTATGTTGCACTTCAGCAGCATAAAATATGTATCTCATGAAGAAGGTGTATGATTATTAATATACACTATTCTTGGTTGTCCTGTTCCATGACTATTCAGCCTAGGTTCAAGGTAACTTTTAAGTGGCCTTATAGATTATGTCATGGTTTGATGTTGATGCTCTTTTGTTAAAAAGCATCTTCACTCCTAGTTTTGATGATCAAGTATATATGTATAAAGTAATTCACCAGCTTTTTTCCTCCTCAATATATGTCATTCAGATCACTGCATGAAATGCAGCACCACTGGTACCTTGGCCTGGTTTTCTGATAAATTTATATTATCCTGTTTAAAATATTCAAATGCAAAACATATTTCTACCATACAATAACACATTTTATTATTCATTAGTTGAAATAAAATTAAATCTATTACTGCAGACATGGAAGACCAGGATTATTCTTCATAACACAGTAAAACCCCATATTCTGTGAAGACATGTCTGACAATTACATTTCAAAGACCTCATTTCCAAATTTGACAAAAATCAACTTGAAATTTAACCCTATTTTAGGGTTATTATGGCCTTCTGATCTCAGTGGATTTAACTTTTGATCAAAGCTATCCACACAAGCATCAGAATGTAAAAACAGTGTACTAAAACTGCTCCTACTTTTTTCTTGCTATATCAAACAGAAAGCCAGGACCAGGAACCGTTGCAAATTCATGAGACAATAATTACAATAAGGCTAACATTTTCATCTGAAGAGCTGTATCAAGAACACATTCACTGATCCATAGCTATCTTAATGTGTCTTCTCTGTCGGTCGGTGAACTTTTTGATTCTCTCAAGGTAGAGACCCCACTGTAAAGATTTATACAGATGTAGTATTTTCATTAGACATCACTAACCAAAGTAACTGCACCTAAATTGTAGTTTGCAAATGCCTAATTTGTGGTAGCTGTTTATTGCAAGACAAACATGTTTTCTTTAAAATTATGAAGAATCTGTAGATGCGGAAGAAAATTAAAGCATCCATCACATTTTTAGTCTACTTGTAACATCTACAGGTTGTTATACATGTACCTATGACAATTAATACCATAATATATATGGAGGTACATGTTTCTATAAATGTGATATACATATTATTTTGTATTAATGCCACTATGAGGTCTTGCATTGATGCCAGAATTTAATCATCTCTCACATACTCAAAGGTATGGGGTTGACCTGTTACATAATTGGTAGCAGGGACACTCATTGCAAGAGATATAGTCACACAGTTAAATGGGAGACTATATCAATGACTAAGCAATGACTAAAGCTAGCTGGTGTGGCCAGTTTTTGTCCAATCGTCTTATCCCAGCCGGTCTTGTGTTTACCTTATGTTTCAGGGGGAGGAGAGCTCTCCTACCTTCAAGCGCGTAAGTCTCCCTTTGTCCGCTCGGTTAGGTGTTCGTCAGTATATACCCATGATGAAAGACGGGCTCGAAAGATCAGCTTGGCGCCATATTGGCTTCAGTCTACCTAATCCCCCTTCATTCAACTCTGCCGCTCTCTGTCCATTGGTCTCCAAACCCTCTGCTCTTCCCCACTGGTGTCCCTATATTCCTTTTATTACTACTCACCAATACTAAGTCTCAGGTCTGTGCAATGCTTTGAGATATTTGGGAAAACACTTGTATCTGGATGATTATCTTAGAGGTTCTTTCAAAGCATGTTATATGCTTTAGATTGAAAACAAACATCATCTCTATATGGGAAAAAGGAACTATACTTTATATTGTATTTTAGCAATTGCTTTCATGTTGTAATATCTTGAGATATGTAGCAAAGGCAATCATAATCAATGACAAGGGATTTTCAGTCGTAAAAAATGTCATAATCGTATTTGACGTAATAAGCTCCCTAATGGCATTTTAGTAGTAAATAGTTACATGCACCGACAGCAGCACGCTATAATTTGAGGGTTTTCTAAACATTGCACTAGAAGGGGCTTTTTGGAGGGAAGATGACTACAAAATTACAACACACTGTACCATAATGATATTTATATGAACCTTTCATAGAAACTATTTTCTGAACCAATCTTATAGGAGGAACGAGAATTGTGGCTCATGACTTTTCGATAAAAATTATAAATGAATATTTCATTTCATTTTCCATTCAGAGAGGCAGGGGTTTACTAGGCTGCACCAGAGATGGCCTGGTAGAGGAAACTATTTCATTCTTCATACCTGCTTCTTCGTTCTCAACTTTCCGTATCGCTTTCCTGGCTGTCTGTTCCAAATGGCAAGCTGTCTACTGTTTCTACATCTAAGCCTGTCCTTTTGAAATCCTGCCCACCCATGGTACCAATGGCTGATTCATGGGGAGGACAAATGTCATGGGCTCTTGGCCGTTTGATATTTTTTGATGCGGTTAATAAATTGATCAATTAGGTAGAAATACCACCTAGACATATCTATATACATACCAAAGGCCTATGATTATGGTATGCCATGTGATTTTAAATGAAGTTATATTTATCTCATCAAGAAAGTATTTCTTCATTCAATATGACAACATGGTGATAGTGACTTATCCCTATAGAGTTTAGATTGACTGTTCTGGTTCTATACCTCCAGTTGTATTTCAGATTTGTCTGGATTATGAACATGATTTGCATGACCACCTTTGCATATCTGGTGTTGTTAATTTCTTGATGTCATTAAATTACAAAATTAGACAAGCTTTAGTTTGATACAGAGCCGCATGAGGTATTATTTTTAAAAGAAAAAATACTGCTGCTTTAATTATCTTTGTTTCAGAAGTGGTACCAAAACAAATCAGAATAATACAAGTTATACTATTCAGATCTTAGGAATCTATAGCTTTTATAAAGGAAAGATAGTGCGTTAGATATTGATTGACCAATAATAAAGAATCATGTTAATTCTACTTCGCCTTGTATCCTGGTAAATCATTGCTGCCGTCTAAATTACCAACCCCAATTACAAGCGGACAGTGCCAATAAGCCGGCCTAGTCAAACTTAGCATGTTTTGGTATAAGCAAACTATTACAGCAAAATGAATAAACATTGCTTATAATATGCAGTTATCCCAGCAGTGATTTGCCAATAGGAGCTGAATTTGGGGGAAATACAAGGGTATGTCTTTCTCAGGTGATAGGTCCCCCTCCTCTTGTTTCCTGGCTGCTTTGTACCTGCCTTTATACGTTGTCGGTCACCTGTGACGATGGTCTTAAAACACCTGGCTACAGAGTCATACATATTGTACCTCTGCCATATTGATTCCTATTGTATTCGGTTTTGGGGATTATATGTTGAGTTTCATCAAATACCACAACCCTTCATGCCTTTCAAGGATGGTTTAGAGGTTTCCTTTCAGTGCTCTCCTCTCTATGTTGACACTGTTCATTGCCATTTCTAACAAAGTGTACTTCAAAACAAGGAAACCCCTTAGTCCAAATATTTCCTTAATAATCCAGTGGTAAAGAATAGATTCTTACTTCTTAAAATATAGCTGCCTCAAACAAAACTTAATGAAATGATATTTAAATGCAAAGGTTTATATAGTTAATAGATTTTTTTTTATTAGACTCAATATATACAGATCCTTTATTCCTAGCTGAAGAGAATATTAATATTGAATATTGGATATCTTTTCAACATGGAATATTCTTAGACTTTTCTCGAAGGAATAATAAACATTTTGATCACCAGTACATTCATTTAGTACTACTATGTTTAAGAAGAATGTAATAGATATCAAAAATATATAATTATGCTAGAAGAAATGTGTATTAAAGATAGGATCCCATTCATTAGAGAATGCTTGGTTTTCAGAATCACCACAATGCTGGTCACTATGGAAAGGTAGTGGCATCTCAGAATCTCAAACTCTATCACTTACTTCTCACCAGCTTGACTAGATAGCAGCTCAAATGCCACAACATACACAGCAATAGACAAATTGACTTCAGACTCACTGACTTTTTGGTGTTATTAATATTGTAAACATTCGTGTTTGCGCAAAGATGTGTCGAAAGCAGTCTGTTACACGATATGTCAGCTTATCTAATATGCAATACTACTTACTTAATTTTATACGCACTTATCTGGAACCAAATATTAAGGGATGATAATAGGGGGGAGGCAATATGAAATTATTTTGTATTTCTAGCTCATTTTTCATAATTTTCTTTGCCTTTATAGTGTACCATCTGAAGATCTTCCAACTGTCATCTTGAATGGCTTTTGGCATGTTTTGTACAGGATATATGCAGTGACTACAAAATGTCAGCGAACACATTTCATTACTTTGATCTTGTTCATACCATCACGCATCTCTTCATATATCAGCATTAGATACGAACGCTTTTTGTCATATGTGTATGCTCCACTTCTCATGTCATATGCTGCTCTTCAAGATAAATGCCAGTCATCAATGAGACACAAGATCTATTGCTTGTTTGGTAAATTCACCAGGCAGGATAACCTGTAGTGACAATCTATGAACATGCCTATACCTTTGTATGTTGTGTTCTGCACAAACATGAAAATAGTGCTATGCCACTCTACTTCAGATTCACCTTTTCCTGAATCATTTTCCACATAATCAACATTTGGGTGTACATAGATGCCACCCTCATATAGCTACTTTTGAAGGGGTTCCTATGATTTCTAGAGAATTTTACTTTTAATCTATAACAAAATAAGTCATATATCCAATTTTTTATTGGTTAGGGAGTGTCTTGTCTGCCCCAAATGAACTTATGCATGGAGCATACCACGATACAGTTTTCCCACATCCATCTTTTATCCTATATGTTTGTATTAATTGATTAATAACAGATACATCTCAGTAACATTTTGAAACAATCACCAAATAACTCATTAACTAACCTGTGCTGTTGTATTAACCCCCTTTTCTGCCCTGTTTCCCCACTTTCTAGAAGAAGCATGCCTGCGGTTTCAAGTGTCCCACCTTCAACGCATGCAAACACCTGTGGAAATGTGCAGTGGAACAACAGTACTTCTTCACGTAAGTACTTAGAGTAGTCCCACAGTTAACAGAGGTACTTCCTCATATAAGTACTTAAAGTAGTTCCCCGGATAGCAACAGAACTTCTTCACATAAGTGCTTTAAATAGTCTCACAGTTGACAAAAGTACTTCCTCATATAAGTACTTAAACTAGTCCCACAGTTAATAAAAGTACTTCTTTACGAAAGTACTTAGAGTAGTCCCACAGTTAACAATGGTACTTCTTCACTTAAGTACTTGGAGTAGTCCCACACTAAACAATGGTACTTCTTCATATAAGTACTTATAGTAGTCTAATAGTAAGCAAGAGTACTTCTATATATATATAAGTGCTTAAAGTAGTCCCACAAACAACTACAGCACTTCTTCATATAAGTGCTTAAAGTAGTCCCACAAACAACTACAGTACCTGGTACTTTTTCATCTAAGTACTTAAAAATAGTCCCATAATTAATACCTTTCCATGTAAGTCCTTAGAATAGTCCCACAGTTGACAATAAAGTACTGAAGTAATTCAGTGCTTCAAGTGTCTATTGTCTCATACACATATTTGCAAACGCTTGTTCTTTCAGGTTAAACCAGTCTTCGGATGCGCCAAAGGTGACGTCTAGCGGTGGCTGGTTTACACGGGGGTCAAAGTTCAGGTTTAGGTAAGTGAGAATGCCTCAGCTATCCTGTTAGCATGCATATTACCTTTTCCACAATGCAAAACATGGATTTATTCTAAAAAAAAATAATTTTAATTTCATTTGTACTGTCAAACATATTTCTTACGCAGGTGATTTAATTTATTCCTACACCTTTTTTATATCCAAATATTTTTTCTTTTGGGGCAAGCAAGATCAGTCTTTATTTTTGGCCAGATGAAGCGTAAATCACTTTGAATATCAAATATTTCAGACCTGTCAGTCCTAGATATTAATTTTTGACAAAAATAGTCAACTAAAATTAATTAAATGAAGATAATCATTCAATTTCTCCTTTATATTTTCAGTTTAATTTTTAAGTTTTACTTTCTTTTTGAGTGGCTCTTGAATGTCTTTTAGCAATATCATTTCTACTGTTTTCATCTGTGTAGATACATCTCCCCTCTGAACACAATTGCTTGAGTGAGTCTGAACAACATGTGTTGTCTTGATACTGACAATGAATTAAGTTTATTTTAAGTATAGCCATCTATTTCTCAGCAGGAAAGACTTTCACTGACAAAGTGAGAGAATCTATCCATTTCTATTAGAAACATGTTATCTTAAGTCTAGGTCATTTTATTATATATAAAACACTACTTGTGCAACAATGTAACGTTGCAAACAACATTATCATGTCTTTTATCAAAAATGTGGATACTGAAGTTGTTCAATGCATTCAAGGGTTGGCCTTTAGGCTTCTAATTAGGATTATTTGAATCAGTGCATTTTGTTTGATTTCCATCAGTTTCGATTCCAATGTGATAATTTTGGATTTAAAAAAAGTAAATGATTTTTGCATTGACTCTGTGTGACATTTTTACCTGGTTGGCCTCCGTAGGGAAGTATGGTAAATATTAACCAACCGCTGCAATACTGACCAATGCTTCACTGTATATCACTCTTATACAGATCAGTAGTCATGCCAAACTCTTTGCAAATTATTTTCATTTCTAGATAATTAATGAATACATTCCACAGTATAACCACTCCTTGCACAGAAAACCTATATCCCACAATCATATAGCTTTCCCTTTTTTAAATCCTCAGAAAAAAAAGACTTCTATTTTTTTGTTTGCAACAGCATCCACTACAAATACCAAGACTGAATATGCATTTCACAATTTTCACAGATGAAAGATTACTCAAAGGTTATTCACTTGTCATGGCACAAACACAAGCATACACCTAGATGTTAAGAAAATGCTAATGTTAGGACATAAGTCTAATACTTCATCACCTAGAGTAACAACACTTAACAGTTAGCATGTGACAGAGATAAGAAATGAGTAAGGAAGAAAATCAGGAAAATCGTGAAATGATATAGCTTGAACATAATCTGCTTTGATCAGTAGCTTGATTTATGTGAAATAACAAGAACATATGAACCTTTTTGTAAATGATTTATTGAATTTTGTCTTTGGATATATTAATAATTTAGACCAAACACCCTTTACCCACTTTTTTTAGTACTGATTGTAAGCTATAATGCCAAGTCATAAGTACAATGATACACTAGCAAATAATGCCATTTTGTTTTAAATCCTGTGCACCACAAACCCTATAGCAAAATAATTACAGCTTATGGCTTTTTTCCTTATTGCCTCCTGTAGACCCTCCTATATCCCAACCCCTAAAGGGAGATTCATGACTGGGTTTATGGAAAATTAACTACTGGTAACATGTAATTGTTTTATTCATTAGCGGACGCTGCCAGAAAGAGGTATACAACGAGAGTGCAAATATTCTGCGAGACCCTCCACAGTTTGAGCGGTGAGTGAATTAAAAAAATTATTATTATGGTATCGCTTTAGGAAAAACTTGAGCCGTTCTCATGTCATAACTCGTGTTCCTTTCGAGAAATGTGCATATATGTGGCACGGGTAAATGTGGAGAGCTCTGCTCAAGAGGTACACGAGAATTTTTCCATGTCATATTCTCTGGGATTTCAGTTGTGTGTAAAAGCATAAAAGAGGAGGTGTATATCTCGATGAATATATTAAAACGTACATTCACTTTCTTCATGATGCTTTATGGTGCTGTACAGTGGGTGAGCCTCAAGTTTAACCTTATATACCATCCTGAGTGCCTTATTTTGTAAGAATTGAAGTTCATTAGTTTTTCCTAAGTTACCCCTGGAATTTCTCAACTTTGGAATCCAATTTGTGAGGAAATCTTTAGCACACATGCACTGAATTTAACTTTCTGAGAGCTGTAAAATTGCTTATACTGTTCCAGTTTGTAGTTGCAAACCCATATGAATAGACTTTTTTAAATTTCATTTGTCAGATCGCTGTCGAACCCCCAGTTTGTCCGGTCCTTCAACAAGTTAAGATCGGCCTCAATGCCGATCAAGTTCAGGGATAAGTCCCAGGAAATCGGCGATGGTAAGTTCAGGATTTAATTGATATCTTGCTTGATACCAAATATATGAGAAGAGTCATATAGTTTCTCATAGTCAACAATGTTGTTTATATTTATCTGTGCCTTTCTAGTTGTTCATAAATATAGGATTGATTTTTTTTCCCCCACTCGCAGATGATATTAATATTTTTTTCAATTTCTTATTTCATTCTGTAGTCGTGGAAAACAACCATAATTCATCAACCGCCACGTTACCACGTATGACGAGATCTCACGAGAGCCAGGATATAGCGCTGGAGAACTTTGATCAGTCAATTCCTGAGGAGCGGGCAGTGCTAATTGGTGACACACCATACGAGCCTCTCAACTCGCCCCAACAGGAGAACGCGCCTCCCTTCCCGACGGAGGAGCCGGCGTCAGGCGACTTGGACTCTCAAATACAGGAGCTTCAGAACCAGTTGGACCAATGCCGCCTGTCCACGGTCCCGGTCTTAGAGAGCAACCACACGGGAGCTGCTTTCCAACCCGATGACTCTGAAGTGCTCGAGGAGGAGGTACGGCCTGTGAATGTCTCACATGAGAACCACCTCAAAGCCTCCCCCACCATGGAGCATTTGGAGCCCAACGGCACCAAACCGGCGAGTGTGTCAGCGTCAAGTGAGGAGCCGAGGAAGGGTAGCGGGGTGTGTCGCCGAGTGGCTGCCCTCACCGTCATCTTCCTCATGCTGAACCTCTTGTTGCTGGTAGTGTTGGTCCTGGAGACAGACCTGGCCATTCCCGGCGTACAGAACATTCGGCAGTTCCCATCCGTGCACGGCTTCAAGCACCAGAGTTACGACCCGTTCAAGGCCAGCATGCTGCAGAAAGTGGGAGGCTGGTTCAAGGCATAAAGTGTCTCTGCCACAAGCCACTCTCTGCACTCCCCATCAAACTGCCTCTCTCACACCCTACCCTGCATCTCTGTCATACCCCTGGTCTCCACTGTATCTTACACACACACAGGATCCAATTCACTGCATTAATGATTGCATTTAAGTAAGTTTGATATACCTTAAAGGGACACTTTAAGCAGCTTTAAGTTCAATAATGCCTTGTAAATGTCACAAAAATGCCATAATGGCATTTAAGTGGCTTTTAATTGATTTACTCAAGTTAAATGTACTGAAAGTGTTTATTTAAGCATATTTAATTTAGTTAAATGCAATCATTCATACAGTGCAACTCCTTCTCAACAGTGCATCTCGCACATTCAGATCAGGGTCAATACGGTCTATGCGGTACTTAACGGGGCTATGCTTGGTAGAGGTACATAACTTAGCCTTATCTAATAGTACCACTTCGGGTGTACCACAGGGAAAGGTAACTCTTTGCTATATCATCATTTCTTTTTTTTCTACAACATTGTAAAAAGCTCTCATAAAATGAAAGTATACTATGTAGTCGTATGTCAAAGCAGATTTGGTATGAAATTCAAAATTGGATCATGTAATAATCTAGTCAGACAATTGTCATTTGTATGAAAGATATATGATGATTTTAGAAACTTTCATTTCTTATATCTGGGATATGGGATGTATTCTCTTAGTCTCTGCTTTCAAGATTTAGGAGAAAATGATGAAAGACTAAAGGAAGCTTGATTGTCTCATGTTTTGAGGTTTTCGAGTTTATACCGAGAAGGGGTATTTTACCGCCCAACAGAATACACATTACATTGTGCCATCTTGTACATACACTGCAAAGTCAGTAGATGTAAGTTGTGAGGACATGTCCCTCTATGTATCAGTCAGACTGTTAGTGTTGAAAAAAAAAGATAGAAATCCCAAAACAGGTCCTGATCATAGAAAAGCTGTATAAATGTATGTGTATAGCTAATTGGCATTGTGGTACATACAGATGTTAGTTATACATGTATTGTGTCTTGTCCTGTGGTGGTGTAGAAACAACTGTTACCAGCTCCAGTCTTCAGTCCCAAGCTGAGCCCAACTCTATCGCCTACTGCCGCATCATCGCTGACACAGATTCTGGAATGGTAGCTTAGTATCTGAATTATCCTTTAAGAACAGCTTGATGCCTTAAAGTTCATATCTTGTTATGATACACCATAACAGTGCCTGTGAGTAACTTGAAGGTGCTGCACTGGTGCATCATGGTAACAAGAAGATATGCTATATTAAAGAATAAGGCAGAGGGGCCCCCTCAAACATTGATGATAATAGGGGTCGCATGGGAAGCCATTCCAGAAATGTCAATTGTCAGTGATGATTCTCCATAAAGCGATCGGTGTGGGCCAGTTTGTCTCCAGTATGTATCTCCATTTCACCTGGTGTAGATAATTACACTAGTAAGAAACACTTCTGGATCTGCCTTCCTTTCTCAGGAATCCCTTTTAATTCAGCCGTTGTCGGCTTGGACCAGGTTTAAACACTTATATGATTGGTTTCGGCTTGTGTGTAGACCCGTGTAAGCTATATTACGCAGTCTGTATTATACAAAGTCCCTTCATCTTCCATATTGGTCCCTAAGTTTCTGGTATTCCGCCTAAAGCAGAGCTTTCCCCTATTGGTACTTCCAGTATTTCCAGTACACTCAGCCTTTACTTCTAATAATTATTTATACCTGAGGAATTATTACCTCTTGTGCCTTTTATTTTCCATGAGTGGTCTTCTTTTGTTTTATTTACCGTTGAAAAATGAAATAGTATTTACATCTCAACAGACCTAAATGTTCCAGTCTGCAAGAATATTTCCATCTGATTTAAGAATTTTGAATGAAAATATTTTCCCTAAAGCTATGCAACTGTCTGCAGTTACAAAATTTACCCAAGATACATTTCATCTTGTGTGTTCGTAAGTCCCGCCCGTGGAGGCTTCAACTAAAGTTTACGGAGTATGGTGCAATTTTAGTTAGTGATATTTGTTCTACTGTGGTTGGTTATATCAGAATGTACTTAAGGTGGTACTGTGTTTTTCTGACAGTTGTAAATAATTGTACTTCTTTTTTAAGACAGGACTTGTAACGTAGCGCTTCGTAGGGGCTAGAATAGTGGATGTAGTTGAACTTATCACAGTAGGGGGATTTATTCTGTTCCAAAGAAATCCAATGATATCAATTACCTACCATGTTTTGCTGAATATGACAGAAAATATTCAGGTATTTTTTCAAGAGCAGTTTGAGAGTATTCAAGATGTGGGTAAGGGGCTTCGGTGATACTGTCCAGGCTTTTGAAATGCTTAGCCAAAGCACAAGTTACCAAAATTAGTAATTTAGAACAAAACTGGAAAGAAACCTCAGAATCTAGCCTTCTGGAAAGGCTCTGGACCTACATTTCAAAAGTACTGTATAATTTCTCTTAGAAGCTGACCAAATTGTAGGATTTACGGTAGGCCTGATTTTAATTAAACGCATTCCAGATAAATGGTCGGTATAATCCCCTAACTGCAGCAATACATTGCATGTCTAACAAACTGAATATATATATATACATGTATAGAATGTATAGGTTTCCCACAGAATGATTTCCACACTGTACTACATCCATATGTTTGTGTTCTAGATTGTCGACCGCCGACTGTCATATATAAATATATGTTTTCACATTTCTCTCAGATACTGACTACTCGCCCGGTATTTTTGTAAGAAGCATGTGAACAGGTTGGAGGGATTACACTTTTTTCAAGTTAGGGTTTGATTGTGTAAAACCCATCTGAGAAATGGGGGGAAAATAAGAAATCATATCATGAATGGAAGCACTCTTTGTTTTGATTAAATTGAAATCCAGCCAATCACTTGTACATTTGGCATAATGGACTACAGCAAGATGACATGTTTTCCTACCCATACATAATCTGAACGTATACAGAGGAGTTATTTTCATAGACAAAACTACAGAAACAGTTACTGGTATGTAACAAATGGAAAAGTTGCCATTATCTTGATGTTAGTTTGTGAAAACTCAACTTGCTCAAACTGACCCTTGGGCTTTGTTCCATATTGTACAATATCCCTGACAGAAAACCCTGGTCTCATCAGATTACCTACACTTTGTTTAAATCCTGGTATAGAACTTGAAGACATGTTAGAACCATAATGGAGCATGCAAAGTCTATGAAATGTTATGAATCTCATACTTAATGTCTCATCTGCATTGACTGTTGGCCAAAGAGGTTTAAAATGGTCAATCCCCTAGGTGTATTCTGAAGTATATGCCCTTACTCTGAGGTTGAATGTATGGTTGAAGATGATGGTTAGACTGATGGTTGTACTGCTTATTTACCAGCAATCAAACATTGATAATGATAAGATGTTTATTATATTGCATTAAGTAGCATGTAGAGTGTTTACTTTGTTCCATTTGTAGTATGTATATTGCGTATGGCTTAAATTATATTTATTTCGGGCAGAAAAGGATGATCCGGGGAAAAGTAGTTGAAGGAATTTCATCTGACAAAGTAAAAAAAACTTTGAATATTATATTTTCGGACATTTTCTGGTCAGTTTAGCTAATTGTTGATTTGTACAAATTCTTTCAATGAACACGAAATGGGAAAGGACCAATACGACAGAACAATTTAACAGGGACTGTCTCCTCCTGCACCCTTCCACTACTTTTCTGCTCTCGGATTCTACCTCTCCTGTCACTGCATTTCGCTTTTTCGTGCTGTGTGTTTGACTTAGTGACCAATAATAGTTGTCGTCAACAAACAATTTCGGTGTTGGATGAGGATCGTCTGGCACAGAGACTAAGTTTATCTAACGCTGGTCGGCTACGTAATGCCCCAGAGTCGACCAGAAGCAGAGCATTCTTAGCGGTACATTGGGGGACTTTTTGTCCCGCTACTTTATGGGAAGCGTTGCTATGGCTACTGTTAAGGTATGCCTTCTTTATTTTTTGTAAATCGTTGCAATCATCTTCCAAAATTTATGATTGGTCCCATCTACTAAAACATGTTTAATTTTAATTAATCTGTAACTCCCTTCTGTTGTTTTTTTCACCAGATGAAATTATATTAAGGTGTTCCTTTTTTCCATTATTATTATATCTGGCATACTAACATGAGTCATAACAACTATTCCCTAGTTTCAAGCCTGTCCAGCATGCACCTGTTGAATCACCAGAATCTTTCACTACCCTCTGCAGGGTAACCCTGGCTGTATGCAACCTCTACCTTGGTAACCATGGCAACAACCTGTCTTTTGTTAACCATGGTAACAACTTCTTCCTAGTTAACCATAGTAACAAGCTGTCTTTAATACCATGGTAACAAGCTCTTTCCTTGGTAACCATGGTAACAATTTGTCTTTGATACCATGGTAACAAGCTCTTTCCTTGGTAACCATGGTAACAACCTCAAAAGGTTTGTCTTGATAACCATGGTAACAATCTTTGTCCTAGTAACCATGGTGACAACGTCTGCATTGGTAACCATGGTGATAACCACTGCCTTGGTAACCATGGTAACAATGATTGCCTTGTTCAGGTGCTGCCTGGTTACCCGCACTACCACTGAGACTGACGCTGCTCTGTGGGTCAGTCTCACCTCACTCCTCATTCTGACCAGGGCCTGGGGCTCTGGGTCAGACTTTGCCATAAAACCATGAAGGACTCTCCCCTTTACTCAGTGGACCTTCAGCGCACAGCACGTGGGGCTATGTAGAACCGCTTTTTTGGCGGCGCATGCAAAAGCCAGAGGACCATCGGTCTTCACATGTTGAACGAAAACCCATCATTCACAGACGATTCTTCATTCCAGTTAAATTCGGTCAATATTTATAAATCATGTAGATTCTTTTTCTCCTTAATGTATGTTCTTTCTAAATACACCTTCTTTGTAGTTTAAGTACTTTTTTTTATATCAATATATGTTAGGATAAGACCACATCTCGCATCAAAACCTTAGTGTGTGCATATATATGGCTTGTGGTTGGTCGCTTGTTCAGGGAATATTTGGGTTAAATAAGGTGGTTACATTAACATGCAGGAATAACATTGCCGCAGCTACCGGGGCCCAGTTTATATCACCCACCCACTTGTGGATATACTATTTTCTTAATTAAGTCCCTTTTACTCCAAGGTTAGTTGAAATTGATTCTCTATGAATGCTTCTAGACAATTTTGCCAAGATTATCTTTAAATTAGTAACTAAGTGATAGATGGTGACATTATGTTACATTGCTTACCCTGTAACCTTGTTGTACTCCTATGGAAGTATTGCACACAGCCCTTTATACGGTAGGTAGGATGGGAGGCGGAGGGATGGCACAGAAAGCCGCAGACCGACATGCCCTGAAGGTCCATACGCCCTGCATGCCGGGAGCCGACCGCACACCCCGCATGCCGGGCCCTCTCCAGGGGGAGAGAACTATCTGCTGAACCCTGTCCCTCCTTATCCCCACCCCTGATACCAACCCTTTTCTTAACCCAACGCTAACATATATCTTCAGGTTTTAACAAGACCTCAGCTTGGAGAGTGAGTAGGCTATAGGGTACCATGAGAAGGTGTGCATCTAAATATTCACAGTCATCTCTGAAGGTCCCAATAGGCTCCACAAAGAGGTAGTGCCATCTAGTGTATATTGGGAATACTACCTTTTTTGTAGAGTCTATAGGGACCTGCAGAGATAACTGTATATTTAGTTTCACACCTTCCCATGGCATCCTATAGCCTACTCACTCTCCAAGCTGAGGTCTTGTTAACATTGTGCTAACATTGCAACCTCCAACCCGGTACCCACGCCTGCCACCACCACCACCGGCACCTCGCGAGCTGTACCTCTAAACGTCCAGGCTTTGGTGCTGTATTGTTTGTTGTATGCGTCCCTGGAGTTAGACATGGGATGGAGTGGGTTTGGACTTTGAACTGAAGGTTTATTATGACAATGGCATGGGTGGCCACTGAGGCTTTGTGGAGATGTGTGGTAGACACCTTGTATAGTGTACATATAGAGAATGGTAACGTTTAATACAAACTGCATGAACATTGACATTTAAGCAAACTTTTTATTGCTTAAAGTCACTCCTTAAAGTGGCATTCTCACCGAGCATTTCCCATTAGCAATTCTAGTACTGTTCTAGTCTGCTATGTGGTAAGTGCGAGTGGTGAAAATGCCCCTGTAAGTGGATTTAAGTAGCGTTGAGCGGCGATTAATACAATTTGACATTCTTAAAGTGTGACTTTAAGCAGTCCATTATTTTTTAAATGCCAAACTCCATGCAGTGACACTAGGGCTCAGTCTCACCAAATAGATATAGGTTAAGACTATGACCGGTTGACCTCTAAGACTGGGAGAACTGAAAATGGCTTATATATTATGGTATATACAGCGAGCGTTCTCGTTATGTTCCTCAACATATGAACATATTTGTCATTTCTGAAGAATAATGTATAACATTTCTATGTATATGTACTTTATATTTATAAGTCAGTTCTCCTAGTCATAGACATCAGCTGGTCATAGAATTTTAACCTGTATCGATTCGATGAGACCTAGCCCTAAGCAGTATAGCCATATAACCATTGGATCAACCATCATCCTTACTCTTTACTTCTGATTTTAAACAACATGGTAAGAGTTGACTTTGTATGGTCCTTGTGGAGCAATGTCTTCTATTTCTTGCAGACCTGTGACCTATTTTGAGGTTCTCCCTCCAGAAATACCTGATTCATTTTGATATGATGTAGAAATGATTTATATGATTATGAAAGCTGTTTTTAAAGATGTATATACATTCTGTCCTCATATCAAATAAGCATTCCAGTCCCTAGACTCTAGAGATGATGCCTTAATGCAGCATTGGCGAGTTACTCGCCAATGCTGCAATCATCCATCATGAGGAAAATTATATTGTTTGGTTCTTAGTAAATGAGTACAGGCTCTTGTATTATCATGTAGTCGTGTATACATACAACAGCAAGGGTGGGAGACATCCGAAACCAATGTTCAAAAAACACATCCTAGCCCGCTCCGATCACTTACAGGGAAATCATCACTGGCATTCAGAGCTTCTGGGAAGTGACAATAAATTTGAATTCAGCCCTGGCGAGTAACTCGCCAGGGCTTCATTCATGCAACGATGCAGCGCTGACTGGTTACTCGTCAGCGCTGCATTGGTTCGTCACAACGACAAAATAATAGATATGAACCATGAGATGTCATCTAGCCTTTAAAGGCCATTTAAGGCTCTTTAAAGGCCCTTTGAGGGCCCTTGAAGGTCATGTAAATGCCCCTTCAAGGTTAAGATGGCTGCAATCCCAGAAGCAGTGTGTGTCAGTGATGTGCTGCTGGTATGTGTGCGAGTTGGGCTCTGATTGTTATACTGTGAAAGTACTTATTTTTAGGGTGAAAATTTTCGTGGAAGAGTGAAAAACAGCAATTTCGCAATAAAAATTTCGCGGATTTTTCATTTCCGCGAAAATATGTACCCAGCGAAATAAAGTACTTTCACAGTAATATGATATAGGTATGTCCTTCCTAAATCCATTCCATGTATTTTGTTCTGTGTATACTGTTATCTTTATGTATGATGCCGATACCAGGTCGGCACTCATTGTATATTCTTTGCGATGATAAGGAACACCCGGCGACGAGTTATTTTGAGTTTAATTTAGTACACATGATCATTGTGTTTGATCCTTGAGGAGTCGTATAGTGCAATTATGCATTATGCCCTTGGCGTCTAGTGCGTGGATGTAGCCCTATCGAGTGACTTGCCTGGGCAGTGTAAACTCTACGGTCGGTACGCCTTCTGAATGCAGCCCTGGTGAGTTACTCACAAGGGCTACATTCAGGCATCATCCCAACCAAGGGCATATTGCATTAAAGCACTATGTGGCCCTTAAAGGGTTAATCTGTCCAGACTGATGTAATTAACTTATTGATTGAGTATTGAACATTGATGAGTGATATACGACCGGTACAATGTTCTCAACACTGGCATTACGAGTACCCGTAACCGGGTATAATTAGTTCGTACATGGTTCCTTTCTGTTCTCTGTCTTCACAGGAGCATCATCGTGCTTGTTTTATCGTTTACGGTATATATCTACTTTTACAACTTGTTAACTAACTTAGGTGAATTCTTGTTTTTGATTTTTTTCTGTTAAGTGTTGTCTACGCCGGCGTTAGCTTGAGTTAACACAGGCCCGAAATGTGTCTTTATATGCATAGCACTTTCACGAATAAGAATTATTAATTCTGTACAATTCTGGATTTCACACTGCAACATGTAACTTAGGGTGCATGAAAGTGCAGAAATGTTCAAAATTTGGATGACATTCACAAATCAGCCAATATGAAAAATGACCTTGAAACCACTTTTTTAGTCTGCGATTCCCCAGGGATTTATTGTTATAATTTTGAATAGCAGTGGATGTTAATACTGTTTTGTATAAATCACATTCCCTGAAGCCCCAACCCCCACCACTACCCCAGCCCAAAGGTATGAAGGCCCCTCCCCCCTACACACACATGTATCTTCATCTATATTATATAAGGTGGCGAGTATTCTATATTAAACTATTCTGAACTAATCATGCGTTGTGTCTTTGTGTTTTCTTTTTATGCTTCAATATATAGCCAAAGTTTTTAACCCAGTGACTCACGTAATTGCGGCTTCTGCGTGAGAATTTACATTACCTATTTTTAACGAGGGCTACCAAAGTTTTTATCTTCCGTTTATGTGATTATAACGACAAAATCAGAGCTGATTTTCATTTATTTGTCATAAACAAAAACACATGTTTGTAACCTGTGATATTGACAAATGAAAACATTCAAACTTTAAAAAGATTCAGCACCGACCTAAAGGCATAAAATCAAGCAGCTTAGAAAGATACGTGATCACACAGATAAATACACTACACTAGTTACAGTGTATATATAATGCCATAGTTCTACCAACTTTTGATTATGGTAATTATAGGAGTAGGACCTATGGTAAGGTTTCACTGGAGGCCTAATTTTCCCAAGTGACATTATTAACCACAATAAGATGTACAATAACCATAACAGTATTTAAAACGACCTGTTACAGTCCCAAGGTCCCTTAAAGTGGTATTCTCACCAAGCGTATCCCACTCACAATTCTGGTACTGTTCTAGCCTGCTATGTGGTTAAGTGCGAGTGGTGAGAATGCCTCTTTAATGCCTTAATACCAAGGTATCACCGGGTGGAAGTCTCTGAAACCTTTATATACAAATATCGAGCCCTTTGTGATCTCAAAGTCGCCATTAAGAAGGATTACCTTCTCGGTTTCATGAATGCTACCTAAGTGTTATCAAAGAAACACTCTTGATATGATTATCTATCTCATCTCATGGTACCTAAAATATACAACCACTTATTTAATGTATTTTTTAATTCTCTTTGTTTCTTATCACACATTTGCAATGAGGCCTGGATTTTCCATAAGAAAATAGTCATGGTCATTATATTAATATGAGACCGTCAAACATTGATGTATAGATAGGGGTACTGGCAACTGAAGGGCAATGTGCCTAGTTTAGGTTTTGGACATACTTGGTCAATTAGTCCTAATAAAATACTTTTAAAAATAAGTAACCATTCCAACCTGCTGTCTATAAATGTATTTATACAATGATAATAAGTCACCGGAATCAATATTAAGACATAAGAAGAAGTACCGTATTCGATATAAAACATGATTTAATTCTAATAAGCGCACACCCCCACGCCCAGTTCTTCCGGATTTCTGCTGTTTTAGTTCCGTATTCGACCTAATAAGCACACAGTAACTTTTAAAATAAGTATTCTATCACACGTTTCTAATAGGTAACTATTCATTTGTGAGTTTTACAGTCCAAAAGTGGTAAAAAAAAGGGGGGTGTGCGCTTATTAGGGGAAGTGCGCTTATTAGGTCGGATACGGCAAATCTTGAGATTAAGTACATTTGAAATACATGAATCAGAACCATGGTTTTGCCTACTTTATTGTATTTTTCACGATGGTACAGCAGTCACTGAAAACTGACATGGAGACCACCTTGATTTTTCCCGCAGAACCAGTTTTTCCATGAGCAGATGCCAAATCCTCCTCAGATTGACAAAGCTCTTTGAGTTCCAACAAGTCCAGCCGAGCTGAGCTTTGACCTTGTAGTAGCTGAGAGAGGACGAGGAGGTACTGGGCGAATACATCACAAGGTACATGGGTGATGAACTGTTTCCGCAGAATCTTACTGAAAGGGTGTACACCTTCTGATGGCTGTAGCAATATCTGATTCCTCTCCTGGCTTGTGGCAGCATCGTCACCAGGGGCCTCAGTTTGGTAGTAACACTTTACATGTTCTTCCAGTGGAATCTGTTCTCTACTTCATGGTTTATTGCCTTCAGTGCACTCCCCGGAAGCCTCAAGGATGAACTTCCCAAGGAAGTCCACTTCATGGAGATGCTCCTCGCAGGACATGATACCGATCATGTCATTCTGTGAGTTTGGGTTTCGTGTGACCGCATTCAGATAATCCTCGGCTTCCCGAGGTTTACCCTGTAACAGCAGAATTTGTGCTAAACGGAGGGAGACATAAAATGGATGTTGATTTTCTCTTGAACATTTCCAAAAATCAATAGATTTCTCGAGTGATTCTTTTGCTTTGTTGAGATGTTCAACCCTGTGCGTCATAAACTCTTTCTCATACATATCTCTTTCCAGTTCCTTAACCATCTCAAGAGCCATGGTTAGCCTTGATGCGTATTTGGGGTTCGGCAGCTGGCTTAGGACAAGGTAGAGAAGTCCAATTCTTGAGTGGAGTACAGTCGTTTCCTCAGGAGCGATCAGTGCGTTTACAAACATGCGTCGGTGGAAAGCGATGAGCTTGTTGACTGTTGTGAACAGCCATCCTTCATCACGGTCTTGCAGTAGGAGCATGCAGGAATCTGACGCATACTTCAAGCGATAAGCGATGTGAAGATTATTTGTGGTGAGTTCCTTGATATCAATCAAGGCGTTGTAGTTACTAAGAGCCTCAGCGAAGCAGTATCCGTCTACCTGAAAATGTGCACAGATGTCAAGGCTTTTCTGGAAGGCCTCGGTAGAGTCATCGATTCGTTTCATCTGTGTGTATTTTGGTATGTTGTTGACCACAGGGATGAAAGCCTTGTGCCAAGGGAATCCTCCCCTTCGAAAGAGACGGCTTCTTGAAAACAAGAACAAGTACTTCACAGGATCATTTCTTATCCGAACAAGGCTTTTCTCAGCCATTTTTAGCTTCTCTGGAAGAATATGGTCAATCATGTTGTTTTCAGGAACAAAGTAATTTGGGAGAAACCGCTTTGCAAGAAAACAGAGCAACTTGTCAAGCAATGCAAGAAAGATGTAGGATACATTTGATTGCTGCCAAAAGTGATCGGGAGTTTGATGACGCACCCAGAAGAAGGTGGTTTTCAGGAAGTATGTGGCAATGACCTTATTGGGACTGATGCCTGCAGAACAGATGATCTTAAAGAGCCTGTAGCATGATCTTTGAAACTGTGTCAGTGAATGAACCAACAACACTTCGGCTCTTGAGAACGAAAGCCGAAACTCCAAGTTTGGATGAGTGCTGTGTGCATGTGACACAGGGACCACGTGACAGCCCTCTGCTTCCAAGCACTGCATAAGTTCAGCTGAAGGCCATGTTCCATGCGGCTTCCTCTGGAACCAGGCCTTCGCTACATCCGGCCAGGTTGTCTTGATAGCAGCGACGGTATCCACCATTGTTTGATTGCCCAGGTTGTTATCACACATCACCATAGAGCCTTCAGAAGTAACAGCTGGGCCCTGCCTGGTCGTACTAGTCTCTGCTTTCACCCCAAGTTCTTGTCTCCCAAGTTCCTCAGGTAGCATTTCCAGATCGCATGCCTGAAGAAACCCCTCACTTGTAAGGTAAGTATCATTACCAAACTTCTCAACCTCAAATTGAGAATCAGTGAAATGTGAAATAACCTTCAACCTTGTGTAACCATGGTGACTGCCTGAAGGATCAAAAATGAGATTTAATCCAAATGTTCTAGACTTGTTATCCACGTAGAGTCCTGGGTGGACCACCATCATATCTATATCTGGAGAAACCTTTGTGTATTTTGAGCCACCTTGTCTCTCCATGCTCTCAGGAACACTGATACCCTCTGCAACACTCCCAGATATCACCAGTAGATCTGGGTGTTTAGGGGTTTTGAATTTGAAAGAATATATCCTTTGTAGTCTTTTGATTGTTTTTTGTAACAGGTTTGGGATATCTTGTAGGTTATCAATAACAATTTTGAAGATGAAGGCCATGTGAAGATGGGGTGTTCCGGACAGGTAGTCGTATTGGTCAGACGTAGCCTTTAGAAGTCTGGAAAACTCTGCTTTACGACCCTCTCCTGGTCCAGGTTGGTCACCTGAGATTCCAGCCATGGTTTGGGGCTGCAATGAAGAATGAGAAGATGTAAAATACAAGCCCCGGGTCCCGGCCAGATGAATGGCCGCTCTGGTGATCCTGAGACCCTCCCCTTTTCTGTATTCCTGTACCATATTCCCTCCCCAGCAGTGCTCCCGAGCAGCAGAACCCTCCCTCTTTGACCCTCCTGGAATGTTCCCAGTGACTCTGGGAGCACTAGGATGGTCATTCAGCTGACCAGTAGCACTGCAGGTTATATGGTCCAGGAATACAGAAAAGTTCCTTGGAGTGGGATTACAGGAATTCCTGGAATTCCAGGAAGACGTACATCCCTGCTGTAAAGTTGAAAAGATGTTCCAGAATCAGTACTCACTTATAATAATAAATTTATTGGCACTTCAGAGGATCTCTTTTACCATATAGCTGCATAATATAACTATAGCTTCTACTCATCAGGGCTGTATTCAAGCATCATACAAACCCTTCGAGAGTGTATCAACCCTGCAGGATCCGCATGATGCTTGAATGCAGCAATGGTAATACAGATAATGCAGTAACCCACCGGAGCTGCATCATGATAGCTAGGGCAGATAAAGTTTGAGCTTTTGAGTTTTACAAATTTTTATTTGGCAAAAGTTACATCTTCAAGTAGAGCCTTTCAAATAAATGCCAAGGTCGGCATCAGCCATAAATAGTATGAACCTTACAGTCAATAAACTAACTGAGCAACATATAAGATACAATATACAACAGGTAGTAGAGTAAGTAAATGTCATGACATTAGCAGTATGCCGGTCAGTCGTCCTAACATCAGTTATTATTACAAGCTGGATATAATATGCAGTTACAATCCTTTATGAGTAATCATATCCATAAGGGGGGAAAACGCTGCAGCAAGGACATCTGGTGGTGGATTCAGGAACTAGAGGGCACAAGTCTTGGTCCCCAGCTCAGTATGCTTCAGGGAATTCCAAATTACTGTAATTTTACAGCATGTGGCTATCCTTCAATGTTACCTCAACATTAGATATACTCTCCTCTTCGCATCTGATACATTATAGAGGATTGCCCATGCATGAGACAGTAGGATTGACCCTGTTCAGTTGACATTGTGCTTTTTCTGAAATCTGGAAATTAGCTAACTTTAAGCAGTTGATACACAGTGTTGCATTGAGGTCTATTGAACTTATCATTATTAATAAGTATACCAGATTCTGATGCATAATCAGATCCTGTAGAGAACATTGGAGAACCTGTGTTTGAGGTTAAAATAAATGTTGAACAACAACTAATTTGGAATAGCAATTAGCCAAAGTCTATACATTGTAGTATAGGTGTTTCCCCTAGTACTCACTTGGGGTCTCCACTGTGCCCTTTTTTCCCCATACTGTAATTGACATTGATGATATCTGCCTGTAGTTCCTGATTCCACCACCAGGTGTCGTTGTGGCAGCGTTTTCCCCCCCTTCATATCCATCATCCTTTGTTACCGCCAAACCATATGATCAAAATACTTGCATCTTTTATGTACATTTAGATATTACTTTTATGCATATATACACACATGCACGCACTATAGGCTGTGCGCATTTCTCATATATATCTCTTTCTCCAAAAATGTGCGGAGGTCAGCAAATTTGCAGAGGTCCGTAAATTTGCTTCCATAGATTTGCAGAGGTCCGCACACTGCCAGATATATAAATTCCGTGATATATTCTATCAATATACACATATAAGTATATAACCTCGGCATCATACATCTAGGTTTTAACTGCGTAAACAAGCTTTTCATAACTATCCAATTTCTGCACATTGCTGTCCAGCCGATTCTATTCCAGAAACCCCCTATGCCACTATGCCAGCTTTAGAAGATTCACGACAATGTGATGCCTCAAGGCTTTATGCTCATTTGTCATCCTGCTTAATATACCAACGCAGAGTTGGTGAGTTAGATGTCGGCAAGGAAAAAAGGGTCATTATTTTGGGTCAATGGGTCGAAATATTTTACTCCTCCCCAAGGGGTCGAAAATTGGTGCGCGCGCACGGGCCCTTTGAAGCATAGTAACCCCCCCTCCCCCCAAGAGGGATCCAAATTTTTTACACCCCCCCGGTCAAGGGCTCCAAGTTTTTTTGAACCCCCCCCCCCCCAAACCAACCCCCCCCCCCCCTGTTGATGAAAAATGATCACTTACTTACTAGATAGGCCTCATTTATCCGATTTTAACATTTCCTGGTCAAAGATTACACCTGGTCAAAGATCACACCCGGTCAAAGACGTTTCAATTGTATCGATCTCTTGAGACACAGCTTTCTATAAGTTTTCCTTATATCAATTGCCTTCTTAGTCTTTTCTATCGAAAATCGAAAATCATGTTTCCGTGGCAGCCAATATGTAAAATGACATCTAAAAAGATCTTATATTTTTTGCATTACAAAAAGTAATATTCAATTTTTAAGATAACTCATAAACTCATTACAAAAAGTAATATTGTCAATATTCTCGATCAATTTTACTAATCGATTGGGTAAAACAGAACTAGTTAGTGTATCCTAACTTAGATACATCTGGTGTCATGTACTATCCCCCCACTTACACTTTGTAGGCCTGGAGTCTATTATATAGGACAGCCTACCACAGTAACTACTTTGCCCTACTACCCTGAATACGAACCTGCCCCGGCATCTTCACAGCCTCTCACACAAAGTCCATCTTGTGACTATACCATTGGGTTCTGTTTATCAGGTTTCCCATTCAGGCATGCAGAAGGCAATGACTATCTTTACATTCCCCTGGTCCTGAATTCCTGTAGGTCTGCTGGCAGATCATCATCCCTCATCACTCACCCTTGCACTCACGGGTCTGCACTGATACTGATGTAGACACTGAACAGCACCTTGGACGGCCGAACTGTCTGGGGCTTCTTCCTTCTGTGTGCACTAGTGACCTACATGAGGGCCGAGTCATTTATTGCCAATTGGGGGAGGACGGATCTAGAATATAATATAGGCTACTGATATTGGGGGGGGGGGGGTCATAATGAAAATCAGGCCCGCAGTGGGGGGGGGGGGGATGGTCCATGTATACCTCAGGGTGACCGCAATACACGTTTTATATATTTGTGGAGAAAGTAAAGATAATGAATATTTTTGGTAGCATACAAATACGGTCCTCCGTATATCTTTGCGGACATCCATATATATCTGTGAGGCTCCATAAATATTGTATAGAGAGTGTATTCACTGATGTCTGCCAATTTGTGGAGGTCTGCAATTTCTTGGAGAAACAGCACCCTGGTTATATAAAGAAATAGATAGACCTCCAACCTAGGTAACATAGGGTGGGCACTAATACTCACACTAGTTCATTCACTGTACTGTACTGTACTTGTGATCAAAAGTGAAATGACTAGGAAGAGCACATTTAAATTAGTAATTTACAGCAGTCAAAACACATAGGTGACCAGGTGAGGATTATTATATACACTTTTTAAGGGCACACAGGGCTTTGATGTGCTACACCCCGGGTTGTCATGCTGCATGAATGCAGTCCTGACGAGTATGAACGATATAGTGCCTGCCATTTTACTGTGGTTGTTCTGAGCCTCTCCTAGCCATACTCTATCTATTACATAATCACGGAGCGTGTCCCATGACATTTCTGGTACTGTTCTAGTCTGATATGTGGTTAAGTGCGAGTGGTGATATTGCCCCTTTAACAAGGACATGACACAATGAGTGGCTTAAGTCTCACCTCAATCCTCTAAGGCTAACATTGACATCACACAGTGCTATGCAGGACCGCATCATGCATTAATGCATCATGCGCTTGGTCGTCATGATGCATGGATGCTGCACCGGCTGAGTTTATACTCACCTGGGTTGCATTGGTGCATCATGATGACAAATGTCATCTTTTAGCGACATCGGTCATTAAAGAGTTAACAAGGACGTGACACAATGTGTGGCTTAAAGCTTGACCGTCATGGTTGAAGTGAGGCCAAAAGCACTTTTGGATATAGTTCAGTTTTTATTCACAAGAGGGTGAATAATTATGTTGTAGCTGGACAATGCTCATGGTCCCCTGTCCAAACACTGCTGCCCTCTGGTCGAACTGTCATTTTAGTCCATGCATGGAAAATGCTGAACTTATTCCCTGACGGCCCAGCTTTAAGTCTCACCTCTATCCTGTCAGGTTAACATTGACGTCACAGAGGGCTGTGTGTGACGTAAGTCTATCCTGTAAGGCGATAAGCCACACCAGGTGGCGGCACGAGCCAAGTCTGCCATAGACTGGCCCAGACTGACCCTGCGTACCTTGGCACAGCGGTCAGGGCGGGTCAGGGGCGGGTCCAGGGGGGGGGGGCAAGGGGTGCGCCCCCTTATTTTTCTGTACATTTTAATTCCATGGTTCAACACCCCATATGCTGTAGGTAGTACAGCATCCCCCCCCCCCCCATTTCCAAAATTCCTGGTTCCGCCACTGCAGGTATAGTCCTGCCTAAGTCTGCCACTCACCCAGCAGGTGAGGGGGTGTTACCCATGTACTTGTATTCCGCACTAGCGGGATGCAGTAATTCTACCTTGTGAGACCTGAAACTGGTTTCTGACATGTGCAATATCAGTGTTTTAAGTGTCATGAACTCTTGAAACAGTTGTATTGGAGTATACCTTAGGATTTTGGACTGAGGGAGTACTTAGGGCACTGGCCAACTAATCCTGGGGTCATACGTGCGAGTCCATGCCAAGCCAACATGTTTGTTCCTAGTTGGTCAAAAATACTAATAGCATTTACAATCGAATTGAAAGATGTAACAATGCAAAACTATTTGAGATTACACTAAAAATATTTATATTTGGATATTTACAACCAAATTTGTATACTAGGCCTATGCCAGTCTTTGACTTACCAAAGAAATATTTTAAGATAGTGTGTGAACGAAATAGCCTTGACGTTGTTCGAATTAATGACCCATGGACTAGTAGGCCAGTGTCCTAACCCCTCCCCAATCTGAACAGATGACATAAGGGGCACAATAGGCCTATGACTGAAAGGTTTATGGCCCATAAAATGCCAAATTTTGGACATGACAGGAACCAGCTCTAGCTAATCAGCTGGCTGCTATAGTTAGCAGAGGAAAGAGCACTGGTACCAGAAAAAAATGGCGCTGTACAGTGATGATCTTGTTAATGCTTACTTGCTATACTTGGAGATACCTGTTTTGTGTCACCTGTTTTGTGTCATCAAACAGATGCTAGTACTAGCCTAGTGCTAAAACCAAAGCCAAAGCCAACTATGGCGAATTCCTTTAACACTTCGTGTTTGTCGCTATTCTGACCGTAATAAGCGGTTTAGTTTTCGTGAGGGAGTGGTCGTTTTTTATCAACAGGGGGAGGATGGGTCAGTTAGATTTTTATTCAAGTTGCTCGAAATATTTTGGTCCCCAGCTGCAAAAGAAGTCGATTTCCCCTGTTTCCTACCCCTGGCGGGTTGAAATTGAGTCCGGTAGTCCCCTTTGAGCTATAGTAATGCAGTAAGGGGTCCAAATGCCCCCCCCCCCAAAAAAAAGGAAAGAAATCCACCAACCCCTCCCCCTCCCCATTGTTGCCAAAAGTGACCACTCCCTTACAAAGAGCCAAGGTCAATGGCAGTTCATGTAACTTATATAATGTAGCCGTGGTTTTAACTCATTCCTGGCCACCAGAGCTTTAAGTCCATTATATAAATGTGCGGATAAAAGAAAAGTCTTGGCATTTCATACCTTCCTGGTTAGTTAGCTCCAATATGCGTTATGCCAAGACTTTGAGATTTATCAGACCCGCAGGTCAACTTGATGCCTCAAATGCAGCCCAGGCAATTTGTTATTAAGTTCAAGCAAGTGACTTTACGCTAATCATCCAGACTGCTATCTCGATAGGGCCAAAAAAAAGGTTTGTTTCCCGTCACCCGACCGGGTCTAGCAAAACAGTGCCGGGTCACCCTATTTTTTCCGATTTCTGGGAGATTTAGATATTTTTACGGTTTGTAAATCGGACAATTATTAAGGATTTTAGAGCAAAAAATAATAAAAATAATAATAAAAAAAACGGCCGGCCGGGCCTAACTTTCCAGGTCATGTTACCGGAGACCAACTTTTTTTCATTTTCGCCTAGCCCCGAGCACAGGGGCACCCATCTGTGGGAAAGATTAAAATCCAAACAACAGAAAGAAGACGACAGGTTGCGGTTCATCAACTCTCTGACCGTCAATGAGGCCTTTTGCAATTGCAATCTATCTGTAAAACAGAACAAATTTTAACCCTTAAAAGGTATACAACACAATCTAGTTAATTTTAGATCGACCAAAAATGTTCCTTAATGACTCATGGGGATATTAGTCTAATACTTTTGGAACACAAAGAAAAAATGTCACCAGTTTTATTTGCCTTTAACCATTTTAGTGCATTACTAATCTATTTACTGTGTGAGCCTATGGGCATGGCAAAAAGTAAATATAGTGATCAAGATATGTAGAATGCCAAGGTATGACACTTAAATGGTAGATAAAGGTAGATCATGACATATAGATAAGAGAAATCTGCAAATACTAGGGTTGGAGGTAGTTTCGATTTTTGACACCAGGTTCAAGCCAAGCACCATGCCGACCCTATTGTCAAATTGTGACCTATGGGGTTGAGACACTCCAGACGGGTCGGCATGCTGCATCTTGATGACAAATCTTTTAGCGACATCCATCCTTAAAGGTTTAGGTTTGAGAGAGCACTTATTGTGTTGATCTCAGCTGGGTAGACAAGGATTACATGTGTAGTGGGTCGCCGCTGTACTATTTCTAGGGAACCAGTTGGAGTTATATTTGGTATATGTGTTGTCGTGTATCCAGGCCGCACTCCTGTCTACTGCCGAGTATAAGGTTATATAAGCCCACCTGAGGAATGGTGGAGCGCGGCCTGGTTATGTGCATTGAGCCGTGACCGCCACGTGTCACCCGACATATCTCGGGTACAGTGTCGGCTCGGATGCACCGGCGCGTGGTTACCCGGAGTTCCTCGGGAACTCAAGTGTTTACGAGTAATGGAGAGAATTACATAACGACCAGTACATAAGACCTGGAGTTCTGCTAATCGAGGACCCAGTCTTGCTGCGCACTTCGGCCAGCTTGGCTGCTCCACAACAGAGCTTCCCCGAACTCTGTTGTACCTTTTAGGCCTAGTCCTGTCGCTGCTTCCACCTTGGTCACCCTGCGTCTTTCTCTGTTCTACCCTCTGGGGGAACTAGAGGAGATAGACGCACTGGTGTACAACTCCGGGTACAGAACTCCCTACGGGGGAGTCTGTCCCAAGAGGAGTTAACCAAGATGGAAGAGAGCATTGGAACTCGGGAACTATGTACTAGACCGTGAGCGTATACCTCCTGTATGTTCATATGACCACTGGTGTTCAGAAGCCTATTTGATTATTGCTATCCGTCTGTATGATTACGAGCCGTATGTCAGAATGAATAAAGTGTAATTTCTGAACAACCTATTTTCGAATCTGGAGTTTTTCATAGCAGATGTCTATCTTAGAATAGCCAACAGCTACACTGGTGCCGTGACCACTTTGGGTAAGTATTGGTTTACATTTATTTTGTTATTTTTCTTTCTGAAATTGAGAGGTAAGCTCTTATATGTTTGAACCAGAATTGGTAGGTTTCAAGGATAGCTATTACAGGTTGCTTTTGTGTGGTGAAGATATGTCAGATACAGAGGTACCTCCCCCGTCGGTTACTAACCAAGGGGAGGGGATGCGTCCTAGATTGCGATCTAGGGTGAGGTTTAATGCTAGGCAGAAGGTGCATACGTTCAATCAGAATAGGGAAATTGGACATGGAGGGGAAGATAGCGCCCATGAAGTGAGATCTGAGGATTCACTAGGGGACCCTCCAGCGAAACGTCCAGCTCTGGAGCCAGATAGGGAAATGGTAGGCCGAGTCCAGGTAAGGGAAACATCAAGAGAAGATGTGATGCTTGGACCGGTAACCATAGAAGATATTGGAGAGGATAGTGACTCTAGTATACCTAGTCTGGAGGGTACAGTAGATGTACCAGTGAGATGGGAACTTAGACCGGTACCCACTGTGGAAGCAGTGGAAGGGACTAGAGTGGTGGTCCCAGTCAGTCAGGAAGGAGTTGAGGTAGTCAAAAGGGACGACCTAGGGGAAACTCCTGAGGAAGGGGAAGAGACAGCTGAGGTGATCTCCAGGGGAGATAAGCTGTTCCCAGATCCTTTTAGGCTGACGATACCAGGTCTAGAGGTTCCACCTTATGAACCCAGGGAGAGGTTGAGCCTGGATGACATAAGGACGCTCAGATTGAGAAATGAGCATGAGCATATGAAAGAAGGGATAAGATTAGAGGAGGAATCCCTTAGAAAGCTGAAGGAGGAAAGGGAAGCTTTCGAAAAGAGTTTTTTGGCAAAGAGGTCGGGAAACATTGGGGAACATGCAGCTCAGATAAAACATCTGGAACAAATTTCAGTCAATGTAGGTCTACTTGAGGGAACTGAAGTCAGATTGAAGTCTGAAACAGAAAAGTTAGTGGTGCGGAATAAAGAAATTAGTTCCGAGATACTGGCAAGACAGTTACAAGTAGCGGAGTATGATGAGTTGTTGAAGAAACAGGATAGTAAGTTAGGAGAGTTGGAAGCACTAGCTCAACAAGCTGAGAATCACATGGTGAAGAAACTGGAACCAGAAGTGACTAAGGTACAAAGGGACTCAGTGGGGACAGCACAAGAAGTGTCTAAAGATGAGACCTTTGTGACTGCCGACGAGCCCTCAGTATTTATAGTCAATACAGTGGAAGAGGTGGTGAAACCACCTGCCACTGAGGATCTAGATGGTTCCATGGTGATACATACAGCTGACATGTTATCCAGTGTGAGTGGACACTCATCCATGCATGGCAGTAAGTTTGATAAGAATGAGGAGTTCATGTTGGAACTGTGTGGTAGAGTTGAAAAGCTGTTTCAGGAGAAGTTAGATTGCTTTCTTGAGGAAACAGAGTCAGTGAGTGTGGAGAATGACACCAAGGGAGTAAAAGGAGACGTTCCGGTAGCCCAGGCTACAGGGAATAAGCCTCCTGTGGGACCAGGTAACACTGCTCCAGCTCCAGGTGCTCATTCTACTCCAGCTCCGGGAACAAGGCAGGTTCCTACAGGTCCGGTAAACGTGTCTACAGTGGGTAGACCAGGTTTGCCCAAGGGGGTAAACATGAATGCTCGGCCGCCAGGTCAAGGGAATCTGGCAGGGCCTAACACCTCCTATGGGGGGTGGAGTAATGTTGGTCCGGATAACTGTTATGGGAACGCAAGACCTATGTTCAATATACCACCTCCCCCATTGCCTGGCAGTCATGTAACTCCAGGAAGCATGAATACACCAAGGACAGGAGGTACTATTCAAAGTGGGACACCCTACCAACATAGGGCAAATATGTCTATGGAAGATGAGGTAGTGTTCCAAAACAATCCAGCGATTAGAAGATTGGGGATTGATGCGGTACCGAATGACGTGGGGAACTTTAAAGCAGTGGACTATGCTTTGAGTCAGACTGATATACCGTTGAGAACGGGGATGACACCTGTGAGAAAGCAGGCTATCAAGATGAAGCAGTATGATGGCACAGTTCCATGGAGAAAATGGTTCACACGATTTTCAGCAGATATGAGACATAATGGTTGGGAAGGCGATGAATGCCTTGCAGCTTTGTCATGGTGTCTGCGGGATGGTCCTGGTGATCCCGCTCTAACAAGCTTTGAGTTAAGCGGGGGTAGAACGTACAAGGGATTAGTGGAAACAGCTTCTTGGGCTTTAGGTTCCACATCCGGTGCGGATCCCGCATCTGAGCTAGAGGCAAGAGTTCAGAAGCCCGGTGAAGGGCACAGACAGTTTGGAATGGCTCTCAGAGTGCTAGCAGCAGAAGCATTTGCATCTATGAGTCCAAGTGATCCATGGCTGGTAAGGAAGTTGTCCAGCCTGTATATAGATGGACTTAAGGACGAAAGATTGTCGAGCGAGATTGCTTCACAGTGGAAGACCACTATGTCACTAGCAGATATCTTCGAGCTTACGGAAGATGCTCTGAGAAAGAGGAAGCTGTTGAAAACTGTAGAGGCAGCCCCTGTAGCAGTAATAGAAATGCCCGTAGAAGAGGTTGAACTGACTACAGAGGGAGTGCAAGAGGTGGCAGCAATAGATCCTAAATGGGGAGGACGTCGTTCTTTTTATGTAAGACGAAGGGTTCCAGGATCAGACGCTCAAGCGCCAGAGGAGGGTGCATTGAAGACCATGATCGGAAAAGTCATGGAGGAGCGTAGTAAGGCTGAGAAGGCTGAAAAGGTCGCATCTCGTGGTCGCGGTAAGGGGAAACCCAACAAAGACACGAAATGTTATAATTGTGGGAAGAAGGGTCACTTTGCAAGGACATGTTGGTCCAAGGATACTAAGAATGTATCATCGGTCGAGAAACAAAAAGACGGACCCTCTTCTGACCAAAGCCCACCACCGACGGAAAACTAACAGGGGTTGTTGTCGATGACAAGATAACAACCCCACCTGTGATTGTCAAAGGTACTGTTAGGGGAGAATCAAAAGATTCCACTGCATGGGAACCGCTGGGGTTAGCCGCACCTGAGTCTGATCCGCCAGGTGGAGATGGGCCCCAGGGAACGGACGAGAATGGTGTTGAAGATTTAGCTCATCTGGACACCGTCCGCAGAATTGAGTTGGCGGAAGAAGTAGAAAGGTTTTGTGCTTCGCGACTCAAACCCGATGATCCTATAGTTAAGTTTCTCAACTCGAGGGGATATGACTTGGGCGGTGAAGCTGGAATCCAGAGATTTGCCTTGCAACCTTCCCCTTTACAAGGGAAGAGATGGTACTTGCCTGTGCAGATTCAGGGCTGCTTGGGGGAATTTCTGATTGATACTGGAGCTAGTCACTCCATGATGGGTCACCATTTCTTCAAGAAGCTCGCAGGTCTGTCGACTAACCCTGTGGGGTCTGGGTCGGTCAGAAGTGCTGATGGGTCTCATATGCGGACACATGGCAGACAGGTGATACCCTTTTGGGTGAATCAACATTCATTTGTTGTTTCAACAACTGTGGCTGAATTGACGGATGAGGGAATCTTGGGAGTAGATTTTTGTTCTCTGTATGGGGCGGTATTGGATAGTGTGACAGGGGAACTCACTCTTCGATATCCACAAGAGATGAAAGTCCAGTGTGTACTCCGCCGGATTTCAGGCGTCTCGTCTGTCTCTCAGACAGTGCGAATTCCTCCCCGCCATGTGTGCAATGTAGTTGTATACTGCCGGGAAATGGAATTTGACCGCATGGGGGTGGTGGAACCGAATCAGCAGCATTTGAGTAAGCTGGGGTTGGTTTCCACCAGTGCCTTAGTGCAAAGTTCAAGACGAACAGTAGTACCAGTCAGTAATATGACTTTTCAGGATGTGTACCTGGAAAAGGGGACGACCTTTGGGGACGTAACATATGCTGACGTGGTAGGAAGAGCTGACTCACCAGAAGTGGAGTTAGCAGTAAAGAGGGCAGTGGAAATAGGAGCTTTGGATCCATCCGCTATGCCAGTGGTATTGCAAGACACTGGAGAGCAGGATAGGAAGGAAGGATATGGTTTGCCACTGCATCTTTTACCATTAGTGACAGATAGCCACTTGGAGACGGAGGAGGACAAACAGAGTCTAGCTCAGCTATTATGCGAGAATGCAGACTTGTTCTCCGCTCCAGGGGAGCAATTGGGTAGAACTGACCGAGTAACTCATCGGATAGACACCGGTTCTAGCCCACCATTGCGCTTGCCATACCGGCGCCTCCCGTTGTCTAAGAAACAGGCATTGGAGGATGAGGTGGACAAGATGTTAGGGGAAGGGATAATAAGGCCCTCAGATAGTCCATGGGCTAGTCCGGTGGTAATGGTTACCAAAAAGGATGGCACCTGTCGGTTCTGTATAGATTACAGGAGACTGAATGGGATTACGAGGAAGAATGCCTACCCCTTGCCACGCATTGACGAAAGTCTGGATTCCTTGGGAGGCAATCACTGGTTTAGTACCTTAGATCTCCAGTCAGGATACTGGCAGATTGGGATGCACCCAGAGGATAAGGAAAAGACAGCATTCACAACCCACCGGGGGTTGTTTGAGTTCAATGTAATGCCATTTGGCTTATGCAATGCTCCGGCTACTTTCGAGAATATGATGGAGACAATGCTAAGGGGATTGTTGTGGAAAAACTGTCTAGTTTATCTAGACGACATCATAGTTTTCGGGAAAACTCGGGAGGAGTGTCTATCAAATCTGAACAAGGTGATGGATCGATTGAGATCCTACAACCTTAGACTGAAAGCTAAGAAATGCAAGTTCTTCAGGCAATCAGTGGAATATCTGGGCCGAATAGTCAGTGGCACAGGTATTTCGGCGGATCCAGGGAAATTAGAGGCTGTAGCTAATTGGGCAACGCCAAAAGACCAGAAAGAAGTGAGGTCATTTTTGGGTTTCTGCTCGTACTACCGCGATTTCATTCCCGGATTTGCTGAGGTGTCAGCTCCATTACAGGCGCTGGTAGTAGGAAAAAGGAAGGGAATGTTGAAGCTACCACCGTTTATTTGGACGGAATTAGCTGGACAGGCTTTTCAGAAGCTGAAGGAGTTATTCACGGTAACTCCTGTGCTGAGCTATCCTACTGAGGGTGATCAGTTCATCCTGGACACCGACGCTAGCTACGATAGCATAGGCGCTGTCTTATCCCAAGTGCAGGAAGGTAGAGAAGTGCCCTTGGCATTTGCTAGCAACAGCTTGAGTAAAACTCAACGCAATTATTGCACCACCAAGAGAGAGTTGTTGGCCATAGTAGTTTACACAAAGAAATTCCGCCATTATTTGTATGGTGGGAATTTTATTCTACGAACAGACCATTCATCCTTGAGATGGCTCCTTAATTTCAAGGAAGCAGATGGGATGATGGGTAGATGGATCTCCGCGTTGTCTGAACTAGGGATAGAGAATACCCAGATTCAGCATCGGAGCGGAGTGAAGCACGTAAATGCGGATTGTTTGTCTAGGAGACCAATCCGAAGATGTGCAAGAATGGACTGTGAAGACTGTGGCATACATAACGCGTTGGTGGCTCCAATAATGAATTTTGATCCGGCCTGGGAAGAGAACTTGGTGTTTTGGTCGGCGGAGTCCATACTTGAAGCTCAGCAGGATGACGATGGTATCAATATGATACGGAATCTGATCCTGGAGAGAGCTGCTCGTCCCGTCAGACCTGCTCTGTCATTAGAATGTGTGGAAGTAAGGAACTTAGTGGGCCAATGGTCGCAGCTGGTAGTGCGAGACGGCCTATTGTGTAGATGGAAAACTCTTGAAGGCAAAGCCAGGAGGAGGCTACAGATAGTCTTGCCAGCTTCTCTGAGATGGGAAGTATTCGAGTTTTTCCATGGTCATCAGACTTCCGCTCATTTTGGCAGGAAACGGACTTTGGACAAACTCGCGAGGAGATATTACTGGCCTGGGATGTCTAAGGACGTAATACGTTGGTTGAGTGAATGCCCAACGTGTTGCCTGGTGAAGCCGGGCCCTGGGAAAGGTAAAACATCTCTCAGACAGGAACTGTTCGGAGTCAGATTTGCGAGGATAGCCATTGACATAATCACTGGCTTCCAGACAACTCCAAACTCCAACGTGTGCATGATGGTGGTACAAGACTACTATTCAAAGTACGTGAAGGTGATCCCAATGAAGGATCACACGGCATTAACTTGCGCACAAGCTTTGGTTGAGGAGTGGGTACTAACATTTGGCGCACCTCTCATGTTACATTCAGACCAGGGTAGGGAGTTTGAATCGCGTCTCTTTCAGGGGATGCTGGAAGAATTAGCCATAGTTAAGACACGCACTAATCCGTACCGACCGCAGTCGGATGGGATGGTTGAGAGATTCAACCGCACGTTGATTCAGGGGCTGACCACGCTGGTTAATTCTAATCAGGATGACTGGGATACGTTTTCCCAGTATGTGGCTCATGCATACAACGGTACGGTGCATGCTTCAACTGGCTGCACTCCTAACAGCCTGGTATTTGGATCTGAGATCATAATGCCTGCAGATTTGGTCTTTGGCAGTGTACTGCGGAGAAAGGATGTCCCATGCCGAGTGGCATTTGCGGAATCCCTGCGCAGAGAATTGCGGGAAGGCTATGCATTGGTGAGAGGCCATTTGAAGAAAGCGGCCATCCATCAGAAAGTAGGGTATGATACAGGCTTGAGAGAGAGGAAGTATGTAGTTGGACAAAAGGTGGTGAGATTGAAACCACCTGTACATGGAAAAATCTCGAAGGGTTGGGATGGGCCATTTGAAGTGACAAAAGTAATATCGGATGTTACTGTGTTATTGAAAAATGTGAAAGGCAAGATTGTTGCAGGCCATGTAGATCGCCTGAAGCCTTGGCTAGGTCGCCGGCCCGGCGATGAGAATGAGCCTTTGGTAGAAGTGCCAATGCCCCAACCCAGGTGGGTGCGTAAAACACAGGTTACAGCACCCCCGCCTACAAAGAAGACTAGAAAAGCAACGCCAGCTAGAAAAGTCGATGGTAGGAAGAAGAAGAAGAAGTTAGTTACTGAAAAGGAAACTAGAGAGGTTCCTACAGTAATTAAGAAGAAGAAACCCCAAGGACCCATACGTAGAAGTGCTCGTATAGCGGGTCGAGCTTCTGCTGGGTTGGACTCATCACCTGACGGCCGATCTACCCCAACCAAAAGACGTGCTCCGGGGTCTTCCTGTGGGTTTAGTAGGAACACTACTGAATCCAACAAGGAGGGCTCTGGCGGAACTTTACCGAGGGTTGCTGTTAGCCCAAGGCTAGCCTTAGAAGAGAAAATGGTAAATGACCTGTTGGCTTCTCCTGTAGAGGAGGAGGACGACTGTGTATTTGTGGGAGAGGAGGTAATACCTCCTACCACAATCTCTGAAGCTAGAGGGAACCCGGGAGTGTCAAGGAAGATATTAAAAACAGAAAATACTTCTACTGATAGTCAAGGGTATGTAACAGGGAAGATAGAGTCAGTAAGTGGGAAAGAGGATTCCAAATCTAAAATGATCTACAGAACGATTGATTTTCAATCTGAGGGAGATGATTGGGTGGACCAGAAATTCACCCCACCCACAGGCAGGGTTCAATCAAGTAAAACAGAGATGAGGAAGGAACAGGAGATTGGTCGCAGACTATCCTCCGTTCCATCACCATCTACCTGTATGGGGGGTCTCTCACTAAACGCTCCATCACCTGGAGTGGGTGAGGAAGATATCTCTTTGGAGTCGGTCCCTCTGCCTAAGCTGACTGGTGATATTGATCACCCTGAGAATGTAAGTATCAGGAATCTTCTGAAAGAACAGTATGTCACTGGACTGAAAAGTTCATTTGACACACTGGATCTCGCTTGTCAACTAGCTCTGCAAGGAGCTAGGGCTCAAGCTGAGCAATTGGTAAAAGAAAGTCGTTTGGCCGAATTAGAGAAAGTGGAGACTGCTAAAGCAGAACTCCTATCTAAAATGTCCAAAATGACTGAGGAGAATGAAGCCCTCAAAAGACAGTTGGGACAACGAGATGACATGGTAGCAACCTCTAGCAGAATAGTAGATGATTTGAGATTGAACATTGAAAAATCTCGTATGGAAAGTCAATTTTTAATTGATGATCTCAAAGTCAAGTTGGATCGCAGTAAGGATATGGTCAGTTCTGCTGAACATAAGCTAACTGCTGCCAGGACTGAAATAAGTCTAAAAACCATAATTATTCGGAAGTTGGAACACGAAATTGGTGGTCTAACAGAAGAATTTTCTAGCTATAAAAAGGAAGCTCAGCAGAACGATGACTTCTATGAAGAGTTGGCTGAGTTCTTTGAGGATTGCTATGAGATACCATTGTCAAGTTGGTACGACGAGAGTGTGTACAGGGTTGAACGGGGTTCCGCCCCTCTTCCCTTAGGATTTGACGGTGATGCATACGCACAAAGGTTGAGAGCCGACTCCAGGGCTAGTAATACCCCTAGGAGTCCTCCACCTCCATCTACAGAAGATGAGACGCACCTGGCCGACTGCAGTTACGTGGCTGCCACCTCCATGGCCTGTGGGTCATCGGAGTTGGTTCCTGTGACGTCTGTTCCTAAGACGTCCGTGGCTGTGACGTCTGTTCCGGTGTCACCTGTTCCTGTAACGTCCGTTGCTGTGGCGTCTGTTCCGGTGTCACCCGTTCCTGTGACGTCTGTGGCTGTGACGTCTGTCCCTGTGTCACCAGTCTCGGTGACACCTGTTGCTGTGACGTCTACCTCTGTGTCGTCTGATGCTAAGACGATGCAGTGTACTGCCATGGGGGTGGACACAACCGTGTCTTCCTTTGAGACTATGGATACTCCAGCCGGGGTGTCCACTCTAGCGAGGATGGTGGTGAATGAACTGCAGACAGAGTCACATAACTCGACTCCTGTCTCAACACCAATACTCGACACCACCTCTTGTCAGTCACCGTACCAGATAACGGAAAGTGAGACTAGAGAGGCGGTTCAGATACTGATGGAGCTGAACGATGCAATTGCAGAGGCTGACTTACGTCTGTCTATCCGTGATGCTGAGGCGCTTATGGCTCCTGAAAACGAACTCGAACAATCCATGATGGTGGATCCTCCAATGGACCTACCTGTGACGACTGGTTCTATGTCTGGGAACCATCGTCCATCTACCCTGGACATTCCTGTATCCATGGCGAGTGTAGCTATGGGTGCTCAAATGCATGGTCCTAACCCTGACGCTTCGCAGCTAGGGTTTGGGAGGGACATATCCATTGAGATGAGTGACAATCGACCTAGTGAATGTATGTCTCCAGTGTCCAGAAACGAAGAACTTTTGCTGAGTGGCGAGTCATAAAAACATTCCCAGTTGCAGCATATATGGAACCTCTACCATGTGTCGTCATCAAGGTTGAACTTTTGCAGTAGTGGGGTTGTTAGTACACCACGGATCATATGATGCTTTATACCATAGACTATAAGTCACAAGATGACTAGATAGATATATATATATATATTTATAAAAGACTGAGATGACAAGAACAGTGGATCATTATCACCTATTTATGAAAAGACTTTGATATGATCTAGGTTTGCAGTTATCGCTATATATGAAACTGTTAAAACCATCACCAAAGAGTGTTCTATATTTTTTTGCCATAAGACAGTATTTGTGAAACGGGTTCTGTTTGAGTTGATGACATGTGCTATAGGTATGATTATTGTATGCCGATTGTGATACTCTGATTTAACCGTCCAATGAGTAAAGGTATGAGGGACTGGATCCTGATGATACCTACTGAGATGAAAAGTTGCTTGACTACATTCGTACTACGTGTAGATCTGTGGTAATAACATATCAATGAACCTGAAAAACGCAAAATTTATTCAGGTACTGAGAGTGGAAATTGCGTAAGTTGTTATGGAGATCTGTAGGCTCCCGTTGATTACTTTCAGAAGGAAGGTATCGAGTGAGGAGCCGGGTCATTCTATTTTTCAGCTTGCTGCGTTTTTGATCTTTGAACTAAGTGTGGAGACTAATTCTCCCTGAATCGTTGAAATATGTTACGCCAACACTAGATCTGATTGCTTACAGTATTCCTATATGGAGAATGTCACTTGTGTTATTGTGTGAAGACACCCATGTGACCATGGTGCATAAGGTTTTGGAGACCTTGATTGGATTGAAAACTGCATTTACCGGATCTACGCTATATGTTCATTTATTCCAAAAATATTGATCTTTCAAACCTTACTCTGGCACGTAAAGCGAGTGAGTCTATTCAAATAGACGGGTTGGGTCAAGGTTTACTATAAAGTCGACACTTGCCACCTTTTTTGTTTCCAATATGTCTTGTACTAAAACTTGGTAACTTTTAAGGAGAAGTGCTCATATTTGATCTGTATGTATACGATACCTGTTGTAACAAATCGTTTTCGATGAGACATGGTTAGTATGCGATAAATATGTCTTGAAGGTTTTATATATTTTTTTTATGATATATAGTCAAGTTTGTTTTATAGGGCTTGACTGGCTGTGTGGAGTTTATCCTCTTAGTCCCATAAATCATGACTGTTATTGAAGGATAATACTCGATTATTGTGTAACTGGATCCTGATGGTTGATATGATTGACGTTAATATCAAAAAGGATGAATACATATCTATGATACCCAAGAAATATATTAGTGGTTCTAATAGAAAGAGTTACGCTTGCCTCCACTATGTATATGTTTGGAGACAATATATTTGTTTTTTGGGTTGTTTGGAGATAAAATTTGTCATTTGTATTAAGGTAGTATAATAATACTGCACTTAGTGCTGCTATTTAGACGCTGTGATATTGTCTGAAGGGGGGTAGTGTAGTGGGTCGCCGCTGTACTATTTCTAGGGAACCAGTTGGAGTTATATTTGGTATATGTGTTGTCGTGTATCCAGGCCGCACTCCTGTCTACTGCCGAGTATAAGGTTATATAAGCCCACCTGAGGAATGGTGGAGCGCGGCCTGGTTATGTGCATTGAGCCGTGACCGCCACGTGTCACCCGACATATCTCGGGTACAGTGTCGGCTCGGATGCACCGGCGCGTGGTTACCCGGAGTTCCTCGGGAACTCAAGTGTTTACGAGTAATGGAGAGAATTACATAACGACCAGTACATAAGACCTGGAGTTCTGCTAATCGAGGACCCAGTCTTGCTGCGCACTTCGGCCAGCTTGGCTGCTCCACAACAGAGCTTCCCCGAACTCTGTTGTACCTTTTAGGCCTAGTCCTGTCGCTGCTTCCACCTTGGTCACCCTGCGTCTTTCTCTGTTCTACCCTCTGGGGGAACTAGAGGAGATAGACGCACTGGTGTACAACTCCGGGTACAGAACTCCCTACGGGGGAGTCTGTCCCAAGAGGAGTTAACCAAGATGGAAGAGAGCATTGGAACTCGGGAACTATGTACTAGACCGTGAGCGTATACCTCCTGTATGTTCATATGACCACTGGTGTTCAGAAGCCTATTTGATTATTGCTATCCGTCTGTATGATTACGAGCCGTATGTCAGAATGAATAAAGTGTAATTTCTGAACAACCTATTTTCGAATCTGGAGTTTTTCATAGCAGATGTCTATCTTAGAATAGCCAACAGCTACACATGTATCTGCAGGTATGTCACGCCGCGGTGGGGGGGGGGGGGGTGTCTGAGTTTTTGATAGGATGGGTGGGGGACCTCAGGGTTGTCGGAAGCAACTTGACTTTTGGGGGGCCGCGGCCGAACCAAACAAAGTTCAGAAGTGTGCACGATTCCAAGTGTAAAAAGTGACACACTGAAAAGGTTATTGGGGATCTGGGGCATGGCCCCCAAGGACAATTTTGAAAACTTTGACATGATTTGGTGCATTTTAAGGTTGATTTGTGGGTATTTCTTTATATAACTATAGAGTAATGAATATAATTCATTAACACTTCCAATTGATTTTACGGGGGAGGGGGAAGGTACTCTGCCCCCCATGTCAAGGATTGGGCTGGGGGGGGGGGAGCATGGCCCCCCTGGTCCCCCTGTTCCGACACCCCTGGACCCGGAAGATAAAATACCCTTTGTCCTTTGTAGTAGCACATGTTAATCCCATGGCCCGGGAGGTGAGGTTAAACTCTTGACTTGACGGAATAAGAAAAGCATGTGCATGAATAGAGCCCTGATTAGTAACTCTCCATAGCTGAAGCAAAGCATTATACCACCACTATGGCTCTTTTAAAGGGCCGCATTGATGGATCGATTCAGTCATAGCAATAGGCTGACCAAGGCTGCATTCATGGATCATGCCGACAAAGAACACTGCACTGTAAATCACTATGGCCGTGACTATTGACAGCTCGAACTGTCAATAGCAGAATATAATTCCCTTATTGACAGTTCGAACTGTCAAGAAGGGAAAAAATATTCTCTTATTGACAGTTCCAAAAAGAGACTGTCAATAAGTATACAGGATTTGTTTAAGTTCTGTATTTCCCCGACAGATTGAAATCGAAAGGCCCCGTATTTCGTTGAAACCCTTCATAAGTTTGAACTGTCAATAAGGGAATTCTATTCTGCTATTGACAGTTCAAACTGTCAATAAGAAGATTGATTTCTACTATTGACAGTTTGCACTGTCAATAGCTGGCCCATCTTGATTTAGCTATTGACAGTTCAAACTGTCAATAGTGGAAAACTTTCCTCTTATTGACAGTTCAGACTGTCAATAGTGGGATATTTTTCTCTTATTGACAGTTCACACTGTCAATAGTGGTAAATTATAGTGTTATTGACAGTTCTTCACAGAACTGTCAATAGTGGGAATTTCCTCTCTTATTGACAGTTTTGGTGGAAAGGTCGATTTTGGTGGAAAACCGATTTTGGTGCAAACCCGATTTTGGTGGAAAACCGATTTTGTTGGAAAACCGATTTTTAGGGCAAAACTGATTTTTAGGGCAAAACCGATTTTGGCCCCTAAACCGATTTTGAGGGCAAAACCGATTTTGAGGGCAAAACCGATTGAGGCTTCAAACCGATTGTGGCTCCAAAACCGATTTTGGCTCCAATACCGATTTTGGCTACTATACAGATTTTGGCTACACAACCGATTTTGGCTACACAACCGATTTTGGTTAAAAAAACACTTTTCAACTCCAATGTCAGTGGGAACTGTCAATAAGACAGACATATTCCACTATTGACAGTTCCCATGAGGAACTGTCAATAACAGGAATACTTTCTACTGTTGACAGTGTGAACTGTCAATAACCGAAATCTTTTCCACTATTGACAGTTCGAACTGTCAATAGCGTTTTTGAATCACTATACCTCCCTTAACCCTTTAAGGATGGCATGATACCTTAATGCACCATGCCATTGGTCGTCATGATGCATGCGTGCAGCCCTGGTGAGTAACTCGCCAGTGCTGCATTCAAGCATCATGCTGAGCAAACAGAGCTTAAAGAGTCGGTATGATGAACCAATGCGATTTTTGTAAACTTTTTTCTCTCTGAGAAGTAAACATATCAGAGTGTATGAAAAAACAAAAAAATCCCACATAGCAATTTTTTTGGAGACTAGACACCCTCTAGGTCTTCGTTCACTGGACTATAGCCTCGGCAAGGTACTCGATGGGGCTACATCGGTGTATCATGACTGGAAATGTAATCCTCTAGCAATATTCACCCTTAACCCTCTAAGGATGCATGTCGCTAAAAGTTTACATTTGTCGTCATGATGCACCAATGCAGCCCCGGCGAGTAACTCGCCGGGGCTGCATTGGTGCATCATGCCAACCCTTTGGAAGTGTGTCAACCCCGTAGGGACGTCATGATGCTTGAATGCAGCACTGGTGAGTTTCTCGCCAAGGCTGCATTCATGCATCATGACAACCAAGGGCATGATGTATTAAGGCATCATGCCGCCCTTAAAGGGTTAAAGGGTTCCCAGCGTACTAGTTCCAGGACTGAGAGTGTTTTGACGGTGTTTGGCTGGGGTAACCCTTGGTGCGTACTCCCTTTTGACGTCATTGAGTAAGACGGTTTAAACATGCAATTGGCTCAAGTACTGGGCCTTAGTACTAGAAGCTACAGACGACAAACACTTAAACCCACATTTCTTACTGCACGTCCAGTAACACTCAGACGCAGTCGGGACAGGTGGTCAGCCGTATATATAGGGGCGCTGGGCCTTTAAGCCAATCCAAGAAAAATTGTTTCTCATCACCAAGGACTGAAAAATATGATGAGGGAGGCTTTTTTTTTAGACTCACAGGCTAAAATGTAAAGGATAAGATATGTTTTTCATGACCAAAATTGATATTTTGGTAATTAGGAATTCAGTTATCTCTAAAAGGTGGGAAAATGTAAGTTATTTCTATTCTACTGCATTACTGGCAGAATCAGTTTCAACTTGATACCAAATATTTGTCCATTTGTATCATGTTTTCATTAAGAATTAGCAAAAAATTGAAGTTTTCCCCAAAAACATGATTTCTATGAAGCGCGATGATGGAAACCTTTTTTTTGAGTGGCCTGAGAGAGCCAGACAGTTCAAGTCTATAACCTCTGCACGGAAAAGCATACTACAAGGGACGTTTCCTTTATCTAAGAGAGTGGTCAGGGGAGGCTTGGTGGATTTGGGGGGGGGGTGCAACAAAATTTGGACGCCTCTTGAGGGGGGGGGGAGCCAAAAGAATTGGACCCCTTTTTAGTGAAAAAGCCTGCGCATTACTATAGCTCAAAGCGCTCAATTTCAACCTACCTGGGGGGGGGGAGGGGAACCAAAATAATTTCGACCCCTCCCGTAGGGGCAACCGAAAAAACTTCCACCCTCTCGCGTGAAAAAACAACGACCCCCCCTGTTGTTAAAAAATGACCACTCCCTAAAAAACAGAAATACAGTGTTTATTGTGGTCAGTTCTAAATCAGATCAGTAAAGCAGTTTCCTTCAACTTCAACTTTTTGCCAAAACCTCAAGTAAATTCACAGGCCCCTGAAATCAATTATCATATCAATTGTACTCATCCTAGTAATAAGGATAGATGAAATATGCTCATATATCTCCTAAATATGTTAAAATGATCACCGCCAAAAAAGACAAAACTTGAAATGTAACTGTACCACCTTACCTGTTGATGAAGCAAATATTGTTTAAATAAAGGTTGTGATAAAAAAAGAACTCAATGATGCGCGCAGTGATGAGAAACCACTTTTTTGAGTGTCCTAGTCTGCCTGAATTTGGTAATGACAACATCATTGCTACTTTATATTGTCGTCAATACTTCAACACTGTTCAAGTAGATTCATGAGCCCCATGAAATATCATTATATAGTCCAGGTCATAAATAGTACGATGGTATGAATCAGTGCTGCATGTTTGGATCCGTCAAGTCTCACATTTACGTAATGAGATTTGTACTCAACTCTTAACCTTTGCCAATGTCAGGACAATTGGCTATTACAATGCTAGGAATAATAATATACTCCTTTTGCAAAATGTAAAAGAATTTGGTAACATACAACATTTACCATCGCATTCAAGTGAATTTTTAATGATAAGAATTAGACATTTCCTATAGATATTTATTTTCCCCTCTTTATGATATTTGTATATGCAGCATTTTCTCTAGCTAAGGGAGTTATCATTTTTTAACAACAGGGGGTGGGGGTGGGATGGTGGCGGTGGGGTGGTTGCGGGTTTAAGGTGCTAATATGTGCTTCAAAGAGCCCGTGCACGCCAATTTTCGACCCATGGCCGGTTGGAAGTAGGGGGGGGGGGGATTTCAAGCCGTGAACAACCACTACCCCTCTCCCCCAGTGTGATTAAAAACATGATCACTGATATATTATGGAAGTGCTTAGTGCCCAGGCATAACTGGAAATTCCTATATAGAATAGCCGTACGTGCTACCCATACCAGGCTAGAGCCCGCTACGGCCAAGTGCATGAACTGGGTCATTACACTCTCACCCCTGAGGTTCCCTATAGTAAGATACAGTGTGGGACACTCTGTATGTCGGCCATTGTTTTTGCACTGACCCCTGTGACCACATAGGAGGTGGTAGACAAACCCAAAAGTGCTTGAATCTCAATCATAAATCAATTTCTGTTTCCTGCATCCTTAGGGTATTGAATATAACTAGGGGTTGCACCGTTTGTGACGTCTAATTCCGCTCAGATTGCCCATGTTACCTGAATTACCCCCCTTCACAGGAGGTGGTAGACAAATAGTTTACTACACTGTTTGTAATATATCAGAACATCAGGCAGGCGATTGTAATGACCCAGTTCAGGCACGTGGCTATGGCTATAGAATAGAGCTAGGTGTTTACAATAAGTCCACTTAATACACAGGTAGCAGTAATAGGTACAAGTCGATATATACCTATAATACTAACGTGGTACTGCAGGCCCTGACCATGCTATTGGGTTCAGGCCTGGCCCATGCCCCCATTAACCATTTAACCTTTAAAGGACGGCGTGATGCATTAATGCATCATGCCCTTGGTCGTCATTATGCATGAATGCAGCTCTAGCAAGTGACTCGGCAGGGCTGCATTCATGCATCATGTTGATCGTTTGGGATTGAGACTCCGGAGGGTTGACATGATGCACCAATATAGCCCTGGGCAAGTTACTCGCCGGGGCTGCATTGGTGCATCATGACGACAAATGCCATCTTTTAGCGACATGCGTCCTTGAAGGGTTAAGGACGGCATAATGCACTAATGCATCATGCCAAGTAAACAAAAGAAGTTATACATCATTTTATAACGTTATATAACATTTCTCTAAGGCTCCTTACTATGGCATAACGTTATGTAACGTTTTAAAAAGTTATTTTTACGTAACATTACGTTGTTTTTTTATTTTATAGCTGGGTGCCCTTGGTCATTAAAATGCATGAATGCAGCCCTGGTGAGTAACTCCCCATGGATAAATTTAATATAGCTTCATGCCAAGCTTACGGGGATAAGACAGTAGGGTCGGCATGAAACACCAATGCAGCCCGGGCGAGTTACTCTCTGGGGCTGCAGTGATGCATTTTGAGAACAAATGTTATCTTTTAGCCACAAGTCGTCCTTTAATGGTTAATGGACGTCATGATGTTTGTCCTACCACACGGCAAGCGCAGTCAGTGAGGAGGACTCAGTATGGTCGACTGCCTCAATTTTGGATGACCTAAGCAGTCTATACAAAAACTTTTTCACCATGCAGGACATTGGGTCCTGCAGATTTTTTTCTGTGCAGGCCCGGCTTAAATTTTACAGGTCCGGATATTGGACTACAATCAGATCAAAAAATGAAATATAAAGCAAGTGTTTGTCCTGATAATGATAGTAAAAAGTGCCCCCCTATATGTTTTATACTTTAGAATATCACAATGAATATTTAAGCTTTTTGTTTTACATTAAATACTGTGGAAACCTTAATAATGGTCTGATTCACAAGCCGTAAAAACTGGCAAGTTGGCATGAAACTTTAGGATACATCCAGTCATTCGGGCCAGCAGTGGCTCTCTTTCTGCTGGCCCGGCAGACCTTTTGCTGGCTATAGCCGGTGTCCGGCAGGTTTTCGTATAGACTGAAGCCTAAGGTCGTCACATCAAACACCTACCCGCCATCTGCTATTAAATTTTTAGCCCACGGTGGAGGACGAAGACAAAGCATTTCACACCTTTTAATTTTTTTTACATAACCAAAGATTAAGGTGGCTCGATCTCCTAGTGTAAGAGTATCTAGATTTTCATCAGATTTTTACCATAAGACCATCACAACATACACTTTCCAAAGAAGCTTAGAAAATAGGGGGTTCCCGAGCTATTCTCTGAAGTGCTGATTCCACCGCTGCGGCGTGGCAGATCCGTCACCTTTTTTGACGGATCCGTCGACTGATGCACTAGTGGAAGCGAATTTACCCGTCAAAATGAGCATAAAAGTGTGATGGGTCTGTCAATTCCAGTGGAAGCCAGAATAAGGGATTCCATCCGTCAACAGCTGACAGATTTGGGTAAATATGGATGGGTCCGTTGACCGACGGGAATATTAAAAAGATTTGATATTCCCGTCCTTTGATGGATCCGCCAAAATGTTGAGGGATCCGTCACCTGTTAATGGAAGGATTCCCATTTTCCTGCTTCCACTGATCCATCCTTTGACAGATCAGTGGATCATTTTTTGGGACTTCATGACTGGTAATTTGGCTTCCACTGATCCGTCTGTCAACGAATCTGTCAAAGAAAGGTGACGGATCCTTCAAATATGGATGGATCCATTGACGGACAGAAGCAGTGGAAGCAGAAAGTGACGGATCCGTCAATTTCTGACGGATTTGCACAACCTGTCGGTGGACAGATTGCTGGCGGGTCCGTTACGTCGCGGCGGTGGAATCAGCGCCCCTTCACAGTAAACACACTTACGTTACTTAACGTCCAGATAACGTCATTTTTATGTCTAAATTACGTGGTTTTACTACGTTAAAGGAACGTCCAAATGTAAGGGTTATTTAACGTTATTAAACCTAGATGAACGTTAATGAACGTGTATATACGTAATATGAACGTTCCTGCCAGGTTTATTCACGTAAATTACCTAAACCTAACGTTATTAGACACCTATAGAAGATTATACAAAGATGCTAAAACTATGGTATTTCTATGTTAAATTGGATAGATTTGCATCTCAATTTTATTTTCAATAAAATGAAATATTTATCGTACCTCAAGCCTGGCTGGAGATTTGAACCTAGGGCCTCACAATTATAGGCTGACGCTTCATTGGAGTGAGCTATCGAGGCAGCTGGTAGAATGGCTGCAGCTATTAAATGGGGACTTTTAGCAAACCCGACGTAGCCCATTTAACGTAGCCCATTTCACGTATTTAATGCAGATGTAGGCTATACCTCTATGGAGGTCACTGGCTATACATGTACTGATAACACTGCTATGTCTCTGTTTAGCAAACTCAACGTAGCTCATAAAACGTAGACATAACATGAGTTTTAGCACTATACTACCATCAATGAATTTTTTTTTGTTTCAATGAGCTCTAAACGAACTCGTTTATTCAACATAATTCATGTGCGAATCATATATTATGTCAACTTATGAGACAAAATATGTCTATGTTTAATGACCTACGTCGGGTTTGCTAAAGGCCCCTAATGCGCTACATCGGGTGTGACAAAGGTCCCTATTGCAAGTTGTATTACACAGACATGACTGCGGCTGATGTGTATTGTTGTCAAATAGAAAATTCATGAAATATGTACTTTTTTAAAGGTCCCTATTAACATCTACCAAGATAGTGTTGTGGTTAGGGCTTGGGACTGTAACCTGAAAGGTCCGTGGATCGATTCACATTGCTGCTGGCTTTGCTACAAATATAAACACATGACTCGAAGGAATGAAAATAGCCCTATATAACAAAATTGTTTTTCCATAGCAGATTCTTCATTTATTGTGACTAATATCTTAATTACATGTGGGTTCGAGTCCTGTAACTAGCAAAACGTTTGGCTTCTGTGATCACTGTCATAGTCTTATTTAAGTAGTTGTAAACTGATGTAAGAGACAGCACACTAAAACCTGACAACATTTAGCTGACATTAGGATTAATGAGATTTCATATTAAAATCTCACAGGATTCGAACCCACATCATAAAAAATACATAACGTAACCATACGTGGTAGTAACGTTCTATAAACTTGATAATAACGTTCACATAACGTCTATATACGTTAAATAACGTTTATATACGTTTGATAACGTTAAGCAACCCTTACATTTGGACGTTATAATTACGTACTGAAATTACGTTATAATTACGTAGCTGTGTTTACTGGGTTACTCCCCCAACCGCGCCAATTTGGTTTTGGGCATAACAACACCTATATTGAAGTAGAGGATCATCAAGACACTTCTGCTTGGTCAAATTTTGAGGTTATACCCTCATATGAAGCCCCAGGACCTCACGATTACAATGACACCATTTATCCTGCTGTGAATTATATACATGAGGAATAGTGCAGACTTAACTAAGGAATAGGTGATCAGAGATGTGATCCATCATGATTATCCAAAAGTCATAAAAAAACTTAATTTTCAACAATATACCCTTCAAAATACATGAAAAATATGAAAAATTGTAATTAAATCATTGTATATCAAGTTTTCCTGCAGATGCTGATTAAGGTATCAATAGTTTTCAATTTCTATTCAGATGGTTCTTATTTGGAACGTTTTCCAGGCTAGGAATAGCCTATTCATAGCCAAATGAGACCTCATTGGCCCTAAATATGCAGTATATTGAGCATATCAGCAAATAGAATGTTTCAGGTTGCCAAGGCAACCACAGTTAAATGATTTTACAAAGTCGAAGATAAAGTCCCTTTTAAGATCTTTCAGGAAATGTTATATGACCCTTGTCTTAAAAAAAATCAAATAACCAATAGTGCATTACTTCAAACATCAGAACAATCATGTTGAATAAATAGCTGTGGGCACCAAAGGGTTAAGATACTCAAGCCTCAAGCTGATGTCCTATGTGATTGTACAGTGTTTTGTCAGATATCTATATAAAATAGTATTAAAAAGTAGCTAAATTTCCATATAACTCTATGAGGCTTTAATGGTCTCTATCTAATTTATTTTGAACATATGGTTCCGCGCATATTTCTATAGTTTAGGCCTATTGAAATAAAAAAGTTGAAAGGAAAGAGAAATATACTGAGGACTAGTTATGTATGCCTTTTAAATGGGGACTTTTACCACAGATGGCATAGCACAGTGGTAAAATGCATGCCTTCATATTCAAAGATTGATCATGGTTCTCGTCCCAGCCAGGCAACACCTATCATTATTTTCTAACCGTTTGATATTACCTATGCCAATATGGAACAAAGGCCGCTTGGTGGTCTGGGGTCAAGAAAGATAAATATCTGCACAGCAAACGGCGCAGTAAACGGATTTGGCATCAGATCGACCCACCTTCAGTCAGATAAAGCACCAGTTAGTCTGCCATGGTTATTTTTACATATCTCAGGTCATTGAGGGTTATATAATATACATTATTGCACTCAAAAGAGATTTGACCAAAAAATATATATGTGATCATTTTAATTGACGCATAATTTTTGTGTGTTTTATATTAGGTGTCAAGGTCATTGAGGACAACTTGGCATCATATCTCCATCTCAAGGTATCTAAAAGCTCGCCGGGGCCAACAGGGAAGTCAAATAGGGGGTGCGGCTTATAGGATTAACCTAGGGTCGGGTTACGGCTTATACAAGAGTTTTTGCCACCATAGAACGGTACCTAAAGTCGCCATAGTCAGATCGGTGGTGCGGCCTATAGGATCGGCCCAAAGTCGAGGGCAGCTTATACGTGAGTTTGGCTTGAGGTGGGGCTCCACTAACCGATTTTATTCACAAATCGGGGCTATTCTCACGAATCTGACTCAGTTATATACCATAACAATTACATGCCTTAAGCAGGGAGGCACTATAGACCCTGCCATAGGTTTATGTTTGTCAATAATGTTTATGTTTATAAACAAGTGGAAAATAGAATTGCCAAGGCTATACAACACGATTTAGGTCCCGATTTAAGCCCCGATTTTGCATCTCAGGCTGATCTGGGCCTCTGATTTCATATCAAACAGGTTTGATTTTCATTTATCTGATTTTCCCTCATTCACAGGGCTCTAATCGGCCGATTTATGCACAAAAACAGATAGAAAATATGTTTTTGTTTTGACCTGATCAGACTGTAAAGACCTATCTGATCGGTTTGTGAGAATGACCCAAAAAAACGGGTAGTGGAGTCCCAGCTTTCTACGCGAATTAGGCTTGTACAGTAGAGGTGAATCTACCTCATTCCAGTATTGTCCTGCCTATATTTGCCTACCAACTTGCATAACCCCATACCCTCCCCTTGCCCTATAGCTCCCTCTGTCCCTATGTCAAGTCGAATAGGTGAAATCAGGGGGCATGTAGTGTTTACCCAACGGCCACTGTTTGCAGTCAATACATCTACCGTGTTGCATCCAGTGTACAAACTAATGCATACTAATTTTGTACACCTTTTGTGCAAATACCCCCGTCTACACACATGCCCAGGCAATGTCATTTGTATCTGGGAAGGCAAGCAGCGTTTTAGGTAACATGGATAGGTAATATATGTGGACAGTCGAGGAAAAAGGGTCCTCCAAAGGTTAAACTCAATCATAAAATTGAGGTTATTAGCTTTCCAGTGATATATTTCATTAGCAGGTACAACTTCTAGTTTTTGAGAACTGGCTCCTTGAATATGTGTGGGCACTTTCCAATCTCAGATGCTAATAAGCTCTATCTTACTTTGTTTTAGAGATATCTCTATCTAATTAGCATAATTATGAAAATTCCCAAATAACCTAACCTTTTCAAACATTTGGTCACAGCTTTTAATCTTAAAATGGGATTTACATTCTGTTTTCAGCATTGAAATCTTTGTGGAGCATGTAATCATTAATTTCTTGAAAAATTTAATTTAGAATGAAAATTATGTTTCCATGGCAACCAACAAGTGCAAAAACACCAATTTAGGCCCAAAAACGTTCTTTTTACATTCCAAATATGGAAGGTTTTCACTAAAGTTGGAATGTTCTAAAGTGGCTTATTGTATTCTCCATCAAAAAGTAGTATAGAACAATTTTTATGATATTTTGAACATTGTTGGCTATATGGAGCCCCCTGGTGGCCAAAGTTGGTACTAAAAATCCCCCGCGGAGGTCCCTTTTCCCTTGTTGATCCACATATATGACAGGCGACCACTTTTTAGTTTATTTTCTTGTATATCTATAACCAACAACTAGCAGATATTTTTCCCTGTGCACATATAATTGCCATTCAAATTAAAAAAAAAAAGAATAGAAAGGTTTCGCATCCCCAAGCGTCATGTAAATCATGATTCGGGGTAAACTTTTGTTTTTCTTTTCAGCATATTTGGAGGGTATCTACTGTTTGAAGGAAATGCAGTAAGCTAGGAATAAGTTGTATAATAACAACTTCTACGTATCAGTCATGATTTTTCTTTATATTTTAGCCGTCAACAAAAAAGAAACACGCAAAAAACAAAACATATAACTATAACAAATTTTGCGGATCAATAAAGTCATCATTTCAAAAATGCGAAAATCATTCGCAAAATCATAATTTCCCAATATATTCTAGCCCCCAGAAAAAAAAAGAAAAGAATGCCCATATTCGTCAGTGACGGGTGATGAGAAACAATATTTTGTGTAGCCTATATTTACGTATAGAGGTGAGTTATACTGTTAATAATACTAAACTAACTATTAGTTCAGCACTCACTTGGCGTCACCTTCAGCCAACTCCCCTCCTTACCCTTTAAATGTATCTTTTTTGAATAGATATATTGACCATGATATCATGTAAAGGTAGAACACGTTCTGCCAACATGGTCAATGTAAACTATGTACTTATTACAATACAATAAATACTTCAAAAGAAATATTCAGTTTGTGGTCTACTGTTTATGGCTCAGTCTCACGACTTTGTAACAATTGGATAGTTTTTGACCGGGTGACGTCTTTGACCGGGTGACGTCTTTGACCAGGTGACGTCTTTGACCGGGAGGTTAGAAAAGGCTATTTTTCATTTTTTCATTTCCCCCCCCCATATCTCTACTATTAGAGAAAATATGTGGATGGTTATTGCATAACACTTTGGACAGTGTAGCTCTTCAAATTCCACATAATATAGAAAATGATGTCTTTGACTGGGCAGAGGAAGAAATGTAACATTATGCTATAACGCATGTAAAAGAGCCTACATATAAATATACAAACTTTAAATAAATTCCCTTTCATATAGCGTGAAAATATCCTTTGACTTTTTCCACCCATTTCTAACTATATAGGTCTAATTTATACTATAAAACGTTTCCCAGTAAAAGACGTCACCCGGTCAAAGACGTCACCCGGTCAAAGACGTCACCTGGTCAAAGACGATCCAATTGTTACAAAGTCGTGAGACTGAGCCTTATAGCGTTCCTTGTCGACTGGTAAATCACTTCTCCCAGGTGTAATTCAGACCAGTACAGTTCATTCTTCATGGTTCTGTTTTTTTTAAATAACATATATCTTTATATGTCGTCAGGAAATTTACAGTTACACCGAAATAAAGGTATATGAACCAACATTTCCCATACATTATAGACTGCCTATGGATATGGAGTAGGTGATATAATCATCAACAACAACAACATCAACATCATCAATCAAGCTGACTATGGCACCAAGACTTCAGTTGTTGTGGTTGTTCTTGTTAAAGATTGTGCTATTAATCATTAACATAATACTGTTCAGTTCTCAAAGACCACTTGGGAATTTGGCATATACACAACAAAGAATTTGATTATCTCTTTTATGTTTGGTAAATATTGGTTGGTTGATACAAGCAAAGTCTGGTGAATCAATCATTATTGTGTGTATTCTTATTCATTTTTTCATGTAAGGTCGCGTTTATACTGCCATGTACGCCAACATGATTCACCAACATTTTAAGATTTTAAATTTGGTGAAGAAAAGACAGTGGCGTAGGAAAAAGGCCCCCCGAAATTTGTCAAGACTTGCAATATTATACACACAATTTCCAACTCTTATCACTCCCGCATAGGAAAAAGTGGGGGCCGAGGGGCCTGTGCCTCCCCATCAAAAACTAAAGGGGGCTCAAATACTACTTTTCTATACAATCCAATATAAGCGTGTATATAATACATTATGCATAAAAGCTGATACTTAAAGTTGGTTGGAGTGCCCCCACCTGCTCTCCCCCCCCCCCCCCCCCCATGAAGATAAGCTTCCTACGCCTCTGACAGAACAGGAAGTTATATTTTTACACTGTTCATAACTGCCTCGGTACCGGGTACGGGCCTAATCTACCATGCTGTTGTCGTAAGATGACGTGCCCCCCCCTCCACCTCTGTCCATGTGTAAACGCCTGCTGGCTAGACCGCCTATTTTTCACCTTGCCGTACATCCTTCTGTCTGTCTGTCTGTCTGTCTGTCTGTCCAACTATATGATAGCCATGTTCGTTTTCTGACCATTCTTAACTAAACCTTTCAGTCCCTCCCGTCTTAGCCCCGCCTTACCCCCTCCCTCCTCCGCACCTGTTTACGTCTAAGTTTCTTACATAAGGCCACTCAAGCGAAAAATACTTACATGGGGTTTGTAATACTACAATTGGTTTGAAATTGATTGAATTGAAAAATAATATTTTCACTTAGTAAAATATAGATCACCTAATCAAGCCCCATTGTATTTTTTAAAATATATTACACAAAAATGAAGATTATTTACAAGTAATAGTTTCCTGATATTTAAAAGCTCTGATAGTATAGATCTATAGATCGCTGTACTACTGACATGACATTTGATATGATAATGGATATTCTCACATTTGGTAATTTTTCATAGTTAACCCCCCCCCTCCCCCCGTTAGAAGAGCAAACAAGATATTAAACTGTGATACAACAGTAAACTAACTAGCTGTACTGTTCTTGGTCATCAGGAACGATTTAGTTATTATTAGTGGCCTAGACCAGTCCAGCATTCATGTACCTAATCCTATACTGTTCAATCAGGCCAAAAAGAAAAAAAGTTGTTTTTAGGTATCCCAACCGACCCCAATATTTTGGCCCTACCCTAACTTTTCTTTTGTTGGAAGGCATTTTGGTTTGATCTTTCTACCAATAGAAGGAATCTTTTTACTGAAATCTTAATAAAATTATGAGAAAATGTAAAATAAAATAAAAAGGTAATAAAAGAAAGGTCCACCTACCTCCCAGTAAACAAAACACGTTATACAACATTTTATAACGTTATAATATAACGTTATATATAACGTTTCCCCAACGCTCCTCACTATGGCATAACGTTATATAAAGTTTTAAAAAGTCATTTTGACGTAAAATAACGTTTTCTTTTGATAGCTGGGTCTAATTTTTTTTGGCCATGTTACCTGAACATAAAATATTTTTTTCAGGCCTCAGCATGTTAGACCAAGCCTGCCCTAGGTGTGAGCACTTTCCGCGGACTACCCACAGACCTCAGCAGGGGACCACGGCAGGCGACTACTTCTCACTTTGTTTAATGACATAACTGGCCACGTCTGCCCCTCAGCCCATAACTCCACGGTACGGCCCCAGTACCACAGCATTAAGGGGGAGCAGGAGGAAGGAACCAGAGAGTAGTGGTGCCTAGAACCCAGGAGGATACAGTGCTTTAGTTTCGGTTGAGGAGATGCTTACTTGGTCCAGCTGACGGTGAGATACTACTACTACTACCCCGAGTACCATGGAGGGGGTTAGTAGAGGCAGGGGTAGGGGGATCAGCCTCCTACAGCTTGTCCTCATCTTCCTCCTGGGCCTCAGCACACAAGAAGCCACAGGAGAGGTAGGTTCTTGTTATTATAATAAGGGAAAAAAACATGTAAAGTGACATGGTCCGATTATTAGGTCTGACTTTTTTTGTTTGTTTGAAATGAACCAGAAAGTTCCCTAGATGATACCAGGGGCGGACCCAGGAATTTGAAAAGGGGGGGGGTCCACCAAACACCAAAGTACCAAAAGTGACGCACCGCGACTTGTGGCGGATCAAATTATCGCTAAAAAAATTTAAATATTTTTCAAAAAGGGGGGGGGGGGGGTCCTGATCCCCAGAACCCCCCCTCTGGATCCGCCCCTGGATACTATCATGGCAGTATGATAAATCCTACTAATCGGACCATGTCATTATGGTACTGTAATGACCATACTTCATGTGCGACCTATACTAGTATTATTCAATCTCATTCCCTATAATCAGGTGGAAAGCTGCCTGGACTTACAGTACAGCCTGCATATCACACCCAGCCCATTTTCACAGGTCACTCAGCCTGGAATACACTATAGCTTTTATATAATCATATTTGCGATTTTTATGTGATATCTGCTAAGAATAAACCCATATAGAGGATATAAATCAATACATCACCTTCCAACTTATGGATGCAGTATGTGCTTGGTCCACTGTATTTCTGAATAATTACATGTTTAAATTGGTATTTTATCTGATGGGACAACCATAAGAGCAGGCATAACAGTTGCCTCTGCTTGGAGAAGGTGTGACAACCTGAGCCCCAGCCTGCTGTACCAGGGTCATGTGCTGGGAGAGTGTGAACAACCTGTAAAAACACCCTGCCAGAGGAGGGGGGGGGGCTGCATATGAATTTGCAAACATCTCATATCAGGAGATTCACAGGACAATTATCTCTCAACTTATATATATAAGAATACAGGAATTTGAGGTTACATTTATGTAATTGTCAGTCACACTTCAAAAAGGTTTCACAAACTTTATCAACAACTTTTCTGAAAAGTCACCCTTTCTTGCCGGATTGATCTATAGTGGTTTGTTCTGACTCTATATACCTGTCAATCGGACAATCACGCGACCGACAGCTCCCTCCCAATTGGCTGATAAAAAATGGGCCTTAAAGAGTCATATACATACAGTGTTACCTATATGGGCACAAATTCAAAATTCTACAACACCAATAGCCCTAGGTGTTCCTATCTTCCATTCTCTAGCCCCATACACCACTGCAAGTCAATGTGGAGTTCCCCATACAGTTCCTATAAATTGAATTATAATTTTGGCATAGCCTATAAACGGCATTGTACGACTGCCGAACGCTATGCCATTTCTTTAAAAAAAATCTATACCTGAGCCGCATGGGACCTATATTGTGAGATATGCTTTTGGCATTGATATTTATGTACCATGGAGCATGAATCCCACGTGGCGAGTGGGAGGTTAGGTTTCATGGATAGGACTGAAAATGAATTTTGTTTAGAATAAACCAGGGTTCCCTATGGCCATATTTCATGTGCTACATACATTGCACTAGTATTTTTTAATCTCATTTCCTATAATCCCCCCATAGCGAGTAGTAATTGGGTATCACTGAGGATTAAATGTAAGGAATAACACTTTTATCCAAGTCTGCTTTACTTGTTGCATTAGGAATTAAAGGTACAAACACAATGGTCCTGGAAATAACATGAGCCGTGGCTTATGTACAAGGAATCTGGAGGCCGTGAACTGCATTTAGAAGGGGGGGGGGGTTGGTTTGGTGGCTGCTGTTTTTCGGCAACTCCAAATAATATCCTTGATTCTCATTACCACAAGCATCACCAAAACCGTCTTTCTAAGATCTTTTTTTTCATTTTTTTTTTTCAAATTATGATGGAAAACCATGACAAATTAGACAAATATTTGGTATCAAATTAAAGCATTACATGCATATTTTATAGCTTTCGCAGATCCCTAATTTGTTCATTACTAAAATGTGAATTTGGTTCTCCGAGATACTCTATAGGATTTAAGCCTCAGCAAAAACAAGCAAATAAAAGCGCCCTAATCACATTTCTCATGGCTTAGTGATGAGAAACAAGTATATTATTCGGAGAGGTCTTTTGGCAGTTTGGCAGTTGGTGGGTACCGTCATAGAGTGAGTAGCACCCCCCCCCCCCCCCCCACCCCTTGGTGCCGCCTGTATGCACCGGCTGCCTGTTTATACAGGCCGTCCTGTTCTGCACATAACGGGACTAGCATATCCTGGTACTTCAGGTTAGTCAGGGGCAACACCCCATCTCCTTATCAGGACAATCCACTTCTTTCACACCTGGAACAAAGGGACTGATAAGAAACACTGCATGAACATCCAATTTAAGCTACTTGAATCGAAAATCAAACTTGATTAATGGCCTTCTTTAAGCAGCTTTAAGCAAATTTATTTTGAAAGAAAATTAAAGTTGCCACCAGCTATTGAAAAAAAGTCGTTAATCAGATTTAAATATTTCATGAAGTTGCTTAAATCGGATGGTTCATGCGGGGAAATTCACCCAGAATGTACTTCTCTGGAGTTGGGGGCCTATCTACAATGCATTGCTCTGAGTCAAGATGGCGGCCCCCATAGCCTAGTATTCGCCAGTGCCGTTATAATTATATAGTCCTCCACCTGCTGAAGAAGTTGCACAACAGGTTCCCCATTTTAAAGTTTTTTAAAATGTAATATTTATTCTGGAGGTATCAGACTAAGCTCCTGTCATACTAATGTGGTGCCTGTATACACCTGGCTGCAGACAACTGTTTTGTTAGATTGATTACAAGCAATTGGCATGTACTAAGCAGTTACAAAGCTGGTAAGGATATTCTATATACCATAAATAATATCAAGGACAAGATAAAGATCGCCATTGTGGATATGTATACAAAATGTAGTCAAATATACATGCATTTAGGTGATACCAATTACTGAAGGAACTGTCTGTGCAATACTATCACGGTCTCATACCAAGTACAACAACGATTGGGTATCACGGAAGTAGTAACCTGTAGCAAATAGAAAAATCACACCTTTCTCTGCGCAAGAAATAAAAATACATATATGATGTAGATTCACCATGAGTCGGACACATACTCTGAGACATGCAGTAAAATTTGTGGTCATTCATGTATACTACGACTTCTAGTGTTTTTTGGGACAATATAACACGTTAAAAGAGCTTTAAACAAAAAAGAGCTTTAAATGCTTGAATAACCACAAAATTAAGTGTACATCTTAGGTTATGTGTCCGACAGGCGAATATACCTAAATGGGCATTATGGTGAGGAGATAAGGGATGTTATAGTATGAGTTAGACCCATTCCCTACAATATATTTTAAAGGGGTAGAATTCGCTGGTGTACATACAAGTTGAGCTCTACTCTTGTTCCCGAATCCTTCCGAAGGAAGGCTCTGGTAACAGCTACATGACCTAGAACTTGGATTTTTGATGGGTCTGAGCAGTCCCTGCTAGTAGCTTGGAACCAGCGAGCAGGAACCAGAAATGGAACCAGAAAGTATGATGGTGAAACTTCCATCATACATTGTGGTTCCTGTCCACTGGTTCCAATATACCAGCAGGGACTGCCCAGACCGAGCAAAACAATTCAAGTTCAATGTCAAGTGGCTGTTACCAGAGCCTTCTTTCGGCAGGAGTAGTTGAGCTCCTGCTGTCCGCTCAGCAGGTCTTATACGACACACACAGAGGTGTTAATTTGAATTGCCCCACAGGAGGTCCTGTTTGCTGCTACGTCTGGTAGAGGTCATTAGTGGGTGGGTGGTGGTGGCAGCAGCTCCATAAACTCACCAACAGCCAGACAGTAGAGGGGGTCTTTCTAAATTTCAAAATTATGACAGTTGGGAAAATGATGAACTGAACTGTTTATTTAAGGAATATATTTAGATTTTACTTAGATCTATAGATCAGATATTCCCACAGATGTCATACCTTTCCTGGGAAATGATATTCACTAAAGACGTAGATATTCAGGATAATTTGAAATGTCTACCAGAGCTCCTTACCCTACCATCTGACCATTTGTGAGACCCCCTGACGGTTCACAGGCTCCTCCGCCCTTTATTCCGCATTAGCAAGATGATCACTGCACAGCGCCATTTTGCCTGGTACCAGTGCACCTTCCTTTGCTAACCATAGCAGCCAGCTGGTGGGCTGAAGCTGGTTCCTGTCATGTCCAAAATTTGGAGTTTTAGGGGCCATAAACCTTTCAGTTATAGGCCTGTATTGTGGGTCCTTATGTCATGTGTTCAGATTGGGGGAGTGGTTAGGACACTGGCCGTTCAATATAAAGGTCCTGACTTCGAATCCATACCAAGGTTGTTTGGTTCACACACCATTATAAAATGTTGTTTTGGGTTATTCAAAAATCGTGATAGTATTCAATTCAGTTGTTAATCTCCTTTACACAAGATACAATTTTATAGGGTAATCTAAAATGATTCTGTATGCCTTTTTAGTTTTTCTATGTGAATACTATTATTATTCTTAACCAACTAGGAAAAACATTAACCATGTGGCCTTGGTATGGATGCGAAGTCAAGACTTATGTATTGAACTGCCAGTGTGCTAGCCACTCCCCCAATCTGGACAGTTGATATACAGGACATAAGAACTACTCAACTACCACCAATTCAAAAAGTGATGACCCCTAAAACTGGACATTTTGGACACGCTAGGAACCAGCTTCAGCTATAGGTCTCACAAAGGAGAATCACTGCAGCTCGCTAGTGCCCTATATAGCCTCCCCTCCCCTTTAAAGTAGGTACCACAGGTATTTTGAAGATAAATGGCCTAGAGATTCGGCAATAGTATTGTTAGAAAGCTTGAAAAGAATGCAAAGGAAGGACATCAGTTATGTTGAGATCCTTTGAACGGTTGATTTATTATGAATTTTTTAAGGAAAAAAGTTTTACCTTACATTTGTCTTTTTTTCCTAACGGGCCAATTGAGCATTTTTAGGTCGGTCATACATCAAATATAACACAGCCAGATTGTGCTTGATAGCAATTTCATGATAAACCATATGCTCCCTTTGGGAAATGATCTTGGTATGACATCTGTTTGCACACAACTTGACATGACATGCCCCTCAAAATGCTACTTTGCACAGGAAAAGCTTGTGAAAATAGGCATTCTTCCATTTTCAGGCCATATACAACTTCAAGGGTTTTAGGCTGAGCACCTTTATATTGTGGAAAACATATGTACAACTGGTAAAGAGTGTCTTGAATTTTTTTTCATCACATTCCCATTGAGATTTAATGACCTACTGGTGTTTAAAAATGACAAAATCACTTATTTACAGCCTTGTCCCAATCATAAGCCAGTGGTCACCTGCAGGCCCATTCTATAAAAAGGGCGATAGAATCACAACCAGTGGTCGGATTGTCTTGAAATTTGAAACAGAGTATATCTTGAGAAGATATTTTGGGAGAGGACCCAAAATTCCGCCCCCCCAAACCCCCCCCCCCCAAAAAAAAGAAAAATTTCCAAATTTCTCAGAGCCTATATATTTCTATGGATAAAGGAACACAAATAAATTTTGCACTTTTGGGGGGCAGATTCCCCTTTTCAGGAAGGGGTGGTTGTATCGAAATTCCACCATCTGCTCTATTCCCCTACTCTACCATGGAAGTCAGCACACAATTATATCTTAGGAGTCTATTTTAGATCATAATGAAAGCAGGGTTGGTATCATAATGCTTAAACTATAGAAAATAATATAGATTACAAAGTGGTGTTTAGCTTGGTTTTATAGTAAACATATACACAGGTAGTGGGAGTGGAGTGGTGGTGGCTGCTAGCCCCATTCACCTGCCCTCTGCCATGCATGAGTGCACCTGGCCCCTGCAGTAAGTCCAGTAAATAAAGGCACCACAGTCAAACTAATGGCAAAATAAGTTTGAATATTGGTTTTCACTTACTTCATATGAGTATGCGGCAAGAAAATTATACACCACATTCATCCCTAGGAGTGCCTCCAAAACCAATATGGCCACAACTAAACCAGGTCAAAGTGAGGGAACGATGCATGTATGGGATAAATCATAATCCCCAATTAATTCATATATATATATATATATATATATATATATATATATATATATATATATATATATATATATCCATTTTACCAGAGAGTGTGGGGAACAGGGAGAGGGCTAATAGGGACTTTAGCAACCATGTGAAAGCTCATAAAATGCAGATGTAGCAGCGCTCAAGGCATAGGATGCATCTGGGTTAAATGAGCTATGTCGGGTTTGCTAAAGGTCCCTATCAGGGAGCTGATGGTTACCACTTCTCCCAGTCAGATTAATCGAATTACTCTTTATTCCTGAAAAACTTAAGAATCCTGAAGGGTATAAGTATTATTATGCACCCCTGTCCCCCTCATCCCTGGTTGCCATGCTGCCATTCATAGTGTTAGATTCTGACCATTTGAGTAGTACATTACAAACAGGTGACGGTACATTCTGACAGTGGTTCATTCAGGCAGTGGTACATACTGGCTAAGGTTCCTCTAAACCCACCACTGACCTTCAAAAGGTACATTGGCCCCTTGGCCTCATTGTTAGCATGTCTGACTTCAGATCTGAGGGGAACACCATTGTAGGTTCGAATCCGGGTGGAGCTGACTGTGAGACAAAAAAGTTTGTTTGCTAAAAAGAAAAGGGCTTTACTTTTTTTTAGCTCCCCTCCCCCCTCAAGAGGGGTCAGGATTTTACACACTGCCCCCCCCCCTCAGGAGGGCTAAACTCTTTTACACCCCCAACCCCCAATTCGCTCTATTACAATGAAAACAATGACAAGGTCTACAGACATTTCAAAAACGTTTTTTTTGCAAACATTATTTTTGGTCAACGTTTTAACATTTTCCAAACATTGGGAAAACGTTTGTAAAAACCTCCTGCAAATGTTTTCCAACCGTTAGGAAAATGTTATTTGTTAGCTGGGTAAGTGTTAGATAGACTACACCTGTACCTTGGTATGCCTCATACCCACTGCCCCACAAGGTCAAGACGAGGTGTTACACACCGAGTCGATGACCAGTGGGCAGTGGGTATAAGGCATACCAAGGTACAGGTGTCGTATATCTGACTTAACCCTCGGGTATACGATATACCCAAGCTGTGAAGCCTTTGTCTTAGCCGCCCACCGTGGGTTAAGAACCATATAAGAAACTTTTTCTTGCAATTTTGTTGACTCTAAGCTATATTCTTTCCCTTCACTTCCTGGAATGTGGGTCTGTATTGAGGGCCTGTACCTAATTGTGCTCCCATACACTGACAGTGCATACACCTACCAAATCTAGGACATGGCCAGAGGGTGATCATAATTATTTTACAAAGATTATTTCCTAGATTTAGTCTCACATCGGCCCCATCCATCGAATTGCATAGCTGTTTCAACATCGGTATTCTAGATAATCTGAGCTTTATGGCATGGTGCGGCACAATCAATTCTTTTGAGAATTACTTGTCCATTTAAGATGTTTTATTATTATTATTGCAGCCATAATTTCAATAAAATTTATTCATAATTGTGCCGGGGATACAAATAACGGTTTGAATCATAGCTATCCAAAGTTGCTCATATTGTATAGGTCCAACCCATGGTGACATCGCAAGACCACTGGAAAGGAAAGTCAGGAAAATAGCCTAGTAGAAAACAGGTGACAAAGTGTCTAAATGATAGGAAATGAGCTTTCAGCAAAAACCAATTTTCATAGACTAAGGCTGCACAAAATTGAGAGCACTGATAATAGATGGGACCAGGTGATCCATATCTTTCCGATAAGTGGTCTGTTATTGCTGTATGATTATCGGTCTGGCTGTAAAGAGCATGTAAAGATTGCTCTTATGCTCTGAGATTTGGGCCTTTTCACGGGAGCGCAGCGCTCCTCTGGGGTACCTATTTAAAGGCAGGATACCTGAGGAGCTATCACCAGAGCTGCAGGCACATACATAGTCACATTATGCTGCTCCCTACTCTCCCACTGGCACGAAAACTACCTTAACACATCAAATAAATACAATACAACATGTCAAATGGTTATAATAAATATTCATGTTCTCCAATCAACCTCTTGTGGTTCGTCTTGGATGGGTAGAGGTAGCTGCATAGGGAATTATGATATTATCAAATCATAATGATAACAAACAGGAGAAATAAGGGGTTAGTGCGGGACACCCAGGCTCCCCAGAGAGTGGTATTCATCTTGAACAGTGGACTTTTGAATGGGAATAATGCATTACATGCGGCCTTCAGAGGGTCAACAAGTCAATCCCTACAGCTTATACATGTAGAGTTGAGATTGAGTTTTGGATATTTCTATTGGCACACAACAATCTTCAATACATAATGTCAATTGTTCCTGTTACGGCTAAATGTAACACATTCTACTACTTATGGTACAAACTTAGCGTAAACTCAATGTAGCGGGTACTTGTAGGCTTGTACCACACTCAGCCCACCATCCTACTCCCATTATGGCTGTGTCTCACGAAATCTGGGCCAATGTTGTTGTCTCTGACCGGGTGCCGTCTCTGACCGGATGCCGTTTCTGACCAGGTATCAGGCCAAAAAAAAAGGTTTGTTTCAGGTCACCCGACCGACCTTGTCTGAACAGGGCCGACCCTACGTTTTTTTATGCAATTTTGAAGACATTTCTAAAAATATTTTTATATTTTTATGGGGTCAATTTTAGGTTTAAACAATTTTGGAAAAAAATCTGCCCATTTTAACACTTTTCCGGGTCAAATTTAGAGGGGACGTAAAAAAAAAGTTTTAAAAAGTTTAAAAATCCGACCTACCGACCTTAGAGCTTCTTCCCATGTTACCTGAAACAAACCTTTTTAATTTGGCCTCAGAAAAAATGGTGTTTTAAAAAGAATTATACTCATATTTAGGATTTGTAACAACGTTATGGCGGTTGTTATTATCATTATTATAATTATAATTAGCCTCCTGCTGTTGGTATTTTGACCTTATCATGCCAAGCCGGTCAGAGATATCACCTGGTCAGAGACGGCACCCGGTCAGAGACAAAAACATTGGTCCAAGTTCGTGAGACACAGGTTTATCAGTCACACTGATAAGAACACTCAAAAGGATAAACTGGTTTCTCACCACCGCGCACATCATGAAAATTGTGATTTGGGGAAACCTTCTTTTTTTTTTTTAAAGATTTTTAGTGAAGAAATATCCCTTCAAAAAAGGGGAAATGTTTTTGGAATACGATGCTAAAATGATCTCATCGAAATCTTGACCCCCAAAATAGATGTAAGGCCAAATGTCCCACTGAGTAGCTACATGTATACAGGGGTAGTTTTACCCCATGGAGGTGCAACGTCAATGTTGGGACCCAGCAATTCGGTGCATATTTATATAATGTTTTACACATCATTGTATACAGACGTCACGTAAGTAGGGGCGACCCCTCGGCCTGTGCCAGGACATTTTAAACACACCATGCATACCACTAGTCCCAATTACCCCAAATTTCTTTTTTTTTCCTCTCCTCGGTTTTTACTTCTTCTCAATTTCCCTTCTAAAATTCAACCGGGATGGAAAGTTGTGATCGTATTTGGTCGTACCATATAGAGGCATATCCTTATACAGTTATATAAGACCACGCGGAGTATGTAACTTACAGATTATAATTTTATGCAGTGTATGTAAATCTCCAGGCACGGGGCCTCTTGCTATAGTATGTAGCTGCTACCTCATATTACATAAGGAAATTGGCGCGTGTCCAACTAATAACCGCATAATTAGGCTTAATTCACATGGACTAGGGAACAAAGACAACCTCAGTTATAGTACAATGCTACACAGAGAGAAGTAAAGGTATTAACTGTGTATCCCACGTGGCTCTGGAAAAAATAGAGAGTCAAACAGCTAATGACTCTGCTTATATGAAGGGTCAACTAGAGTTGACTCTCTACTATCAGTATCAACTTGAGTTGACTCTCTACTATCGTTGTCAACTTTAGTTGACTCTGTGCTATCAGTGTCAATGCCAGAGTCAATAGCTGTTTGACACTCCATTTTTGCCAGAGCCACGTGGGAGACACTGTTGACACCTTTACTTTTCTGTGTGTAGGCTCACATGAAACTGCTACACACCAGGCCACTCAAAACGAGCTGGACTATCACCACCACGTGCATCATAAAAACTTATTCTTTGGAACATTTTTGATGAAAAATATGTTTAAAAAGGACAAATATTAGTGTCGATTTAAAGCTTAAACTGGTCGTGATACACGGGGCTAGGAATAACATACACCCGCCCTCTTTTTTTGATAAACGAACTATTAACTATTAAAATGTGATATTTGTTTGCTATAAGTCAGTATTTTCCCATACATTTTGGCTCCATGATTAAAAAAGAAAAATTAAATAAAAAACGCCCTCCTCATATTTTTCAGTGCTTGGTGTTGAGAAACCAGCACTTTTTGAATGGCCGTATTTCGTGATGTACATATTTTTAAGGAATTCACAGAAATTAAAAGTCCACAAATTTGTTTAGTACCCCAGTATGTCATAAACACAAGCAAAATTGCCGATTTTACATGGAAATATATACTCTCAAATATGTCCACCTTCACAATATCAGAACTGGTATATATAGTAGGCAGTTCGACGACTAGCCTGTTTGGCTACTCCCTATCTGTCACAGTGCTAAAGAGGGGCATGTTGTATTGTATTAATTTACCTGTTAAGCTATGTTCATTATTATATGTCTTACCTTGTTGGAAACGTACATTCTTCTTCTTTATAATTTGTTAAGATATATGTTTGATAAGCTTTTTTAAAATCTAATTCACACATTTTACTTTTTGGTACAGCTGAGAATATTGGCATTGTGGGCTGGGCCATGCAACCGAGAGGGCAGACATGGTCCTTGCCTTCAAGGGAAAAGAGGGTCTAATTTCAATATAAATGCACAATTTCTTGGGAGAATATAGCAGGCACAATAAACCTTCCATATATGTAGTTTTTACAATTTAACTTTTAGTCATTTAGTCACAAAGATAGCTTGAATTCACCCAACTTCCAACAACCACTGTTCCTTAAATAATTGCTAGAAGAGTCTGGAAGAGAGGCAACATATTCTATATAAATTACTTTTATGATAAAAGTTAATAATTTAGCTTTATCTATTACTCCATTTTCCTCCAAAAGACTCCCCACAGAATAACAGACTGGGGGAATGTATGACCAGGCCCTGTTCAGCCAGGGTGACGGCCCTCCCTGCTCTCTGTGGCCGGGGGTGGTCAGTTACCACCCCTGCTGTGTTGATTACCTCTACTGCAGCCAATCCTCTTAAAGGGTCTTAAAGGGGCATTTGACAGAATGTGTATGGTGCAAAATTATAAGATAATGCCTCATAACCCCCCAGAATTATCATTTGTTAATTATCATATTCGAGCCTGTGTATTTTCTGCATGATATCTTGTGACCAATACCGATTTTACATATTCAATCCAGATATTTGTATTTTTGGCCGAACTACCTATATATAGTACGCATAAGGCTGGATGTGCAACTGGCAATGCTAGTTTGACCCCTCTAGACAAGGATCACATTTCACAAAAATCCCTTTTGACCAAAATCCTAGGGTCACTTTTTAACTTCTTAAAGTCCAGGTTGCCTCCAGAATGACTCCCCTCTAAAGGGGAGCCCAGGCTGCATAAGGGAGCCCTGCTGTGACTCTCTGGCTGACCTGAGGGAGTCACCTATCATACTCCACAATCTCTTTATCTCATACCCTCTTTTCTTCTTTTTTCTTTCTCTTCTTCCTCTTTTTTTTTTTTTTTGGGGGGGGGGCAAGGCCCGTCGGTTTAAACATCTCTTTTTAGTTTAGGGAGGGTCAGATGTAGTGAAGACTAGAGAGGGAGGATTCCCCGAGGGAGCCCAGGCCCAGGGGTCGTTTTAAAAAACCCAGTAGATGAGACATTGATGGTAGGTCTAATGTATACTGTATCTGATATCTTCACATCACTGTGAAGCGAGGAGGGGGGGGGCGCCCTGAAAGGTGGCAAACATTCTCCAAGTGAGACAAAGACATATCTTCAGATGTTAACCGTACGCAAAAGCGTTATCCCTTAAGCACGTTACCGAGGGCTCCACACTAGATCTTAAAGCCCCACCGCCCATATTAATAGGGCTGATTACCTGTCCCGACTCCACCCCAACTGTGGCTGGGGAGGGATAGCAAGACCTGCACCTTTAAAGCTTGACCGTCATGGTTGAAGTGAGGCCAAAAGCACTTTTGGATATAGTTCCGTTTTGATTCACAAGAGGGCTCTTAAGGGTTGGGAGCTCAGCTCTTACAGGTACAAGATAGGGTGAATATGTTGTAGCTGGACAATGCTCATGGTCCCCTGTCCTAACACTGCTGCCCTCTGGTGGAACTGTAATTTTAGTCCATGTATGGAAAATGCTGAACTTATTCCCTGACAGCCCAGCTTTAAAGGGATAAGCAGGCTCAGCCATGCATAGAATCTGATATACCAACTTTCCTGCTCCGTGTTCTGCCTGCCATGGTCATTACTCAAAGCTTATCATGTAATCAATTGTTGTAAACTACAACCCTCTCCACGTGTCTGGCCTGGTATGTGAGAAGTCAGATCCCAATCCCGACCTCCAAATTACAAGGCCATGCAGAGCCTGGTAGCCACAGGCTGTAACTGAGTCCTGCTGCCATGGTATTGTGTATGTATAGTATATATGTAAATGTCTGACACTCCTAGTCCCCGGTCATCTATCCACTTGAGGCGGCAGCACTGTACATGGGATTGTAGGCAGACCGTTGCACCATCTAGTAGAAATCTAGGAACTACAAATCTCTGTACTTCACCTTTACATATACTATACATACACAATACAATGGCAACAGGACTCAGTTACAGCCTGTGCTGGTAGCATAGCTTTATACTGCCCTTTGTTCTTTGGTAACATTTTCTCAACAGCTTGGTGTTGAGTTTTTGTACACGATTCAGGGCAGTCTCGGGCCCTGACTGTACGTTTACAGTCTGGGAGAGTACTTAGGCCTATGTACCTACACTGGACCACATAGCATGCCACTGTGTAGGCCTACAGTATAGGCCTCCTGTATCAGCACTCAGGATATTGTGGGTTCGAACCCCACTCATGCCCAATTAGTAGTAATGGTGATATCTGCATAATGCATCTAAATTGAAGTGATGTATACATTCCGACATTAATAAGATGATATAACTATGTCACTAGAGGTGTAATTATGCTTCGAATTGTTTAAATAAATAATTTGAAAAAAGTGCTACCAAGTGTGCCATGGTGGGGTTCGAACCCACACACCTCATTGAAAAATGATCCAGGATAAATTTTTCTAGATATAAATTTGTTCAGGCCTAGTACCGCCTAACGGCGGCACTGGGCCTGGAGAGCTCGAGGCTGGATTCAGGGCCGCCAATCTGCCAGTGTAGCATTAAATAAGTTCCAGGGTGGAAATCAGTTCCGGAGATAGGGCTCTTCATACATTAGTGGTGGTATAGCAATTTTGGTATTAGAATCTCATTTCATATGGATATAAGACCTACTAGATGTAATTTAGTTTATTTTATTTTTTTGTGACACCACTAGTTCACGACATGCATATGCTTAAAACTGACCCAAAAATATGTGCCAGGCAATGGTTCTTTGTATAGGGCCTTAGCGAGATGATCAGTGGTCAGCGCCATTTCCACTGGTACTAGGCCTATTCCCAGTACCCACAGCAACAAGCTTAGCCAAATCTCGTGGCCGAGAATAGGGTACAAGCAAGGTGCAGGTATTGTGAATAGCTTGTAACTGGACAATACTCATATCACCTGGTCCTGGATAGGGTAGTGGTTAGCACTGTGGACTCATGATGCAGAGTCCCTGAGTTCGATTCTCTTCCAGGCAATGCATGGTAATCAAATTTATAAGTAAAGCTATTTTGGAAACAGAATACATTATTCATAATACTAAAGAAAATTTAGAAATATATAGGGATTTGAACTTGGGCTCCCAGCATTATGAGTTCACAGTGCTAACCACTACCCTATCCTGGACAAGGTGATATGAGTATTGTCCAGTTACAAGCTATTCACAATACCTGCACCCTGCTTGTACCCTAATCTCGGCCACGAGATTTGGCTGAGCTGGTTCTTGCAGAGCAAAGGGTTATGATTGTGACCAGTGGTCCAAAAGGTGGAGCCACTGTATCTCGCTAATGCGGAATATTACTAGCACTATAGCAGGTTTGAAATATAGATTGTATAGACAGAACCTACCCAGACAGTAGTGGTCCCTGGAGCCCGAATGTGTTTTACTTGGGCCAGCTGGGCTTGCCCATTTCTGAGTTATGATCCTTTTTGTCCAAGGTAGTGTTCTTTACTGCAAATTTCACCTCAGCACTCGGGCATCTCACCCCCCCCCCCATCTCACATCTAGGAATTCCATACACCAATAATAGACTGAACTGAGTTCCTCTCGAGTTTTGGCTCAGATCGGGTTCGAAGTTTGTCGTGAAATGGGGACAGAGGTGAGTGCAGGTAAACAGCTTATTAATATTATAAGTAGTTTATCACGTCTGCACCAATAGGTTTTGGCAACTCGACAAGCCAGTGCTGACTTTCCCACTCACTCAGCATAAATCCTTTCCCAGGGAAGCCTGTGGTTTAGTAAAGTGACCATTTACACCACAGGCTACTTAGGGTATGGTCACCTTCTAATAACGGGGGGGGGGGGGGTGATAGATTCTTGCCAAATCCCTTTGGTCACCCCCCCCCCCTTCCCTCGGGGGTTCCACTCCCCCTCACAGGCAGATTCAAATTGATCGCGTCCGACCCCCTTTTCACTAAAAAGGGGTGCAATCATTTTGAGTTAAAATGGGTCTTAGTATTCTGGTCCCCCTCCTTCTCAAGTGGTCCACATATTTTTGCACCCCCCCTCCCCTGAATCCACCACCCCCACTATTGTTAAAAAATAACCACTCCATTACCTTGTATTACATACAGGGCTCTCGTCAGTACACAGTACAGGGCTGTAGCGTTTGTTAACTTTTTCCAGTGATGATGATGTTTATTTCATGTGGAGAAACAAAGCTACTATGCTTAAGTTTTGCCATTCTCCACACTCCAGTGCAGAAACTGGTGCTCATTCTCCAGGGGCTGTTTCTCCATGATAGCTATGAAACCAATCTTTAAGTGTATATTTTGCTGAAATTAATCAAGAATTACATGAAATAAATACAGAGATCCACTTTAATCAGTCTGAACACATACTTTCTCCACTTGCATCACACTCGGCTCCGTCATCGAGTGTGGCCTTAAGTCTCAAGATAGATTGCGAGCTCAGAATTAAGATGGCCGCCAAATACAGAGAAAACCCAATCATCACTGGCTGATTTTGATATAATTACCATAATAAACTTGGGGGTTGCAAATTAATGTTGCCTTTTAGCCGTCCTTAAAGTTATAAAAGTTGGCATGTTCTTTGATTACCAGAACTCGCAATGAGTTGGTTACTCGGGGGAAATCAACGGAGAATACATAGATATATCAATTCTTTGACTATTTATCAATTCAAGGCTTTGAATAGTTGAATGAAGGTTGAGCATTGCCTGACCTTCACTAAAGTTCTTGACTTTGACAGGTGAGTGCTTTTGGTGACAAAACCAGCGTCAGGCTGGGGATCATATTTTTGTGGGTGCAGCTCTTTTCTATAAACAGAGGAAATAAAGAGCAAATAATCTCATACTCATGAAATAATTTGATACACTCCCAAAGGGTCTGCATGGTGCATATATGCAGCCCTGTGGTTCATTTCTCAAGCCTGTAAATCTCATCCCTCTTGATATTACTTAACCTTGCCTGCTAAACATTCAGTCAAGCAATAGGATTACAGTGGGCGATTGCTAACACTTTGATGCATGGCTGAGTCGCTCAGGTTAGAGTAGACTGACCTAAAGGTAACCACGTACCATGAGATGACCACCTCGATTTTGTAGTCATTCATTCATGATAAGCTCTGTTTTTGTGTATCACGGTACACTTTAAGTAATACTCTTTCCAGAAATGGACAAATAAGTACAATACCATACACCAATAACTACATAATTAAGGTGGACATCTCATGGTACGTGGTTACCTTTAGGTCAGTCTACCCTACTTGCACCCCTGGAGAGATAATCCCTTGTTTTTCAGAGTTAAAGCTTGACCGTCTTGGTTGAAGTGAGGCCAAAAGCCTTTTTGGATATAGTTCAGTTTTGATTCACAAGAGGGCTCTTAAGGGCTGGTAGCTCAGCTCTTACAGGCACAAGATAGGGTGAATATGTTGTAGCTGGACAATGCTCATGGTCCCCTGTCTAAACACTGCTGCCCTTTGGTGGAACTGTTATTTTAGTCTTTGTATAGAAAATGCTGAACTTTTTCCCTGACGGCCCAGCTTTAATATCTGGGTCTGCCGTCTGCACCTACTGGTCCATAATGAGAGCCTGTTTGGTGTAGCCTTAGCCCTATACTGGGGGAGGGGGTGGTTAGCGCATATTATTTTTATAGTCTACGGAGATTTCAGGTGTAGCAGACCAAATATGGATAGAATTACATTGAAAAACGATGTTTTTTTTGCCAATGGTGGCCAGCTGGAATTTTCCCAAAACTTGAAAATAGCTTTTAGTCCACTGTAATTTAACAATTCACCTCAAAGGTGAGTTGATGTGAATATCAAGCATTACAGCTTTGAACTATTCACCTATAGTTTCCCAGCTCTACACCTTGCGAAAGATCCCTTTTTCTATAAAACTATAATGTACTGCAAAATAAATATTACCTGCACCAATATTTAGATGCCATAATATTCACACTGTACGATTTTCACACATAGCGATTGTTTGACCATAGTGCGATTGTTAATCATTAAGATATATGACCCCCTGACAAGAAGATATGCCAGGCCTGAATATCGTGACAAGGGGATAGCACATTAATACATTATGCGGCCCTTAAATGGTTAAATATCAACTGTTCATTTGGCCAGCTCCTTGTAATTAAAACACACACCTGCCAGTCTATGGCATTAGGAATCTACCATTTTGGTATTAAAGCAATCAATTATTGGCAAAGAGCCATCTAATCATGTCACCGCTCATAACCTTAGGAAAGCAAGAAATCCACCAAAGAAATTATTGTTACAACACAAATGGTAAGCAAACTCCCAAGGCCTCTTAGCTGCCTAGCATTAACTTCAACAAGCTAAAGGCAGCGTAGACTTTGTTGCTTTAACACTTTAAGGACGGCATGATGCAGTAATGCATTATATCCTTGGTCGTCATGATGCATGAATGCAGCCCTGGCGAGTAACTCGCCAGTGCTGCATTCAAGCATCATGCCGACCCTATGGGGTTGAGGCAACCCCGGAGGGTCGGCATGATGCACCAATTCAGCACCAGTGAATTACTCGCCGGGCCTGTATTGGTGCATCATGACGTTATCTTTTAGTGACATCCGTCATTACAGGGTTAATACGCTTTGACCTTGGTCGTCATGATGCATGAATGCAGCCTTATAGCGAGTAACTCGCCAGGCCTGCATTCAAGCACCAGGCACACCATACAGGGATGGTACACTCCCCGAGGGTCGGTCTTATAAATATATGAATTTAGCACTGATGAGTCACTCGCCAGGCTGTATCAATGTATCATGACCATGGACATAACACAATAATACAGTATACGGTCCTTAAAGGGTTAACGCCATTGAACAACAGACTCCCCTAGCCTGGAGCATGCCAGATCTGAGTACAGGCGGCCACCGTATTTACCATAAGTCTACGGGGATACCGATAAACATGTTATGTAAGGGGTTATGTAAGGGGTATATTCATAAACTACATGCTATAGCTACACTGTTAGAAGTGTAGCTGCACAGTATAAAAGGAAGTAAAAAAAAGTTATACAACATTTTATAAAGTTATATAACGTTATATATAACGTTTCTCTGAGGTTCCTCACTATGGCATAACGCTGTATAAAGTTTTAAAACATTATTCTGATGTAAAATAACGACTTTCTCATGTTAAATAGGGTACAGTTACAGACTGTATTATAGGTACTGTTGAAATATACGTAAAACATCTGAACTATACCAATTTATTATTCAAATATTCACCAGCTAACATTTCTGTCAATATAGGTGAAAGTATATGTCAAATGGGTTAAGGAAATATATAGTAAAAAAACATATTTCCTTTTGTTCCAAGGCGAGACTCAAACCCATGATCTCCTATGTGTGGATTTACAGTAGGTCACTCTAGTTGACTAGAAATTAGTCGCTTGTATACTGTAAATCTACATCCATAGCGGCCACGGAGAACAAACCTTTTGTATACTGCATACAACTAATGGCTGTGGGGGTATTCAGGCTTCCTTCACCGTAGTCCAAGTAGCAGGTACTCATATATAACCATTATTTAACCTGTTTAGACACACACTGTTTTGCTGTGCCCTTGGCCGGCATGATGCATGGATCTTACTAGAGCTGCTTATATCATGAGAAAAACATAAACCTGGGGAGGCTATAAATTTCTATACACTTCCTGATAAACCTTATATGATATGCATTATGCTTAAATGTAGCATTGGTGACTTACTCCCCAGGGTCGTATTGATTCATCATGTCAATAAAGCCCAGCATGTAGTGAGTAGTAGTTAAACCACTGCCAGACCCCTTCACTGAGGATAATGGTGACAGTCAGGGCTGATCACGAGTCGCAGACGAATGTACTCAGCCACGGCTAAGTCATTATCCTCAGTACGCAGTCTCCCTGAAAACGTGCCGGACACTGGCTATAGCCGGCTAAAAGGCTGCTGGACAAACTGGACTGGTCCTTCTGTCGGTCCAAATGACTGGCCGGATCTCTGGCTATGTGCCAGTTTTTACGGCTTGTAAATCGGACCATTATTAAGGTTTCTAGAGCGAAAAGTATTTTGCATAACGATTTTGAATGACATAACTCAAAATTATACATATTATATTGTTTCAATAGGAATATACAGGAAAGATGTATTTATTCAATGTAAATTCTTGCATTATAATTTCTTTTATGAGATATGGAAATTGCCCATATCTGGGCCTGCAAAAATGAAGCCGGTCTTGCAAAATAAAAGTTCTACAGGACCGAATGTCCTGCATCGTGAATTTTTTTTCACAGAGACTGAGTACGGGGGTCTGGAGTGGTTTAAATAACTAACTTCTGCCACACTCCATAGAGAGGGTTTCTCACCTTTTGTACGTCATATATAGTCAGTGCATGTATATTGTTATGACGGGAAAGTGTAGTATAAGGCGGTATGTGACTCTTTAAGTGTTAATGTGACATGATATGGCTCAGAGTAACCAAATTGATACAAGTTGAAATATGATGCACCAATGCAGCCCCAGCAAGCAACTCGCTGGTGCTGCATTGGTGCATCATGCTGACCATTTGGGAGTATATCAACCCTCTTAGGACACATGTCGCTAAAAAGTGATATCTGTCATCATGATGCTCCAATGCAGCCCCAATAAGTAGGGTTGGCATGATGCTTGAATGTAGCACTAGCGAGTTACTCGCCAGGGCCACATTCATGCATCATGACAACCAAGGGCCTGATGCATTAAAGCTGCTGTACAAGTTAGCTCACTCAAACCTACATTTTATTGATTCATAGCTCAGATGATTGTATAACCCTTTCCTTATTTTAATCTGAAATTTATTTTAGAAAGAGATTCTTAATATATGCAATACAAGACTCCAATTCCAACTATTATTTATATTCTGGTGGGGTTTGGTAATTTAGTGTTGACAAAGTACATCAGGTGGCAGCACTGAGTAGGCACCTAACTGAAAGGCATCCATTGCTAATCTTACCACCAGAGTCTACTACCACCTGGCGTATTACTACAGATGGTGCTACTTTGTTGATATAATTAAGTGCTGAATAGAATGCCAGAAACATTTTATTTTCCCTGGTCTATTTCTTTAAATTTAGCACAGTTGAAAGTCACAAAATAGATTGAAATCCTACCAGTATACTGCTATAAGGACACTTTTAATAAAAATGCATTACTAGTAAGTGAAATATCTATATAATAAAGGTAGTATGGCATCTTTAAGGCATCAGGCTGCCCTTAAACAGTTAAAGGCTCAAAGGGTTCGGTTTGTGGCTGCTACATGGCAACAACACACACACACGGGTAAATATATTTGATCTAATATTGGTTTATACTGGTGTTACATTTCATTTACTTTAAAACTAACTATAATTGATTGAGCTAGGCAAATATACGTACATGATATATTTAAACACCACATATGGATGTTGACGGACGTAACATTGGTTAGAGCCACCTCCCTGAGCAACGCAAATATGGGATAGCTCTCCTAGGTGAGAGGACAAATGTTTAGAGTGTTATCTTTATCTAAAATCTTAATATCTTAATTCAGTGTCTTATTTTGGGGCAGCAGTGTTTTGTATTGAGACACTGTCAGTATATGCCCTTGGCTTGCAAGAAAAGCCATACAAAAAAAACCTTTTAAGATGTTCTAAGATAAGTCTTAATATGGGATTAAGATAGGATTGAAATATAAGAAAAAGAATTAAGATAGTTTAAGATAGGATTGAAATAGAAGAAAAAAAAGGGGGTTGGGGGCAGAGTCCCCCATTAAATTTGAGACAAAAAAGATCATCTTAATAGTGTGATTAAGATAGCGCTCTAAACGTTTGTCCTCTCACCTGGGAGAGCTATCCCGTGCGTGCCTGAGCAAAAATATCTACACACAATCTCACCAAAATACGCTCACATCAAGTATTTATCCAACAGCTTGCACTCTTCTAAATACAAGGTGCCAGAATCTGGCCACAGCACAGGACAGCCATTTCCCATGTTTGCGTAAACCCTCAGCAGTCAACTTCATTATATAAATCACTTGGCGGGCCATGGTTCCCAGCAAACAAAAACGATTTCCAAATGTTTGCAAATGTTTTGGAGGAAATCTTTGTTGTACAAACCTATGGAAAATGTTTGCATCCCAACGTTTCAAAAACGTTTGCAAACGTTTGGAAAACATTTTTTTCTGTTAGCTGTGTTTGTCACAGGGAAACGGTATATACATGTAGTTACACAATTAGGTAGGTTCTCTTACACACTTTATTCTGTCAAGGTAACTTAGGAGAACTTGCTGGGATAATTTACAACAATAAATGATAAAGATGGTATTTGAATTATCAGCATAATTAGAAACAAATAATAGATAAATGAGCTGCGAAGATGGTTTGGATGTTTTGATTGACAGTTGCTATGTGTTTGTTTGGTGTGTGTTGGTTCAGGGCTAACTTTTGAAAACATTTACAGGCAGGCACTCAACTGACTGAGCTAACTAGGCAAGTGTCAGCATGGTCTATTGATGAGATAGTCATTGGTTCATGACTAGAACTAGTTTAGATTGTCCCATTTGGATGATATGTTGGCTATTCATTTCCTAAGTTCTCATAGAAATTATAATGATGTTATAGCATGGATGTGTCCCCAACATTATGACTAAGTCTGGGGAGGGGTCCATACACCATTCTTAATAAATTGATGTTATTAGGACAGAACTCTGTCATTTTCAATGTAGAGAGTCTGAATGATCCTTAAATATGAGGGGACATGCCGTGCATAGCACAAGTCCGCCCTCTGGAGGCAGAATCCTGACCTAGGGCTATTTATATTTATCTCGGAGAATTTTTTTCATACCTTAACACCTTGACATGAAACATTTCACACCTGTCCAGGTGTTAAGGACAAGCCAGGTATGAATGAATAGGGGTTATTAGAAGCATTGTAGACTTAGAATGTAGAGGCTACCGATGGGGGGGTGCTTACTGAAATGAATATTTGGGGCTGATTTTCTACTCAAAATAAATATTTTAATCCCCCAAGGCGCTTATTACGCCGAATACAGTATATATATATATATTTATCAATCCACTGTTTGTAGTGTACTTGTAATCATCTTGTGACTTTTAAACATGCTAAAATGTTTCCAGCTAAGAACCCTGCTCTCATCTCAGTCAAGCATGTATTATCTATAGTAACATCAACAACTGGAATCCTACACCAGTTCACTATTCAATCAAGTAGGCCTGCAGCTGCCCACCAACATTGTTATGTGGGACCCATATGTCTTTTTACTTGGGCAAGCTGATTTGCCCATATCTGGATTTTGGTCCTTTATTCTAGGGCTATAAGTGGGAGCCTAGAACGGTCAGTCCAGATTTAAAGTGCACAGCTCAAGCCAAGATTTATTTCATTTAACCTCAATCTGTAAAAGTGTACAGGAAATGGAAATGGAAATTTCCGGAGAAAAATCAGATGCCAGCATTTTTTTTTTAAATATCTGCAAGATATTTATGATTTTTTCCCTGGGCTGGCCATCAGGGCTCCTACCTGGCCTGGACAAAGAAGACCATAGCCCAGATATGGTCAAGCCTATCTGGCCCAAATAAAACCCATATGGGTCCCAGGGACGATTGCTGCTGGGGTGGTAGATAATTACACAGTGCAGTCTAAGCTGAGCTTTGTGATCAGCACTATCGCACAGATGTAGAGAATAGGGCTGTGTCTCACAAACGTGGGCCAATGTTTTTGTCTCTGACCGGGTGCCGTCTCTGACCGGGTGCCGTCTCTGACCGGGTGCCGTCTCTGACTGGGTGCCATCTCTGACCGGATGCCGTCTCTGACTGGGTGCCATCTCTTACTGTGTGTCAGAAAAAAGGGCACCTGGTTAAAGACGGCACCCGGTCAGAGACAAAAACATTGGCCTAAGTTTGTGAGACACAGCCATAGTGTTTTGGTTGTTGTTACATTTAAAACCCAAACCGTTGCGGGTCCGGACAGGCATGCAACAACATTTAGAGCCTATGCCAAAATAAAAAGAATGTCAACTTATAAATGCGGGATTCTCCAGGAGCCAATAAGGAGAGCATAGTTGGAATTTGAAACTTGGATTAATTATATAGATGTTTTATTTATTGCAAGAATAGAATACATATCATCAGAGGAAAAGGGGTTCATACTCATTTTAAGGTACCCATGCAAATCTAAAAAGTCCATTGGCGGTCTCTGCTGCCCTTAGCCTCCCAGTACAAGCTTAAAGCTTGACCGTCATGGTTGAAGTGAGGCCAAAAGCACTTTTGGATATAGTTCAGTTTTCATTCACAAGAGGGCTCTTAAGGGCTGGGAGCTCAGCTCTTATAGGCATAAGATAGGATGAATATGTTGTAGCTGGACAATGTTCATGGTCCCCTGTCCAAACACTGCTGCCCTCTGGTGGAACTGTCATTTTAGTCCATGCATGGAAAATGCTGAACTTATTCCCTGACGGCCCAGCTTTAAGATGCAATGTAGAACATATGATTAGATTAAATTTAAAGTTGCTTAAAGTTTACTTTAAGGTCCGATTTTCCTCCATATCGTAAATACTATTTATTTAAAATTGGTATCAAACTATCATTGTGGTCAAGAAAAACCCAAAGCGAGTTTTCTGCAGGGCCCCGGTATTGTCTTTGACAGTATATTCTCAATGGATGGACTCTAAAATTAGTGCATTGAATGTCTACAAACTGTTAATTAGTAAGGAAAAGAAAAAAAAGAAACATGACAGTAAAACTATTGCATTGTTCTTTCAGGTATATAGCTCGAGTGCTAGCTACTACCCGAGCTCCTCAAACTATGGTTCCAGCAGCTACTACCCGAGCTCCTCTGGTTACTATGGTTCCAGCAGCTACTACACGAGCTCCTCCAGTTATTATGGCTCAAGCAGTTACTACCCGAGCTCCTCAAGCTACTACGGTTCCAGCAGCTATTACCCAAGCTCCTCCAGTTACTATGGTTCCAGCAGCTACTACCCGAGCTCCTCCAGTTACTATGGCTCAAGCAGCTACTACCCGAGCTCCTCGAGCTTCTATGGTTCCAGCAGCTACTATGGCTCAAGCAGTTACTACCAGAGCTCCTCCAGTTACTATGGTTCCAGCAGCTACTACACGAGCTCCTCCAGTTACTATGGTTCAAGCAGCTACTACCAGAGCTCCTCCAGTGTCTATGGCTCAAGCAGCTACTACCCGAGCTCCTCGAGCTACTATGGTTCCAGCAGCTACTATGGATCCAGCAGTTACTACCCGAGCTCCTCGAGTTTTTATGGCTCAAGCAGCTACTACCAGAGCTCCTCCAGTGTCTATGGTTCCAGCAGCTACTACCCAAGCTCCTCCAGTTACTATGGCTCAAGCAGCTACTACCCGAGCTCCTCGAGCTACTATGGTTCCAGCAGCTACTATGGATCCAGCAGTTACTACCCGAGCTCCTCCAGTTATTATGGCTCAAGCAGTTACTACCAGAGCTCCTCCAGTTACTACGGTTCCAGCAGCTATTACCCAAGCTCCTCCAGTTACTATGGCTCAACCAGCTACTACACGAGCTCCTCCAGTTATTATGGCTCAAGCAGCTACTACCCGAGCTCCTCTAGCTACTATGGTTCCAGCAGCTACTCCCTGAGCAGCTCCTCCAGCTACTATGTGCCCAGCAGCTACTATGGTTCCAGCAGCTACTACCCGAGCTCCTCCAGTGTCTATGGATCCAGCAGCTACTACCAGAGCTCCTCAAGTAACTATGGTTCCAGCAGCTATTACCCGAGCTCCTCCAGTTACTTTGGTTCCAGCAGCTACTACCCAAGCTCCTCGAGCTTCTATGGTTCCAGCAGTTACTACACTAGCTCCTCCAGTTACTATGGCTCAAGCAGTTACTACCAGAGCTCCTCCAGTTACTATGGTTCCAGCAGCTATTACCCAAGCTCCTCTAGCTACTATGGTTCCAGCAGCTACTACCCGAGCTCCTCTGGTTACTATGGCTCAAGCAGCTACTACCTGAGCTCCTCCAGTTACTATGGTTCCAGCAGCTACTACCCGAGCTCCTCCAGTTACTATGGCTCAAGCAGCTACTACCCGAGCTCCTCGAGCTTCTATGGTTCCAGCAGCTACTATGGCTCAAGCAGCTACTACCTGAGCTCCTCCAGTTACTATGGATCCAGCAGCTACTACATGAGCTCCTCCAGTTATTATGGCTCAAGCAGCTACTACCAAAGCTCCTCAAGCTACTATGGTTCCAGCAGCTATTACCCAAGCTCCTCCAGTTACTATGGTTCCAGCAGCTACTACCCAAGCTCCTCCAGCTACTATGGTTCCAGCAGCTACTACCAGAGCTCCTCTGGTTACTATGGCTCAAGCAGCTACTACCCGAGCTCCTCTAGCTACTATGGTTCCAGCAGCTACTCCCTGAGCAGCTCCTCCAGCTACTATGTGCCCAGTAGCTACTATGGTTCAAGCAGCTACTACACGAGCTCCTCCAGTTATTATGGCTCAAGCAGCTTCTACCCGAGCTCCTCCAGTTACTATGGTTCCAGCAGCTATTACCCGAGCTCCTCAAGTTACTATGGTTCCAGCAGCTACTACCAGAGCTCCTCAAGCTACTACAGTTCCAGCAGCTACTACCAGAGCTCTTCTGGTTACTATGGTTCCAGCAGCTTCTACCCGAGCTCTTCTAGTGTCTATGGTTCCAGCAGCTACTACACAAGCTCCTCTAGCTACTATGGTTCCAGCAGCTATTACCCGAGCTCCTCCAGTTACTATGGTTCCAGCAGCTACTACCCGAGCTCTTCAAGTTACTATGGTTCCAGCAGCTACTATGGTTCCAGCAGCTACTATGGTTCCAGCAGCTACTACCCGAGCTCCTCCAGTAACTATGGTTCCAGCAGCTACTACACAAGCTACTCCAGTTATTATGGCTCAAGCAGTAACTACCAGAGCTCCTCAAGCTACTATGGTTCCAGCAGCTACTATGGCTCAAGCAGCTACTACCCGAGCTCCTCCAGTTACTATGGTTCCAGCAGCTACTACCCGAGCTCCTCCAGTTACTATGGTTCAAGCAGCTACTACCAGAGCTCCTCCAGTTACTATGGCTCAAGCAGCTACTACCCAAGCTCCTCAAGCTACTATGGTTCCAGCAGCTACTATGGCTCAAGCAGCTACTACCCGAGCTCCTCCAGTTACTATGGTTCCAGCAGCTACTACCCGAGCTCCTCCAGTTACTATGGTTCAAGCAGCTACTACCAGAGCTCCTCCAGTTACTATGGCTCAAGCAGCTACTACCAGAGCTCCTCAAGCTACTATGGATCCAGCAGTTACTACCCGAGCTCCTCCAGTTATTATGACTCAAGCAGTTACTACCAGAGCTCCTCCAGATACTACGGTTCCAGCAGCTATTACCCGAGCTCCTCAAGTTACTATGGTTCCAGCAGCTACTACCCAAGCTCCTCCAGTTACTTTGGTTCTAGCAGCTACTACCTGAGCTCGTCAAGCTACTATGCCTCGAGCAGCTATTACCAGAGCAGCTCCTCAAGCTACTACATTCCCAGCAGCTACTACCCAAGCTCCTCTAGCTACTACACCCCGAGCAGCTACTACCCGAGCAGCTCTTCAAGTTACTACGTTCCCAGCAGCTACTACCCGAGCAGCTCCTCAAGCTACTACCTTTCAAGCAGCTACTATCCGAGCAGCTCCTCGAGCTACTACTTTTCAAGCAGCTACTATCCGAGCAGCTCCTCAAGCTACTACGTTTCAAGCAGCTACTATCAGAGCAGCTCCTCAAGCTACTACATGCCCAGCAGCTACTACCCAAGCTCCTCCAGTAACTACATTCCAAGCAGTTACTACCCAAGCAGCTCCTCAAGCTACTATGTTTCCAGCAGCTACTATCCGAGCAGCTCCTCAAGCTACTACGTGCCCAGCAGCTACTATCCGAGCAGCTCCTCAAGCTACTACGTTTCAAGCAGCTACTATCCGAGCAGCTCTTCCAGCTACTACGTTTCAAGCAGTTACTACCCGAGCAGCTCCTCAAGCTTCTACATGCCCAGCAGTTACTACCCGAGCTCCTCCAGCTACTATGCCCCTAGCAGCTACTACCCGAGCAGCTCCTCAAGCTACTACGTGCACAGCAGCTACTACCCAAGCTCCTCAAGTTACTACCTTCCCAGCAGTTACTACCCGAGCAGCTCCTCAAGCTACTACGTTCCAAGCAGCTACTACCTGAGCTCCTCTAGCTATTATGCCCCTAGCAGCTACTACCCGAGCAGCTCCTCAAGCTACTACGTTTCAAGCAGCTACTATCCAAGCAGCTCCTCAAGCTACTACGTTTCAAGCAGCTACTACCCGAGCAGCTCCTCAAGCTACTACGTTCCCAGCAGTTACTACCCGAGCAGCTCCTCAAGCTACTACGTGCCCAGCAGCTACTATCCAAGCAGCTCTTCAAGCTACTATGTGTCCAGCAGCTACTATCCAAGCAGCTCCTCAAGCTACTACATGCCCAGCAGTTACTACCCGAGCAGCTCCTCAAGCTACTACCTGCCCAGCAGCTACTACTCAAGCTCCTCTAGTTACTATGTTCCAAGCAGTTATTATCCGAGCAGCTCCTCAAGCTACTACTTTTTAAGCAGCTACTATCCGAGCAGCTCCTCAAGCTACTACGTTTCAAGCAGCTACTATCCGAGCAGCTCCTCAAGCTACTACATGCCCAGCAGCTACTATCCGAGCAGCTCCTCAAGCTACTACGTTTCAAGCAGCTACTACCCAAGCTCCTCTAGTTACTATGTTTCAAGCAGTTATTATCCGAGCAGCTCCTCAAGCTACTACTTTTCAAGCAGCTACTATCCGAGCAGCTCCTCAAGCTACTACATGCCCAGCAGCTACTATCCAGGCAGCTCCTCAAGGTACTACGTGCCCAGCAGCTACTATCCGAGCAGCTCCTCAAGCTACTACATTTCAAGCAGCTACTACCCAAGCTCCTCCAGCTACTACAGTTCCAGCAGCTACTACCCGAGCAGCTCCTCCAGTTACTACGTACCAAGCAGCTACTACCCGAGCAGCTCCTCAAGCTACTATGTTCCCAGCAGCTACTACCCAAGCTCCTCCAGTTACTACATTTCAAGCAGCTACTATCCAAGCAGCTCCTCAAGCTACTACGTTTCAAGCAGCTACTATCCGAGCAGCTCCTTAAGCTACTACGTTCCAAGCAGCTACTACGCGAGCTCCTCCAGCTACTATGCCCCTAGCAGCTACTACCCCAGCAGCTCCTCAAGCTACTACATTTCCAGCAGCTATTACCCAAGCTCCTCCAGTTACTACATTCCAAGCAGTTACTACCCGAGCAGCTCCTCAAGCTACTACGTTTCAAGCAGCTACTATCCGAGCAGCTCCTCAAGCTACTATGTTTCAAGCAGCTACTACCCGAGCTCCTCCACCTACTATGCCCCTAGCAGCTACTACCCCAGCAGCTTCTCAAGCTACTACGTTTCCAGCAGCTACTACCCAAGCTCCTCCAGTTACTACATTCCAAGCAGTTACTACCCGAGCAGCTCCTCAAGCTACTACGTTTCAAGCAGCTACTATCCGAGCAGCTCCTCAAGCTACTATGTTTCAAGCAGCTACTATCCAAGCAGCTCCTCAAGCTACTACGTGCCCAGCAGCTACTATCCGAGCAGCTCCTCAAGCTACTATGTTTCAAGCAGCTACTACCCAAGCAGCTCTTCCAGCTACTACGTTCCAAGCAGCTACTACCCAAGCTCCTCAAGCTACTATGTTTCAAGCAGCTACTACCCGAGCAGCTCCTCAAGCTACTATGTTCCAAGCAGCTACTACCCGAGCTCCTCCAGCTACTACGCCCCGAGCAGCTACTACCCGAGCAGCTCCTCAAGCTACTACGTTTCAAGCAGCTACTATCCGAGCAGCTCCTCAAGCTACTACTTTTCAAGCAGCTACTATCCGAGCAGCTCCTCAAGCTACTACTTTTCAAGCAGCTACTATCCGAGCAGCTCCTCAAGCTACTACATGCCCAGCAGCTACTATCCGAGCAGCTCCTCAAGCTACTACGTTTCAAGCAGCTACTATCCGAGCAGCTCCTCAAGCTACTACATGCCCAGCAGCTACTATCCGAGCAGCTCCTCAAGCTACTACGTTTCAAGCAGCTACTACCCAAGCTCCTCCAGCTACTACAGTTCCAGCAGCTACTACCCGAGCAGCTCCTCAAGCTACTACATTCCCAGCAGCTACTACCATAGCTCCTCCAGTTACTACGTTCCAAGCAGCTACTACCCGAGCAGCTCCTCAAGCTACTACGTTCCCAGCAGCTACTACCCAAGCTCCTCCAGTTACTACGTTTCAAGCAGCTACTATCCGAGCAGCTCCTCAAGCTACTACGTTTCAAGCAGCTACTATCCAAGCAGCTCCTCAAGCTACTACCTTTCAAGCAGCTACTATCCAAGCTCCTCCAGCTACTACATGCCCAGCAGTTACTACCCGAGCAGCTCCGCAAGCTACTACGTTTCAAGCAGCTACTACCCAAGCTCCTCTAGTTACTATGTTTCAAGCAGTTATTATCCGAGCAGCTCCTCAAGCTACTACTTTTCAAGCAGCTACTATCCGAGCAGCTCCTCAAGCTACTACATGCCCAGCAGCTACTATCCGAGCAGCTCCTCAAGCTACTACGTTTCAAGCAGCTACTATCCGAGCAGCTCCTCAAGCTACTACGTTTCAAGCAGCTACTACCCAAGCTCCTCCAGCTACTACAGTTCCAGCAGCTACTACCCGAGCAGCTCCTCCAGTTACTACGTTCCAAGCAGCTACTACCCGAGCAGCTCCTCAAGCTACTACGTTCCCAGCAGCTACTACCCAAGCTCCTCCAGTTACTACATTTCAAGCAGCTACTATCCAAGCAGCTCCTCAAGCTACTACGTTTCAAGCAGCTACTATCCGAGCAGCTCCTCAAGCTACTATGTTTCAAGCAGCTACTATCCGAGCTCCTCCAGCTACTATGCCCCTAGCAGCTACTACCCCAGCAGCTCCTCAAGCTACTACGTTTCCAGCAGCTACTACCCAAGCTCCTCCAGTTACTACATTCCAAGCAGTTACTACCCGAGCAGCTCCTCAAGCTACTACGTTTCAAGCAGCTACTATCCGAGCAGCTCCTCAAGCTACTATGTTTCAAGCAGCTTCTATCCAAGCAGCTCTTCAAGCTACTACGTGCCCAGCAGCTACTATCCGAGCAGCTCCTCAAGCTACTATGTTTCAAGCAGCTACTACCCAAGCAGCTCTTCCAGCTACTACGTTTCAAGCAGCTACTACCCAAGCTCCTCAAGCTACTATGTTTCAAGCAGCTACTACCCAAGCAGCTCCTCAAGCTACTATGTTCCAAGCAGCTACTACCCGAGCTCCTCCAGCTACTACGCCCCGAGCAGCTACTACCCGAGCAGCTCCTCAAGCTACTACGTTTCCAGCAGCTACTATCCGAGCAGCTCCTCAAGCTACTACGCCCCGAGCAGCTACTACCCGAGCAGCTCCTCAAGCTACTATGTTTCCAGCAGCTACTATCCAAGCAGCTCCTCAAGCTACTACATGCCCAGCAGCTACTACCCGAGCAGCTCCTCAAGCTACTACGTTTCCAGCAGCTACTACCCAAGCTCCTCCAGTTACTACGTTCCAAGCAGTTACTACCCCAGCAGCTCCTCAAGCTACTACGTGCCCAGCAGCTACTATCCGAGCAGCTCCTCAAGCTACTATGTTTCAAGCAGCTACTATCCAAGCAGCTCCTCAAGCTACTACGTGCCCAGCAGCTTCTATCCGAGCAGCTCCTCAAGCTACTACGTGCCCAGCAGCTACTATCCGAGCAGCTCCTCAAGCTACTACATGCCCAGCAGCTACTACCCGAGCAGCTCTTCCAGCTACTACGTTCCCAGCAGCTACTATCCAAGCAGCTCCTCAAGCTACTACGTGCCCAGCAGCTACTACCCGAGCAGCTCCTCAAGCTACTATTTTTCAAGCAGCTACTATCCGAGCAGCTCTTCCAGCTACTACGTTCCAAGCAGCTACTACCCAAGCTCCTCAAGCTACTATGTTTCAAGCAGCTACTACCCGGGCAGCTCCTCAAGCTACTACGTGCCCAGCAGCTTCTATCTGAGCAGCTCCTCAAGCTACTACGTTTCCAGCAGCTACTATCCGAGCAGCTCCTCAAGCTACTACATGCCCAGCAGCTACTACCCAAGCTCCTCCAGCTACTACGTTTCCAGCAGCTACTATCCAAGCAGCTCCTCAAGCTACTACGTGCCCAGCAGCTACTACCCGAGCAGCTCCTCAAGCTACTACGTTTCCAGCAGCTACTACCCGAGCTCCTCCAGTTACTACATTCCAAGCAGTTACTACCCGAGCAGCTCCTCAAGCTACTACGTTTCAAGCAGCTACTACCCAAGCTCCTCCAGTTACTACATTCCTAGCAGTTACTACCCCAGCAGCTCCTCAAGCTACTACGTGCCCAGCAGCTACTATCCGAGCAGCTCCTCAAGCTACTATGTTTCAAGCAGCTACTACCCAAGCAGCTCTTCCAGCTACTACATTCCAAGCAGTTACTACCCGAGCAGCTCCTCAAGCTACTACTTGCCCAGCAGCTACTATCCGAGCAGCTCCTCAAGCTACTACGTGCCCAGCAGCTACTATCCGAGCAGCTCCTCAAGCTACTACATGCCCAGCAGCTACTACCCAAGCTCCTCCAGCTACTACGTTCCCAGCAGCTACTATCCAAGCAGCTCCTCAAGCTACTACGTGCCCAGCAGCTACTACCCGAGCAGCTCCTCAAGCTACTATGTTTCAAGCAGCTACTACCCGAGCAGCACTTCCAGCTACTACGTTCCAAGCAGCTACTACCCAAGCTCCTCAAGCTACTATGTTTCAAGCAGCTACTACCCGAGCAGCTCCTCAAGCTACTACGTGCCCAGCAGCTACTACCCGAGCTCCTCCAGCTACTACGCCCCGAGCAGCTACTACCTAAGCAGCTCCTCAAGCTACTATGTTTCCAGCAGCTACTATCCAAGCAGCTCCTCAAGCTACTACGCGCCCAGCAGCTACTACCCAAGCTCCTCCAGTTACTACGTTCCAAGCAGTTACTACCCGAGCAGCTCCTCAAGCTACTATGTTTCAAGCAGCTACTATCCGAGCAGCTCCTCAAGCTACTACGTTCCAAGCAGCTACTACCCAAGCTCCTCAAGCTACTATGTTTCAAGCAGCTACTATCCGAGCAGCTCCTCCAGCTACTACGTGCCCAGCAGCTACTATCCGAGCAGCTCCTCAAGCTACTACATGCCCAGCAGCTACTACCCGAGCTCCTCCAGCTACTACGTTCCCAGCAGCTACTACCCGAGCAGCTCCTCAAGCTACTATGTTCCAAGCAGCTACTACCCGAGCTCCTCCAGCTACTACGCCCCGAGCAGCTACTACCCGAGCAGCTCTTCCAGCTACTACGTTCCAAGCAGCTACTACCCGAGCAGCTCCTCAAGCTACTATGTGCCCAGCAGCTACTACCCAAGCTCCTCCAGCTACTATGCGCCCAGCAGCTACTACCCGAGCTCCTCAAGCTACTACGTTTCCAGCAGCTACTACCTGAGCAGCTCCTCAAGCTACTATGTTCCAAGCAGCTACTACCCGAGCTCCTCCAGCTACTACGCCCCGAGCAGCTACTACCCGAGCAGCTCCTCAAGCTACTACGTTTCCAGCAGCTACTATCCAAGCAGCTCCTCAAGCTACTACGTGCCCAGCAGCTACTACCCGAGCAGCTCCTCAAGCTACTATGTTTCAAGCAGCTACTACCCGAGCAGCTCTTCCAGCTACTACGTTCCAAGCAGCTACTACCCAAGCTCCTCAAGTTACTACGCTTCAAGCAGCTACTACCCGAGCTCTTCAAGCTACTTTAGTTCAAGCAGTTACTACCAGAACTTTGGTAATTTTTACTTCATCACGTTATCTACAGAATTTAATCTTTTCACAGTAATGTTGTTTAAGAAGCACACTTTAGGGTAAGGTTTCAGGGTAATTTTGCAATATTTGTCACAGGTATGCTGAAATTATATGTAACACACAACAATCTGACCGGAATTGATGTCCGCTTCAAGTTAATTACATTTCATGTAGCCTAGTGTTGCTAGGCATGGATTGATAATTCAACTAAAACATTCTTTTTGAGCTCCTCAATCGTCAAACATACTTGAAATTCAATGTGATTATAACTTCTGATGATTGGACACATATCTTGAAGCCATTTCCTCAGGAGGTCTTTTGAATCATGTCAATACAACGGTTATTGAGGTCAGGAGAACTCTTCAAAGTTGCATAGTTATTAAAAAAAGAATGATTTTACTTGATATTTGCCAAAAAATCACCATTTAAAGTAACTAAGCAATTTTGAAGAGCTCCCCTGACCTCAATACTTGGAATATCAACATGTTTCAAAAAACCTCCTCAGAAAATGACTTCAACATATATCTCCAATCATTAGAAATTATAATTTTGGTGAATTTCCTTCCCAGAATCCGGTTTGTTCCATTTTCATTCAATGCCTAGCAACACCGTATAAAATGGCAATTATTTGAAGGAAAAATCAATTCCTTTCAGATTGGTGTGTGTTATATACTTTGAACCAATCTGTGGTAAATAATGCACACAAAAAATATGTCCAGAGGAATTACCCTGAAAGTCTACCTTAATCATCTCACGGTGATTTTATCATTATTTGATAAGCGTAATCAAAAAAGTCCTAAACATCAATCAATGAATAATAAGTGGGGTTGGACGAATTAGTTGAACCTGATCAATCAATAAATAAGCTTAAAATTAGGCTCTAACAATTTCACATTTTGACTTTACAGATTGCATTCATGTCAGTCTATTTGCTGAGCACAAGGACTTTGATAGTCGGATGAAAATGGATCTCACTTTTGATGCAGAAATAGAGGCATTGGTTGTCCAAACTGATTGTACCTTTGCTCCAACATACCTTTGGTATTGGATAGAAATAAGTGATGCTAATGAAGGGAATAGAAATGACCTAGTCAGGCCAGAAAACCTACTCAATCCTGAATATAACAACAATGGCAAGTCCAGGATTCTGACAGTACCCAAGGAAAACTTGAATGCCACAGCTGTCAAAGTCATCGTTGTTGTAAATGAAACCGGGAATACAGATTACTTCTACATGGAGTTCGTACGCGCAGACTTAGTTGCCCGAGTTGTCGGAGGCACCACTCGTACAATAACCTCGGGTGAAACCGTTGAACTGGATGGCGAGTCGTTGAGTTACGATCCAGATTCCACTTCAGGACAGCTCGCGTACTCCTGGTCCTGCAAGACGGGAAGCTTTATATCAGCCGGAGTTAATGCCTCCGCACATTTCCTTACAAGCGACTGTTCAGCCTCCTTGTCTGGGGTATTTACAAGCACACTTGGGAAACTGACCATTGACACCACAGGCCTGCCAGCTGACCGATACATGATCAGACTCATGGTATCTAAAGATACAAGGACTGCATTCTATGATCAAATCATTAATGTCGTTGCTGGATATGTGCCAGGATTGTCAATCACGTAAGTCCATAGCTTTCTTATTCTGTATCACTCACATTACAATTACACTAAAAAAAGAACATCATTGACTATTCATCGAAAAGAAATTATTTGCCTTTGGGGGCTGTTTTTGATAAATGTGCATTGCCTGAATCACGAAATCTAACTAAATTCACAAAGATATAGAGAGTAAATTATGAACAGTGCATATATACTGCCTTACTTCTTGACAACATAATACCACGACTCAATAATATTGTGTCAGGACTAATAACACCTAGTCCTATTTAATAGATATTTACTATGTGTTATATGTTAAACTCTGGGATCATATCCCAATCTTTAGAATAAGTATTTGCTTTAGCCTTAGCCATATAGTCGATAATGGTCCTGGCCCTATTAGCTGAGCAGAATTGATATTTTCATGCATCTAATTACCTAGTGTTAAGATCTACCCTAGATGAGTGGTCTTTCTATGCCTGGGCATTCCCATCATAGATGGTCTGTTCACCATATGCATATCACCTACCCATAAGGCATTTATAATATGTCAATAATCTCAGCTACATCTGAGGTCATTCTCCACTATACTGTATGTAGCAAACAGGCCCTGGGCCTACTTTATACAGTTCAAAGTGGTATGGTCCGATGTTTTTCCATATTTCAACTTCTACTTAAATGTGTTTAAAATGTCATTACAATATCATGTTTGGAGGATGGAGTACATCAAACTATCATTGATAGGCAATGAGAGGCTATTAAGAGAGTCCCATGAACACAGGTATGGCCCTTTGTAGCATATTTTCAATGTGTGGACTTACAACGTGCACTCCAAAGGTCTTAATTTGTGTCTAAAACTGATAATTAGCTGAAATCGAACCAAATTAAGCATTTTGGTTCATTTTTAGCGAAATTATTTTTTGAGCCCTAATCGTCCGACTATGCCACTGTAAACAAAAGGATTTCAACTCAACTCAAGTTATTCCTTTCGTACAGATGCCTAGTGAACTGTGGTAACCGGGTTGTGCCAACGACAAAGATGTCACTGATCATCACGTGCACAGAATGTAACTCGCTCGGTCATAACCTAGAGTTCAAGTGGACCGTAGATGTCAACAATGGTTCCAGTTATAAACCAATGGACTTTGCTGCAATATCTCTAACAGGTAAATGTTCTCAGGGGCAGGTTCAAATGTCTTTCAAATGATGGAATATTAACAAAATGAATAAGTCTTCAATCAAAACTAATGCTTATATCCTACTATAAACACAATTCAGGATAAATATATTTTTTAAGACATTTCACTTGATTGAAACCTAAGAACCATTACCTCTTCCTATGATTTATCTATCATCATAGTATCATCATTATATATAAAAAAGAAAAAAAAGGAACAAATTCCCATAAAAATATTGTAATCACAGATGCCTCGGCTGAAAGCTTGGTGATTGCGGCATACAGCTTGGAGCAGTCTACAATCTACAGGGCACGGCTTGTCGTCACATGTACAACGTGCGTCGAGAGTATCCTGGAATACGTCTTCCAGACTAACTCTCCTCCCTCGGGTGGCAACTGTACTGTGTCCCCAGCCTCTGGTAAGTATAAGCCTACACTGATATTCTTTGGCACCCTATACAACCAACTGTCAGTCACTATAGCCAAAACCAATTTAGTAAATATTTTAGCTCCCTATAGAACCAAGTGATGTAAATTACACTCTAAATGACCAACTGGAGAAAATTAATTTGTCATACTTAGAATTATCAGAGCACTTTCATTCAAAATGTGCTAAAAAGCCCTTAATGGGTAGTTTGTAACTGGCCATGTTTTATTACAATATTGAAAGGGGGTGTTTTGGGAATAGGGCCCCCAAATTTTGGAATTTTTCCGAAAAATCACCAAAATCCCCACCCCGCAAATGTTTTTCCCCTATCTGATATCAAATAGAAATCCTTTCGGTTCTATGGAGCAAGATCAAGGCTTTCCAGCCCTCTTTGTATGATTGCGATATGAAAATTCTAAGTGGCTAAGAAAAACTGTCCCCTTTAGGGCACTGACCAGGCCGTCACCCTTCAAACTGGACATTTACTCTGAGAATGACCAACTGGAAAAAAATATTTTATCCTACTTAGAATTATCAGAGCACTTTGATTCAAAAAGTGCTAGAAAGCCCTTGATGTGTAGTTTTTAACTGGATGTTTTATTGCAATATTGAAGGGGGGTGTTTTGGGAATAGGGCCCTCAAACTTTGGATTTTTTCCGGAAAAACACCAAAATCCCCACCCCCCAGAAAATTGTTCCCTATCTGATATCAAATAGAAACCCTTTCAGTTCCAAAGTATGAAATCAGGCTTTCCAACCATCTTTGAATTATTTTCTATGTTATTATATTCTAAGTGGCAAAGAAAAACTCTCCCCCATAGGTCACCTAAAGTGTAGTTCTGATTTTTGCCACCACTCTGGAGGTGGCGCTACTGTCAGCCATGTCACTGAGGGAGTGCCAGCAGGCCCACTTGTGAATCCCTGTACTTTATATCATGCCTGACCGATGTCCTTATGACTAATCTGGGTTAACCACGTCAGACTAAGGGCCGGGGTATTCAGTTTTTCTGTGTACTCTGTAAGGGTCGGCCATACATCATGCTGACCAAATGATAATGCCATGGGGGTGTTATTGGAATTATTTGTGGAACCCTTTTTCAACTTTATTAATGTAATGTCCTTCTTATTCTAAAGAGGGGGAAGGTTTTGCCTCCCCACAAATGGGACTGAATGACACAAAAGCATATTGATATACCCTATAAAGCAAATCCTTAAATTCTTACAATTATATTATAATTAAGTTCACATGTTTATCTCTTTCTTGAGACAAGTCTCTATACATAACACATTGCTCAAGTTCAGCACTCAAATCCTTTTTTGTCATCACTTAAAACAAATGCCTTAAATTGAAGCAGGAGTTACAGTCATAGTTCTGTGTGAACTCTTTCAGGTGAAGCTTTGGTTTCACTGTTTTCAATAAAGTGTGCAGGATGGACTTCATCCTCCGGCGGTGCCTTGACATACCGGTATAAGACGCAGGCTGAGACACAGACTCAGGTAGGTGTAGTTGTTTGTTTGTTTGTTAATTCATTTATTTAATCTGCTTTACATAGGGCCAGGACCTGTTAGTGTAATGCAGCTCATGTGCACATATATCAGTAGATGTCAATCATGATACATATACAATCAGTTTCCTTAAGGGATTTTTATATTTCTTTATATCGTATAATTATGAGAAAAAGGTAAGATAAAGTATATAACTGCAGATGTAATGGCAGTACTGTCTTTCTTATAGTACAAGCATTGTAGCCAGGACCCAAGATGTTTATGGGTCCATTTCACTTAGATTACCTTATTACATTATGAAAAGCATTGTCAGCAGGGATGTCATCGATAACCCCAGAATCGATACATCAATATTTATAGAATTCCGATTATCGCATGGACAAAAGCATTATATCGATATGCTATTTCTATCGCAGACAGCCTCATAATGTACTTTAAAAATCTAGAACCTGCTTTATATTCGATTTGAAAATATTGACCTCTGTATGCCTAATATATTGAGGGAAATGGACTTCAGATTGTGTCTAAAGGCTATGAAGTGTTCATCTTTATAGACTCAATTATGAGAAAGGATATTAAACAGATGAAGATGGCCTTTTCTCAGCTAATTAAATACGCCCCTTCTAGTACTTAAGCATAGTAAAGCTTGTATTTAAAAAAACAACAACCTTGAGGCACCATACTGTTCATGCATGTTTGATTATCTGTCCATTTCATTACAGCTCCTCTACTTTGGAAGTCAACCAGAGATGCCTCAACTGCCTCTGAGGGTTGGAGATGCCGCATCCAATTACCAACGCATAGTGCTTGTAGAAATCATGGACAGCTTTGGTTCATCAGTGACTGAGGAGCTTTCTCTAGTGGTATGCCTTCTTGTACTAGCTTGATTGGATTAGAATGAGTAGTTTACACTCTGTCATGAACTAGACATTATAGGGTAGCTTGAACTAGAGTCGACCACGTACCTGGAGATGTCAAACTAAATTTTGTATCAATTCATGTATTTTCAGAACTCCATTTGTGTATCACAGTACATATCAAGTGTCACTTAAGGACAAATTGAGACAAACCCCTACATGAATAGATACATAATTAAGGTACCTGGTGGACTCTAGGTCAAGCCACCCTATAGACCAATGCAGCCACCCTTTCTTGCTGTATTAGTCTATAGGTAAGTTTGTGTAGGTTCCTCAACTTATTCAATTAAAGTCCCAAGAGAGATATTCAGGACCTACAGTACTCTAACTGGACTTGTTCCCGCAACCACTGTGTGTACACTGACACAGACAGTCATTTCCACTTCCGGTTCTGCTCTCGCCATTTAGCTTGTTCCTTGCAAGCTATGGCTTGTCGGTGTTTGGTCACCAAGCTCAGGACTAAAATGGCCGCCCGTAGGGAGAAAACTGAAATATTGCTATTCTTTGTTGTCCAGGTGACAGAACCGCAGACCGATGAGAACACCACGAGCAATTCTCTGTTTACGGACTCAATCTCCAAGATTGACCTGAGCTCCAAGAAGGAGGCCACACAGATCATTCAGTCCATCGGCTCCTTGTTGAACACTAAGGTAGGTTATTTAAGGCTAGAATAGGGCTTTAAAATGCCATACAAACTCAGATATATAGACAAATGCCAATGATCATTGATACGGTCTCTGATGTATTTCACGAGTGGGGGCTAGGTCCCAGCCCCCACTCGTGAAAAACATCAGAGTGGTATCAATGAAGTTGGCATTTGTGTTTATCTTTTTTTTTTGAAGCCATTTAATGAAGGAAAAACTTTATGCATATTTATAAATAGTCTCCTTAGTGCAGTCAACTGGTAGGATCTCAATCTATTTTGTGACATTTAGCTATGCTAAATTCAAGGAAATAGATCAGGAAAAATAAAATGCCTCCAGCATGTTTCCACTGTGAGTTGTGAAACTAGTGGTAAATGTGGTAACCAGAAGGATGCATATTTCTATTGATAGTGACTGTAAATGACACTTAGATTAGGTGTTGTCTATGTTTTAATCGATAGTATTAATGTGGACCATAATGACATGACAGTAGGGGGCCGGGGCTCGCCAGCAGGTCCCAGATTCAGTATAGTTAGGGAGTGGTAATCTTTTAACAACAGGGGGGGTGGTGGATTTAGGGGGGTCCAACAAATTTGGACCCCTTGAAGGGGAGGACCAAAAAAAAATATGGACCTCTCTTTAGGGGGGGACAAAAAAAAGTGCACCCCTTTTTAGCAAAAAAGCCAGTGCATTACTAACGCTCAAAGGGGTCTGCTGCGCGCAATTTCAACTTACCTGAGGGGGGGAACCAAAACAATTTGGACCCGCTCAGACGAAAATTCATGGGCCCCCACCTGTTGTTAAAAAATGACCACTCCCTTACATCTACTTTCTTTAAACAGAGCGTGTCCAACAGCAGTTCCAGTTCGTTGACTACAACCGAGTCTACTGAGGTAAGGAAATGCATTTCAATTGAATGTATTTATACTTGAATTTGATATTCTTGGAAATCTTAATCTGGTCAAAACAGAAAAACTTTACTTAGTACCTTATAATGACTATTTTACCAAGCGCTTTACGGTTATACATCTGTTGTATACCATGCTGTACATATCACCATTGAATACAATAATAATATTTGCATATAAAATTCAAAACAATCTGATCAGAATCAACATTAGATATCAAAGGGTACAAAAAGTCCCATATATATGTCCTTTACTAAACCATAACCAGAAAATAAGCTGATAAGTTTTGCCCCCTTAGGACATACCCAAGCCAATCCAAAAGGTTCGGTTCGGGTAAACCCTAGGCTTGCACAAACTCACCCTTGATCCGCCTTTGTGTAAAAAAAAACACTATTTTCTCACTTAAAACTATCTTCAGAGCATGCAATGATATTATCTTCTATAAATAAATCTTTAGCTGAGGAAGAATCTGGTGAAGCAAATCTCTACCATTGCTCAAAATGTGACATCCCTGGAAGAGGTACGACAAGTTGCGGAGTCCGTTGGAACAACAACAGAGGTTTCTGATGAGATCGATGCAGATACACTGGTAGGATTTAATTTCTCAAGTCAAATAACTTTTTGTTATAGCTTCTTACTTTCCTACTACGGTAAAACTTCCTTATTACAAACACCTTGTTACCAGCAATATTAGTTCGTTATAAGCGAGTTTCGTAGTAACCAAATTTGACAATCTCTGTGTTCCAAAGGTTCTACGTTCTATCATGTTCTGTGTTCTATCATCTAAATTCGGGGTATGGGGGTATGGACTTTGTGCGGTTTTTACAGATCCTTTAAATTTCCTTATCAAAATGTATTACTCGAATATACATGTCCCTGTTAATAAAAGTAGGCTTTAATTGATTAAACAACCTTAATTGCAAAACTTATTGAATGAAAAGCATTAGTTGCAACGCTACCTGGAGATGCACATTGCTCTTCAGATGGAACTGTATGTTTAGCAGGCATAGTAATAAATGTCTGTTTATATGTATTTGTATTTAAAATAGTTAGGCCTATTGATAATGTTTATCTAATTTCTAGACACAAGCAACTGACTTGATGACCACCCTCATGGACGACGCTGTGACTCTGTTGGCGTCGAACCCACAAGAAGCACAAACAGTTGCCACATGTAATTATTCTTCTATTGCCTTAGTAGTCATTCATACATCTGTGAGACAAACACTGAACACAGCATGAATGTTAGCATTTAAGCCGGACCACTTAAATGTCAATTTGACTTTTTTGAGACATTTACATAGTATTTACTAAACCTAAATGTGCTTAAATGGTGACTTTAAGCAATTAATGGTTTGCTTAAATGCCAATGTTCATGCAGTGGAAGGAACGCTTTAAGCATATATCTAGTTTAACCCTTTAGGGACGGATGGTGCTAAAAGATGACATTTGTCGTCATGATGCACCAATGCAGCCCCAAAGAGTAACTCGCCAGTGCTACATTGGTGCATCATGCCGACCCTTTGGGTGTGTCTCCACCCCATAGGGTTGGCATGGTGCTTGAATGCAGTACTGGCGAGTTACTGGCCAGGGCTGCATTCATGCATCATGACGACCAAGGACATGATGCATTAATGCATCATACCGTCCTTCAATGGTTAAGTAAATACCACTTAAAACCCCTTAAATGCCGTTATCACCTTTCTGGGACATGTACATGGCATTACTGAACTCCAAGTCGTTAAAAGTGTTTCTATCTTATTCTTAAATTTGTCAAATGCAAATTTTCATGTCGTCCAAATATCTGTTGGTACAACATGGAATTAAAGACCCTGGGAGAGTGTATAAAGTCTATGAGATCTACATGATGTATTGATTTAGCTTTGACAAGTAACAAGCCTGTGCTGCTTAAATACATTGTACTGGAAAAAATTACATTTTCAAGCACTACGCCACTTCTAAAGGGTTAACTTATAGAATAATATAAAATCTGATATTCCATTGCACATATATGAAATATGTACATTGCAATCTCTTTCTAATCATACAATCTACCAGTCAGTATGAAAAGCTGATATCCTTATGAATCACATTTGAACATATTACTCTGTTTTCAGCGGTGATGTATGCCAGCTGGAATGTCCTCTACTCAGCCAAACCCAAGACTGAGGAAGTGGACGTAGCCCCAGCACTACTGACACCTGCTGAAGAGACCGCTGCAGCCGCTGCAGTGGAGGTGTCAGACTTGTCCCCCCAGGAACAGGCAGACTATGATGAGTTGCAGGCCCAGGCTCTAAGAGTGAAGAGAGAGGCTGAGACAGCTTTGGTATGTTTAGGAACAAGAAGTTTTATTGACCAATTCATGTACAGTTAATTCCCATATATTACCCACGGGCTATAAACCAACCGAACCCAGCTTTAATCTGACACCAAACATATCTATACGAGGGTGCGGGGTATGCGAGGGTTTTTATCACTCCAGACGTTAAACTAACTAACAATCAATCATAGAATTGTACTAGAATAGAAATTTCAGATCCAGAAACGGGTTACAGGATTTTCTTGAGTTATGGGTGTGGGTTATACGCGAGATGCGGTTTATAACTATAAGACGTGGGAATTTACAGTATATGTAAAACATGTTCTTCCAGAACGGTTCTGGAAATGTATACACTGTAAGACCCAAACAATCATTATGATAAGCCAATACTATACACTTGAGCTTTTTACGCCTTTCTTCTGGAACAGTTCTTTAGTACCCATATCCAAAGTTCATTTTCTATGTAATCCATAAGGCTCTCTTTAAGGGTTGTATGTAATTTATACCATGATGTCATCCCATTTAAACTTAAAGACATATGCTAGTAGCTGGGAGGTTGTGATGTTCTTTTTTACTGATTTTTCCTCCTAACTATGGACTATATTATCTGAACATAATATTATTACCAAATAGAAAATGCTAAAATATGTCACGAGCTAACTTTTATGGTATGGCCATCTACACGATAATGCCTTAACCATGAGAATGTATGGGAAAATAGCATATTTTCAAATCAGTAATCTCCCACTATTGACTCATGTACTAAAATGTGCAGGCAATTAGAAGAGAACATTTTTAGAAGAAAATGATTAAGGGGTCATGGTTGAAATGAAAAAGTTATGAATCTATCCAAAATATTTCAATATTTTAAACTATAGCAACCTATGGGCACTCGGGTATCTAATAAAGAGAATAACCGTGGGTAAAATACAATAATTTCAATAAATATATGTTTTCTGGGCATTGTAGTCCATGTAGGGATGTGAATTAAGTGGGAATTTGAGAATTCATGCCTTAACCTCTCCTTCTAGGCCAAAGCAACAATGCTGAAGATCGCCGAGGTGCAAGCTAAAATGGTAAAGGCCCTGATGGTGACCCTTGCTCTGGGTGAGGCGCCAGTGACAGTCAATATGACCAAGGCGAGTATGACAGTCGCAAAGAACCGACCGAGCGGCCTTGCTAACAGCTCGGTTGAGACTACTTTTGGCAAGGTTCTTCTACCCTCTAACTTCACCATGGTCGGTCAAGATGACAGTGCTCTGCGACTAGAGGTAAATATACCAGCTTTGAGGATTTTAACTACTAAATTGTTAAATTTGTCTGTGGTATGACTCAATTCCCTTCATATTTTTTTCCCCTGTAAAAAACAAACAAACAACGCCCTGGTCATATTTTTCAGCATTTGGTGATGAGAAACAATTGTCTAGTGGCCTGTTTAAATTATTTTGCACAGAGCTGACGCACCAATTGGCGGTGCTTGTTGTAACAGTATGTCTTTGTTAAATTACCAGTTGCCCTCATAAAACGATGAATCTCATTTATGTCAAAAGATTATAGACTTTAAACTTAAATATGTAATGTGAATAAAATAAGGTCAATCTACTCAGTGTTTTTCCATCGTTTCCACTGTAAATGATGGTATGCAACCAAATGAGTGCGTTAAATTTGCTGTCAATTCAGACCCCACTGATTTGCCTTGTTCTTGGGACTCGGAAAAATAGTTGTTGAAAATGATTATTTACTAGAACTATACAGCACCAGCCCTATGGTATTGTACAGATAATCTATAATTATTATCCTTAAAAAATGGCAAATTAAATCAGATATGTGTTAACTGAACAATTTCATACAAAACATCATCCACACTTGAACTCATTGCTTAATGAACTGCCATGTTTAATCTATATATAGACAAATGTCAACGCCCATTGATACGGTCTCTGTTGTATTTCACGAGTGAGGGCTGGGGCAGGATGCGCCCCAGCCTCCACGAGTGAAATCAGAGTGGTATCAATGTAGTTGGGATTTGTGTTTATTTTTTTCATTTGAAGCCATTTAATGAAGGAAAAACAACTTTTTATTAGCCCATTGAATACGGCCACATTGCATTCAATGGGGGGGATGGAATACAGCCCTTTCAGTACTTAAGCATAGTAAATCTTGTATTTCAAAAAAGTAAAACTGTTTTTCTCCCTCACCCCACCAGATATCATCCTTCAAGGAAAACCCCTATTCCTGGGGTAGTACCTCGTCTGATATCGGTTCGGCTGTGACCAACGCGTCCTTCTCTGACGAAGCTGGGGAGAACTTTTATAGCATGGACACACCAGTCTCTATGGAGTTTGTATCCGAAGTAACACCCCCAACACAAGAGGTAAGCCCCACTCGCAATCAGATTTTTTAAAGTGTATAAAGTATTTTATTGTCACTAACTGATTTTCAAAATGTAGTATATGGGATTCAAAAGATGAGATTAGTCACAGGATGTTGTTATTATGTTGTTGCTTGTATGCGTAGGTTGTATTAAAAAAAGGAAAAACTATGTGTAAATTGCAATAGGATACATATCAAAGGTGGTTCATGTTTGTTGCTATTGACATAGAAATATCAGGATGGGGAAAAAGATTTAAGCAACACTTTAAACATATATAAATGATTGAATGAATGGCATGTCTACTACTAATACTTAAGTAAAAGTGAATGCCATTATGACCTTTCCTGAACTTAAAGCTATTCAAAGTGTTCTCAGGGGCGTGGCAACCGGGGGGGGGGGGGTAACATGTCCCCCCCCCCACTTTTGACCAACTCCAAAAGAGGTCAAACCAAAAGGGTCAAGTAAAAAGGGGCTAAAAGGGTCAAAATACCCCTCAGTCCCCCCTACTTTGAAACTGCTTGCCACACCCCTGGACAGTCGGTCACGTCTTTTAAGGCACCTCAAATTTGCTTAAATGTAAACACCAATGCAGTGTGTCAAAACAGTGGGAGACCAAAACAGTATTAATCAATTCTCTCCATCACTGCATAACTGTTTGCATTTAAGCAGCAAATTTAAGATGCATTAAAGGAACACTTTATACAGCTTTGAGCTCAGTAATGCCATGTAAATGTCCCGGAAAGGTGAAAATGGCATTTAGGTTGCTTTAAGTGGCATTTGATGGAATTAGATATGTTTAAAGTGTTTATTTAAGTATATTTTAATTTACTTAAATGTCAATATTCATGCATTATATGTTTAACCCTAGGTGAATATGACGACAGCAGCAAATGCCCAGACAGGAATGATCTACCACAAGGTGAATGTCACAGCACCCAACTCAGCTATAGTCATGGAGTTAGCACCACCTAGTGGGTCACCTGTGTTTGAGGTCTTTGTAGGCCATCCCACAGCACCAGATGACAATAACTATGTGTATAAGACCACAGTGAATGGTACTGAGGCCTCAAGTGCCTCCCAGGTACCTATCTTCATACCTGGGACGGTCATCACTCAGATTGGTGTGTACTACGTCGGTTTGCGTCCTCTCGCAACTACTGGTAAGGAAACAGTTTATAGCTCCATAAACTAACCCTTACATTATAGTGTAGTGTTTTGTGTGTAACTGCAGTACTGCATTCATGCATCATGCAGAACCTATAGCTACAGGCGTGATACCCTCCCAAAGGGTAGACATGATGCTCAAATGCAGGCCCAGCAAGTTACTGACTGTTGCATTGTTGTATCATGAAGTTAAATAAACGTGAACAAAACAGTGCATTAATGCATCATACCTTTTTTTTGTCATGATGCATGAATGCAGCATTGGTGAGTAATATGCCAGGGCTGCATTCACACATCATGACAAGCGTACGATAATTGTGTCAAATGTAAGGTTGGATTTAAATTGTAAAGTACACGCTAGAAAGATTTTATAGATTCTTTTGCATGAATTCATAGTGGTCACTACGGTACTATTTTTTTTCACAAGGTTCCTATGTGTATTACTAAGCATTTGGGTTCATCAAGATAAATTGTGCAAACAAGATTTCAAAGTTAATGTATCATTTGAAATGGCTATACTATACCTGTAGGGAGCTCAAGGAAGAAGCGTGCTGTTTCCGGTGAAAGCTATAGCGTGCAGATTGCAACCACGGGATGCCGAGCATGGGACAGCAACAATAACGAATGGGTCGATGCTGGAACAATCGTAAGTGCACTTTACCATTGTATCATAGCATTTTGTTTGAGGTGAGGCGCCACTCGCCGTTTTTGTCCTCAAATCGGGCTATTCTCACAAATCCGGCTCAATACTGTGAGTAGGGGGTACTTCAGTCCCTGCCATAGGTTCATGTTTAAAAACATGTTGATGTTTATAGAAACTTTAGGCCCCGATTTCCCATCTGAGGCCGATTTTGTCTCCCGATCATATATCAAACTGGTTTGATTTTCATTTATTTGATTCTCCTCCATTCACAGGGCTCTAATCGGCTGATCTATGTACAATTACAGGAAATAGGAAATTTTGACCTGATCAAATTGTAAAGACCTATATAATCGGTTCGTGAGAATGACCCAAAAAATTGGGTAGTGGAGTCCCAGCGTTATACTGGGCCATCTTCATGGTGAAACAGTCCGCAACTTGATTCAGAGAGAGATGGTGTTAGAATACTGTTTTGCATCCTATACGCTGTAAAAAGTTGGTTGCCATTTTTGTAGGTGTTAAGGAGATTCAGAGGTGCAGAGTTTGTTGTAGGTAAACAGTAGAATCTACTATAAATCTGCAGCAGCTTCCACTGTAAAGCGATTCTACAGTACATTATAGTGTAGATCTACAGTAGGTTCTAGGTGTTTGTCAATTCTGAACAAAATCTTTTCAAGCAATTATCTTTTAAGTGTACTATAGACTCTCTTAAATGACTTTATACTAACTTTGATGGATCCATGCTCTATATTTCCACACAGGACAGCACCAGTACCAGTGTCACTAAGACCGCCTGCAGTCCCACACCGCTGTCTAGTACCTCAGCCTTCGGTGCAGCCTTCATCTCACCACCCAACCTGATCGACTTCTCAACGGTGTTCCAGAACATTTCCATTCTAAAGGATAATGCCGTTGTCCTTTCTATTGTCATTGTTCTGCTGGTGCTGTATATGCTGCTACTCGGCTGGGCCATCTGGGCAGACAGGAGGGAGAGGAGCAAGGTAAATATTATTTAACCATTTCAGGATAGTTGTCGCTAAAAGGCGACATTTGTTGTCATAATGCACCAATGTTAGCATGATGCACCAAGTGAGTAGCTTGCTGATGCTGAGGCGACATTTGTTGTCATGATGCACCAATGGTAGCCCCAGTGAGTAGCTTGCTGGTGCTGCATTGGAGCATCATGCCGACTTTTTCTGAGTGTATCAACCCTATGCTCCTAAGATCTTGATCTTGAAGTATAATAATAATTAATATGCGGATTTTGGAGTGCCTCATTATATTCCGCCGTTAGATCTTTGATTTGGCCCAATGACATCAGATTTAGGGGGCGCGGACCCCTTTTTGGGCTGAAATTTGAGTTTTTTTAACGTAAATATATTTATGGGATTTTTAAACAATGTCTCGCCCTCCCCTTTCAAGATCCCTTATCCACTCCTGAGATCCCCTTATTGAGTCGTTATTGCTCATTGAATACATTTAAATGAAAGATCATTCTGTAAATAGTGTGAGGAGTAGCCTGGATTTCTAGTAAGTTTAAAAATAATCAAAATTCATCCACTTTTTTCCAGTTGGTGGTCAAAGAGCTGGAGGACAACATGCCGGAGGACATGAACCAGTACCTGGTAACCGTGGAGACGGGACTCCGGTGGGGTGCGGGCACCACCTCCGGGGTTTGGTTCACGCTGATCGGAGCTAACGCCGACACCGGGCACAGGTCACTCGACGCTGGAGACATCAAGGTACTGTGCTCTTAGCCATACATATATAAGGAGGACCATTTTCAGACATAAAAATATCAAACCCATTGAGATACTGTAAATTTGCAGGAAAACAACTTTGTGCAGATTTAGATTCTCAGATTTTGAAATATGGTATTTGTATAACTATATTGGATAAATATATGTATATCGGAGATGAGGAATTAAAGCCAGGTGATATTACAAGCAGCCAAGGGCAGCGTGTGATATCACCAGGCTTCAACTATTCAGGTACCTGCCAGGGCTGCATTCATGCATAGTATAATTCAAGGCTTAAAGAATTGAATGTACCATGAATAGTAAACTAAAACCTTCAGGGTCAGTCCTTCCCTATGGGTTTTGTGTTCCTGGTTCAAACCCTGGTGCTGCTCCGTAAGCTGCAGGTGCAGCGGCTGTGGCACAATGACATATCTAGTTTATAAATATCAAAATGTTGATTCATTTTAAGTATTAGATACTAAACTTCAAGGCCAGTCCTTCCCTACGGGCTCCATGTTGACCTTCCTGGTTCGTACCCCGGTGCGGCTCGGTAAGGTGCAGGTGCTGCAGTTACGACACAAAGACATATCTAGTTTAGAAATATCAAAATGTTGATTCATTTTGAATATCAAATCTTAAACTTCAGGGTCAGTCCTTCCCTATGGGCTCTACCCTGACCTTTCTGGTACAGAGACCGGTGCGGCTCGGTAAGCTGTAGGCACTAGGGTTGTGGCACAGTGACAAGTTTACTTTGAAAATGTCTAACTATTGATTTAACCCAAATCTTAAATACTAAATCAATACCCTTCGGGGCCAGTCCTTCCCTACGGGCTCCACCCTGACCTTCCTGGTGCGTACCCCAGTGCGGCTCGGTAAGGTGCAGGCTGTGCGGTTGTGGCATGACGACACCTATTAATTCATTTTAAATCTAATAATTCAATCTAAATTTTAAATCTTAAACTTCAGGGCCAGTCCTTCCCTACGGGCTCCACCCTGACCTTCCTGGTTCGTACACCGGTGCGGCTTGGTAAGGTGCAGGCGTTGCGGTTGTGGCATGACGACACAGGCTGGGGACGTAGCCGCTCCTGGTACGTCAACAAGGTTACCGTCTTAGACAAGGCCATCCAGAGCACGTAAGTCAAAGATTTTACTCTGATAAGCTTCTTCAACAATTAAATTTATTGGTTAGCATCACTGCATGACTATTTGCATTAGAAATGCTTTAGGGAACACTGTTGGCATATTCAATTCAAAATTAATTTATATCCCTCAAACCCACCCCCATGTTGGTCACTATCTGGAACCATGTATGCAGGGGTAGACACTACTGGCCCGGGAGCCAATGGCCAATGTCCAGGCCCGCAGTTTTCTTTAGAATAACCTTCTCATGGGCCCGGGTGGCCCACAGGAAATTTGCAAAATATTTGGAAGGAATATACTTGATGAGTATAGTCATGTAATATGTCGTCGGAAAGAGAAAAATGTGAGCAATTGAGGCAATTTGGTCTCATTTTAGCATAGATAAATCAGAAATATATATGGTTTTCTCTTCTGGGCCACAGCTGAAAATCCGGGCCCATAGATTTTTGGAGCTACGGGCCCGGTCGGCCCACAGCTAATAAAGTTAGTGTATGCTACTAAAAGTTCACCCCTTCCCTCCCTTTCCAGATCTGTCTTCCAGTGCAACAGCTGGTTTGCTAAGGACTCAGACGATGGGCGAATCAGGCGTACCTTCACGGCGACTCCCAACCACCACGCGGCCTTCTCCAGTACCTACAAGCAGCAGCTTAACGAACAGGGCGCCAACTGCCACCACCTCACCTCCGTATTCATGTGCCGGTCAGGTAAGGTCAAAACTAAGGTGACCGTGGACATTTGGTACCCTACAGCCCAGTTACTCGCTGGATGTACATGGTGCATAGTAATACCCCCTTCCCACCCATCCGTCTTTGAGCCTAGAAAAAATGAAGGACCCCCAAAAAGTTTTTTTCAAAATTTTATCTTTTTAAACATGAATGTACTAACGAGCCAGCCTCTCTGCATCCCCTGAAATTGACCATAAAAGGCTAAAAATACGGCCTATATATATATATATATATATATATATATATATATATATATATATATATATATATATATACATATATACACACACATACACATATATATATATACATATATTTAGATATAGAAAGAGAGATAGATACTTTAGCACTGCATATTTATAAAAAGTGTCCTTAGTCCAGTCTACAGGTAGGAACTCAATTTATTTTGTGACCTTTAACTGTGCTAAACTAGATTAGAAAAAATTAAATGCTTCCAGTAATCTATTCAGCACATAATTACATCAACAAGGTTGCGCCATCTGTAGTGATACACAAGGTAATAGTACTCTGTTGCTAAGTTGAGCAATTAAAATGATAGTTGAGGCAATGATGAACTTAAAGGCAAGTGTACCAAACATACTAAAACATTCAATGTACAAATTTCAACAATGACATGACTAAAACCTAATTTTCTCCAATTGCAGGAAGCAGTTTCTCCCGGGCGCAGAGACTGACCTGTTTCGTTGCCGTGCTCTTCTTGTTGATGATTGTTAACGCCATGTTCTACAGGGCGGAGGATAACGTACAGTCTAACGTGCTGCTTCGTGTCGGACCTTTCATCTTCTCAGTGCATCAGATCTTTGCAAGTGTGGTAAGTATCTTTAACCCTTTGAGGGAAACACAGTGCTCTAAAGCAGTTGTCTTTTTTCAACAGGGAGCTGATGGCTTTTCAAGTCAGTTTTTTCTTCTTTTGGCTGCCCCCTTGCAAGATGGGTCCAAAATTAGCATGGGCGAACTGTTTAAGCCATAATTACACCTGGGATATTTTGCTTAACAAGGCTCTTACTTTCTTTGGTTCCCCCCTCCAAGGAGTCCAAAGATTTTTGGTTCCTGCCGATCCCAAACCCACCAACCGCACCAAAATCCAGCCTGTCATTTAGATTGGCAGTAGGACCAGCCATCCAGCACATTTTCGTGAAGTCTGTTAACCCTTAACCAATAAACATTTAACCAAAATAAGATATCTGCAACATGGTAAGGGAGTGGTCATTTTTCAACAACAGGGGGGGTGGATTTTCGTGCGAGCGGGTCAATTCCTTTGGTGGAGACTTTTTTGGTCCCCCCGCAGGCACGTTGAGCGTGGCCCACCCCTTTGAGTTATAGTAATGCACGAAAGTTTTCGCTAAAAAGGGGTGCAATTTTTTTTGTCCCCCCCTACAAGGGGTCCAAATTTTGTTGGTCCCCCCCTTCAAGGGGTCCAAATCTTTTTGCCCCCCCAAGTCCACCAACCCCTTGTTGGCCAACTGTTCTTAAAAGAATTACCACTCCCTAAGTGTACCATAAGTGAATCTGCAATGGTTGAGTTTGCTGTCCTGACATAGAGTTCATGTTTCATTTTCTAAAAGCTGTTGCAATAGACTTTCTCTTGCTAAACACCTGTATGGAGAAGTAGCCAGCAGTGACCTGATGTAGATGAGAATCATTAATTGTGGACGCTAACAGAGACTGGTAATACTGCAGTCTTTGCAAAAACATCCAGGACAGTGGCAATGTCCTTCTAAAATGCTGCCGGTCCAACAGGTTTACAAGTGTAACAGGTCCAAATGTCCAGTCACATGTTGGGCTTTTCTGAACTAGAAGAATTCACTTGGGCTTCCAAAGCTGAAATATGTATGTCAAAATACCGTGTAAAACTACATATCTGTCCTGATTTGGCCATAAATGCTCACAAAAAATGTACTTTTAATAGACAAAACTCTTTTATACTTAAAATGCTGAAATCCTCAGATATGTGGCTATTCGTTCCTCCAAAAGTGTAGCAGGTCCTTTAACAATGAAAATTTGCAGGACTGAATGTCCTATGGGATGAAAAACTTTTCGCAATGACTGTAATAGGATTAATCCTACATTGTAGATTGACAGAGTGTCTGCCTGTAACAGGTTACACTCTACAACATATGGCTGCAGTAATTCTAGGTGGTGCTAAAGACCTGCATATATCATATTCCTTTCTCACTTTTCTTTTCTCACTCACACCCCCTACCCCACCACATAAGCTTAGGAAGAAATTCTCATTTAAAGTCATGCTCAAAAAGAACTCCCTGAGAAATTCCATCATCCAAGAATTTTATAACTATTTATTTATTTTTGGAAGTAACATCATCCAAAAAGATATAAGATCATCCTTGGGCAAATAACATCAGCCCTCATTTCCTGATAATCACTCTGTTTATAGGGACATTTTATCCCTATTATCCATCTTGTCCATAAGATCTAGGACAACATCCTATATAGGTGTTCCTAAAAGGACTACTAGCGTATATCCCTGGAACACCCTTATATGGAATCTTTTATGTAATTGTATCATTAGTTAGCCTTTAAAGCAACTATGTGTATCATATTGGTTATACCACCTACCATATGCTGCAGCAAGAACTGCTATTCATTAACGGGGCCTGGCCCCACTGTCTGGCAGTATAAATAAAAGAACAATCACTCAATCAAATAATTGATTTTTCCCTTACTTTGGTATAGACCGCAGGTCACTCATCGTGTTACCAGTAGCAGCTCCAATGAGCTCTTATAACGCTGAATTAAGCGTGGGGAAAAAATCAACCAATCAATCAATTCTTAGAGATGCTAAAAATATGGAAATGACCTTAAACGCTCAATGCTCAATGTATAAAGGTTACTGTAAATGATGCCTATTGAGTGTCCTATATAGTATGATAGTTACCTCAGCTCTGGCCCGAGCGCTCATCGACCCCCCCCCTATACCCTATCCTTGATCCTACCTTATTGTATACTTATATGTTCTAATATTAAAGAACATAGTCATGTCTAATCACACACAAACTAACAGGAAAATGTATAAGTAAACACATCATATTGTAGTAAAACATGCTTCTATAAATTGATGCAAACTGTGCGATAGCTATACTAAATATACCATGCTTATCAATATCTCCGACTTGCTGTAACCGACAAAATACATGACTTGTTCCTGTCAGTTGCAGTTAAAATAAAAATCTTTGAATTGAATTGAATTGAATTGTATTCTCCCTATAGGTGGGCGGCCTGATCTGCCTGGTGCCCAGCCTGCTCATCCTGGCCCTCTTCACCTGGGCCAACAGACGACTCCGCAAGGAAGCGGCCCGCGAGGCCAGACTCTCACGCGGCAGGAGCGTCTACAAGAACGCAGTCACTCCCGATTTCTCCATCGAATCCTCTGATGGATCTGATAGCGTTTGGTAAGAACTAATGCTATAATTTGACTAGAAACAACTTTAGGCCAAAAAAAGAGGTTTGTTTCAGGTCACCCAACCGACCCTATTGAAAAAGGGCTGACCATACATTTTGTCATGCGATTTTGAAGAAGTTTTCGTATTTTGACCCTTTTTTGATCGATTTTAGGGTCTTTGAACAGGCGGCCTAGTACTTCCATGTTTAAAAAAATAGTTAAGAAAAAAAAAATCCGACCTACCGACCCTAGATTTTCCTGCCATGTTACTTGAAACATACTTTTTTTTGGGGCCTTATATTTTCTGGGCTCAAAGACTGGTGGGTGGGAAGGGGGTATTACTATGCACCATGTACATCCAGCGAGTAACTGGGCTGTCGGGTACCAAATGTCCACGGTCATCTCAGAGACCACCACTCAAACTGTCAAAACCTGCAGTGTCTACACACACAAAAGTAAAGGTGTCAACTATGTCTCCCACGTGGCTCTGTTAAAATAGAGAGTTAAACTGCTGATGACTCTGCTTATATGAAGAGTCAACTTGAGTACAATCAGTGTCAGCTCAAATTGACTCTTCATATAAGCGGAGTCATTAGCAGCTTGACTCTCTATTTTTACCATAGCCACATGGGAGACACAGTTGACACCTTTTCTTTTCTGTGTGTACAAAAGAGTATACACTAGAGTCACCTAGTACCTCTATAAGCAGTTTTAAACGCCATTTAAATTATGTTTATATTAAAGATATGCTTGTACATTTTACATGAGCTTTTATTGCAATTTTCTACTTCGTTTCTGACATATAAGGCTTTTACCTAAAGCTATTGCACGAGCATTGCTGTCACTGATATATCTAAGCAATTAATTCCCAGTATACTGTTAATGTATAATATTACTGCGGATTTCCTGTAAAGTACAATTCCGCTTGAATTTAAACATGCAGATTTTGAAATATGGTAGTTATATGGCGATATTGGATACATCAATGCTCTGTAAATATGTTTGCAGATTTCAACATCTGCAAACATATGTACAGCGTGCAATAGAGTATGTCTACAGTATCAAAAAATGAAGATGCAATGTTAATTTTTCTCTCATCTGTTGCTCAGCATGACCGAGTATACGTTAGCGACTGAGAACACGATAGTGGGCACTTTAGCTGATCCCAGTGTTAAGGACTTCATGATAAATGACCCCGCTCTGCAGCCGAGCAGATTGACGACCTACACCAAACACAACAATGATGACCTCTACTGCGCCCCGACACCCATCGAAGCAGAACCGGTGCGTGAGCCTACGCCTTCACCGAGGAGGGAACCTAAAACCAAGGGCAGGAGTGTTCTCAATGTGTAAGTATCAATATCAATTAAAAAAAATTATTTGCTCAAAATCAAATCAATATACATTCCATATAATCATATATACAGTCTTTACATAAATATTCCATTTCCAATATGCCCTATACACGTCATAGCTTTACAATTAATGTTTCTGAGCAAAAAGGCTGCGTCAAGACTCGAGAGTCTGCTTTCGTCGGCCACCTTTACATTCCTATCTCAACATACATATAGATCTTATATCACAGTCAAAGTTATCATCATGAACATTATGGCAATATTTTTTGTAGTTTTATTGGGGTAACAAATTGGAGATTTTGGGTAATTTACAGCTATAAAGTCGGCATGAAAAAGGTGTGTGCACGTGTAAGTGTAGATGATTAGTATGTTATTTATATCCGAGACCGACACAGCATGACGGTTATAAATCACACTAAGAAATATTTTTAAATCTGCACCCGCCAGCAAAATTATATGATTAACGATGTCAATTCAAGTTGAATATAATTTCATTTTAAACGTTTACACTAGGCTTCGGTCAATTCTATTCTAACAAACATTTCTCTCAACCACTTGGTATTATATCAGTTTGATGTATGATGATGTGATTGAAGCAAAAAAAAATCAATACCTCATAATGCTAGATTTTTACCAATAATGTCCCAACCAAACTTCTCAGATGTGTAGAAGAGATGATCTGGAACATAATCTATCCACGAAAATTAGTAGTCAGCGGTGAAACTAATCAGCCATGACCAATTATGGGGGAAAATACTAAATAAATTGATTGTATTTTTTTTCTATATTCTGCAACACAGAGGAGAAAGTTGCCAACAATTTGTAATCAAAACCTTAGCAATATGTACCTAGAATCATGAGATACACTTTGCATTCAAAATGATAGTGATTCATTGATAAATCATTACAGTTAGGGACTCAAATATTTTCTGGTTGGAGGGGACGGGTCATAATAGAGTGGCATATAACTTTCGGCAGAACTAAAACTCAGTGATACAATGTGGAGAATGCCGCAGTCTGATATTCTTAGGGTTAATAAAGGTCAGTAAAGACATATACAACAGGGAGACAAGCTTTTATCAGGGTTTTAGGTAGTTTTCTTTTTGCCACTAGGTGCCTTGTTTGTAAACCCTAGCTTACCCCTTTAAAGTGGGTATATCCGAATTTTCCTCAAGTTCTAAATCTTCCTTAAATGTATTCCAAACACTGTAAAGGTATGATATTTAGAGAATAGAGGTCAATTAAATGTCATCAATGGGTGCTAAAAGGTCAAAAAGGGATCCAATGTTCCAAGCCATGGGTTTTTTAGTGTATTTTCAATGGGGGTAATAAAAGAGTGCACGCTTTTATTCCAAATGACCATGTTTCGGGCAATAAACCTAAGTAGAGCAAAATCGGGGGGGAATTAGGGGAAATAGAACAGATAGGAAGTCAAATATATTATTTGTGAACATTTTGACTAAGTTTTAGGGAAATCTATTTTTTTGTTCCACACATCGGATATAATACTAACTTCTACTGTTTATTTGCAGGGTTCTGTTGGTGACTGGCTGGACCTTAGCGCTGTTAGCCATCTTTGTGTCGGCGTTCTTCGTGATCCTGTATAGTATGGAGTGGGGCGCAGACAAGTCTAACGCCTGGCTCACCGCCTTCCTGCTCTCCTTCATACAGTTCATACTCATCATAGACCCACTTAAGGTGAGTCAAGTTGATATCAGAATGACATGAGTGAAACAAAAATCTATCCCTGTTCATGATGGCCTATTTCATATATGTACTTCCCCTGCACTTAGAGACAAAGGTTCTGTTGACTGGATTACTTCATGGGTCAAATGCCAGGCAGTATTTCACGAGGCCATCCCAGTGGGCACATAACATTGAATCAACACTGATAACTAGTTTTCAATGTTGATTCAATGCTGATTCAATATTAAACTGAATTTTGTGCCCACTGGTATAGACTACATGAAATATGGCCTCACATTCAATCAGTGAAATAACCCAGTCAATGTTTGCTCTTATCTTTTTCCCTTTTATCCATTCAAATATACAAAATGTGAGGGGGAGGTCAAAGCCTTTTCTATGCCGTAGAAATGTAAACAAACCACCATTTTGAGGTCACAGCATGAAATATGGTCATGGGTAATTCAACAGGTTGGCAAAATAAACGGCTTATATTAGTTCAAAAAACCAACTGTGGCGAGCCGCGCGAGGCAATATGCGACGACACAGAGTCCCCTAGTGTGGAACTATGATACCAGTATAGAAGCATACAACCCTGCACCCTGGCAGCAGCAGCTGACACTGCAGGGTGGGAAAATACTAATCCAATATACACATGTTAAACTCCGTTTAACATAGACAGGCAAAGTAAGGCCTTCCTTGTTTGAATTAATGGGTCTGCGGTATTTCACAAAAATAAAGACTCTTATATCATAAATGGAATTAACATTAAACTTTTAGGGGTAGAAAGCCCTTCTGTCCGGTGGGTAACTCCTGACTCCTGAGCAGTGAAAATGATAACACTGTGTTGCCTCACGACTAAACACAAATATGCTTTCCTGACACCCAGCTAACTAAAATACGCTATTTTATGTCAAAATAACGTTTTTAGCATTTATATAACGTTTTTGCCACAATAAGGAGCCATAGAAAATGAGGCTACGGGCCTAAGTGGCCCATAGCTGAAAAAGTTTGTGTCTACCCTGAATTTCTATTAAGATTTTACCAATGCATGGTAAACAATGTACTAAAGTAACCATTTACCTCCACAGGTGATTTTCCTCCTGATGGTGGTGGCTCTGGTGATGAACAAGAAGAAACGTAAGAGCCGCAACCCAGAGGACGGCGATAACATCGAAGAGGAGCTGGGTAAGACTACACCATCCTTCATACTACCTCAGATATAAATATAGCTAAGGCTGTTTCATTCTGATAACTTGGATTACGGATCCGCCGATAGGAATTTTGGCATTTTGCTAAAAAAAAAGTTTAATCTTATTTTTTTACCCCCCTCCGATGCGATATTTTTGAGAATTTTAGCAAAAAAAAAAGTACATGCTGACTGGCAGACACCCAGAATTAGGCCTTCTAAATTGGGAATATTTCGGAATATTTTTCAATATACCTTCATTTGATAGCCAAAAGAAGATCTTTGCATGCCTTTTTTTCCCCTCCGCCCCCTGGAAAATTTCAATACTGAGGGGCACCTTTCGTTTTTCCTCCCGCCCCCAAAAATATTTGCTCTGAGTGCCCGTAATCCAAGTTATCAAAAAAAGGTGGCCTAACTAGTCTCCTTAGTCCAGTGTACTTTTAGGATCTCAATGTTTTTTGGAACTCTTGACTGTGCTAAATTCAAAGAAATAAAACAGAAAAGACTTACGATGTTTCCAGCATTTTATTCAGCACTTGATTACATCAACAAGGAAGTGCCATCTGTAGTAATACGCCAGGTAAAAGTAGACTCTGTTGGTAAGATCAGCAATTGAACCCTTTTAGGGAGGACCCTACTCAGTGCTGCCATCTGATGTCCTTTGTCAACACTGAATTACCCTACCACACCAGAGTATAAATGATAGTTGGCATTGAAGTCTTGTATTGTAGATATTAAGAATCTCGTGCCAAAATGAATGGCATATTAAAATAGGGAAAGGATTATGCAATCATCTGAGCTACAAAAACAGGGAGCCAAGCTCTCAAAAAGTGACATGACAAGAGATAAGGTGACGGCCCATGCGCAGGGTGACTTTGAGTTTTTGATACTTAAATCTTTTCTGACAAGTACTCTTAAGGTTACTTAAAGTTGCTTAATTTCAGACATTTAGCAACTTTAAGCAATGCATAAAGCTCTCAAAATCAGATGTTTCATGCAATGTGTCTCATGTCTTCTGTACAGACTACGATGACATGAATGAGTTCCAGAAGCTGACATCGCGTGCGCAGGGAGACTTCGAGCAGCGGGCGGCTCGGGCGTGGAGGGAGCTGGTTGGTCATGTGATCTTCCTGGTTCTCATACTGCTGGTGGCTTACGGGTCGACAGACACCCAGTCACATGACGTCTACAGGAACATCAACAACACCTTCATCTCCTCCTTCAAACAACAGGTCAGTGTCACTAATATCTTTGCCAGTTTCAGTTTCAGACAACAGCTCAGCTTCTGATTACTGTTTGAGAACAGATAAAGTTTAAAAATGTCTGCACACTGGTTAAGCCAGCAGAGGATGATACAGAGCATCTAGAAAGCCCTGTCATGTGACATTACTAAGTAGCCCAATGTCTCCTGAGTGACCTTGACTCAAAATTAGGGAACAGTCAGCTAATCAAATCTGTAAATATTATTAGTAAAAATATTATTTTGTGGTTTCAAAAAATATCTCTGACTTTTCACTTTATACACAAAGTTGGAATGACATACACTAAACCTTTAGATATTATCAGAGTTTTGATATAGATATCTAGTCAATAGTTTCACATTTCACATAGCAATACTCACAGAGTAAGGATTGACAATAAGATGAAAAAAAAAGATGAAACATTACGACACACTATATTAGTAAAATCAAAAATGCATCCTTTCATGCTGCAAATTAACCATCTACTGCCCATGTATAGGGTAAAGGCACCCATTCCGGACGCTCCTGGACTATGAATAGGTGACCATTTTTGGCTGATGATTTTACCTCATTTAAAGGAGGCCAATTTTGATACAGGGTACACCATTGGATACATAAGATATAGCAGCTTATATCCTTAAAGATATTACATTAAATATCATCCTTTGTATATGGTTAAACCTAGATCTAATATGTTGATTTCAAAACATTGAACTGAACCTAGAGTCGGACACTTCATACCAGAAATGACCCTAGAGTCGGACACTATGTATTGCCATTGGTTTAGCATACATACCTGCTGATATGTGCAGTATTTTGGGGAAAATATCTTAGGAGAAGGGGGGGGGGGTATAAGTGTTGTAAAAAGATATTACTGATCAAATCTACTATTCAAATCAAATAGGAAAACCTGGCTGGCTGGTAAGGTACCGCTCATATTAACGTGATATGAAAAACCGAATTTCATTTCTGTGATTATTATTGTCCTAATATCTATGCAGGATTGTAGCTACATTGTTAACTAGAGTTAAGAAATTTAATTGCAAGTCTAGGTCTAAACAGGACCAGACTTTATTTACTAGATTATATAACCTTCATAAGAAGGAAAGGGCTCCCCGAGAAGATCCACCACACACCTAATTTGCGTGGGTGGAGGGGAGCCTTTCTTGACCTGAGTGAAACAGGAATATGGTCCAACTAATTGTGTCTTCATATACATTGGAAATCTTGATAATATATGGGAGTGCACCCCACAGCACAAATTATGATTCTTATCTCGATGTAACCGTCCACATAAACTCAGGAATAAAGATTAATGTTACAAAAAAAAAAGAGTGAAAATGTACATGCCCATTTGATAATTCTCTCAAGCTTCATAAAGTGGCCATACAAAGAGAATGTGACATTAGGGTCTGGGAAATTGCCCCCCTCCCCCTTTTTTGAATATTTTCTGAGTATCTGTAAAATTGTAATATATCATAGACTAAACATCTTTTATGTAATATAAAATATGATAGGTTAAACCTCCATATTGATGTGTTATTTAGTGTCCGACTCTGGGTGTAATTAGTGTCCGACTTTAGGAGCAATTTGGTACTTAGATTGGATCCCCTCTCACAAAGTATTATGGGTAATTAATTTGTACTTATTGACTTAAACTATCTCAGAAAATGTATATATTGCTATCATTATCCATAGGGACACTCTTACTATAAAGGGAAAGCCAGGCTGTATTGAAAAGGGAAACCAATTTTCCCATTTACTCTGGACTTTTATTTTGAAAATATAGCAAAAACACCCCAAGTTCAGCCACTCAAAGAACTATGTATAAATTGAATAATATTTGTTATATTGTATCTTTTAGAAGGAAAAACACCTTAGATTTCATCATTAGTTGATAAGATAGGTGTAATTGTTATATTGATTATGTAATTCAAGGCCAATGGTGTCCGACTCAAGGTGTCTGTCCGACTCAGGGAGCCTTTACCCTACCTTTAACGCAGTAAGTACTGTAGAACTACATTAGATTCTACCACTTAGCTACATTTATTTCTAAGAGTGCACAAATACATATTCTCTCTGCAGGTGAAGAGCTACAGTGGCCTGTTTAACTGGATGGAGACAGAGTTTGTGCCCAACTACTTCGCGCTGAATGACGTGAACGGTCAGAGCCTCCACTGGCGGGAGCGGCTGTTTATGGGTGACAGAGCGTCCTTCAGGGTAGGACCCGCCAGGCTCAGACAGAAACGAGCACCAATGGGTAAGTTTGAATTATCTGTTTGAAATGCAAGTTTTACTATGTTTAAGTACTAGAAGCGCCGGATTTAATACCACCATTGAAAATAGCGTAGTAGTATTGAATGGGCTGAGAAAAAGCTGCCATTAAATTACTTCAAATTAAGAAAATAAACACAAATGCCAACTACATTGATGCAGTCTTTGACAGATTTCACAACAAGGGGCTGTGGCATATCCCCCTCAACCTGTGGCAGAATGGGATATGGCCCCTGCCCCCACTTGTGAAATACATCAGCGATGGTATCAATGAGCGTTAGTATTTATATATATATTGTTTTATTGCAGAAACGTGAGCGTCACTGTCGCCGAAGTCGAGAGTGCTTTTGGCAACAGTGACGCTCACTTTTCTCAGGGTGTAATAAATGGCCTGCTGTCTGAATTCTTGCATCATGTTGGCTGCACAGGGTTGATTGTGATTGCGATTGTTGATTTTGGCTAGACATGTTTATCAACTGAAAGAGCTGCACAAATGCACTTTGCCGCTCTCAACAAATCAAATTTTCACTCACTGCATTCTTCTGTAGGTGCCTGCCCCACTACCCTCATCAACCACACGTGTGTTGGGGACTACGACCCGTTGACGGAGGATGCTACGGGCTACACTCCCGCGGCCATTGCTGCGGACACGACAGGTAGGTGCATTATTTAACCCTTTAATGCATTAATGCATCATGCCCTTGGTCGTCATGATGCATGATGCATTCAAGCATCATGCCGAATGAAACACTCCTGAAGGGTTGGTATGATATGCCTGCGAGTTATTTCCAGGGGCTCTATTGGTGCGTCAAGATAACAAATGCCATCGTTTACCAAGATGCAGTCTTCAAAGTTTCAATAGAGATGCCATTACTTGAGCCAAATGCCTTTAAACTTCTCTATCAAAACCATATCTATTTTGATGATGACACTTTTGAGGACAGAGCTGTGTAGTACAATATTCAGCTTCTCCATGGGGGTGCGGAGAAAGGCCCTTCCCATACAAAACTTTGGTAACGTTGTTTCTCAACGTGGAATAAATAGACAAAGGTGCGCAAATAGAGTTCCTCACTGAGGGTTATTTCACGAGGTGAAGCTGATTGAAATAACCCTCAGTGGGGTACTCTACGAGTGCTCCTTTGTATTTATTTCATGTCCTTATTAACAATATTTGTCAAATTTCCACTTAATTGCTCTGAAAAGGCTTCTTTATAGTGGTTAAATCAACAATTTTGATGATTTGATGGGCCGTTAAATACGGGCAAGGGTTATTTCATGGGGGGTGTTAAATACGGCCTTCCTTGGTTAAGTCAACGGGAGTGCCATATTCACCATGAAATGATGCATCTTCCTCCCCCCTGCAGGTACGACGTACAGAACCACCACCTCCTGGACACACACCCTGACCTCCTCCTGGGTCAGCACCGACGCACACTTCGGCAGATACGACACCGGCGGCTTCATCGCAAACCTCGACATCAACCGAGACATCTCCCTCCAGGTGTTGGGTGAACTGAAATCTAACTTATGGCTGGACCGTCAGACCAGGGCTATGCTCTTAGAGTTCACCATCTACAATCCGACCAATCAGCTGTTTGGGTTTGTGACTCTCGGGGCCGAGAGCCCTGCATCAGGAGGTATCATGCACTATTCATCGGTGCAGATTCTGCGGGGTTACACTGTTGGTTTCTTCACTGTGTTCAACTACATCTGTATGGTGGGAATCGTAGTGTATCTTATCCTGCTGGTAGTGTTTGATATCATTGCCATAGCACAGAAGCGTGTGAGCTGCGGATCTGGAAAGATGTGGCTTGATCTAATTTCTATCATATTGATAGTTACTGTGATTGTGTCGTTCACGCTAAGGATGGCTGAGATGTTGCTGGTGTTATCAGCAATGAAGCAAAATCTAAATGCATTTGTACCGTTTGGTTTGGTTACACTCTATGATGAGATATTCAAGACTGCATTAGCCTTCCTATGTACAGTTGCCATAATGAAGCTAGTCATAATTCTCAAACTGAATAAACACATTAGTAAGGTGTTTAGGGTGATAGAGAAAGCCTTAGCTCCACTCTCAGGGGTGGCTCTGTGTGGGTTCGCTATACTGATGGCCTTTGCAGGGATCACACATACCTGGCTAGGAGATGAGTTGGAGGGGTACTCCACCTTGCCTGGTACCCTCATGTCCCTCATGTTAATACCACTCAGGTTGTATGACACAGAGGCATTGTTCCTCACAGACCCTATGTTTGTGGCTGTGATATACTCAGTATTCATGCTTGTTATGATAGGCCTGCTGAGCCTGGTATGTTCCGTCATTATAAACGCTCAAAAGACGTTCAGACGTAACGCCTGGAACCATGGTAACCAACATCTTCTCACCGAGCTCATCGTCTGGAATCTTTTCCGGCGAAACCACAAAAGGGCTAGGTTCCCTCCTCCCAGGCAGTAATGATATAACTATTTTAAAATATTTTTAATGTCTCAGACCCACTTAAAAACTGGCTTCTGATCATGAGCCATTGAGAAATGAGATTATGACTAAGACAATTTATTTTTACTGAGGATGTAATGAATAGGAAATCGTTGAGTCTTTGCAAATAAAAATTCACATTTTAATGATCTGCAAAAGCTCAATGCATATTAATCATATCTTCTTAATTGAAAATTGAAAAAAAATCAAAACTTGACCGGAAATCCTGGTATCTATGATATGCTCATGGATGATAAACTAGTTTTTAAAGTGGCATAATCAAATAAAATCATGTTATGAGAGATTAACATCCAAATTATATAAAAGTATTCCCAAAGTATCTAAGATGACGCATAGGTACCAAGCTAGCTAATGTCACATGACATCAAGATAGTTATAAATAGCTCAGCGTGACTGCTCTTCTTTCTTCTTATTTTCAGTTAGGCCTACATAATGCTTATGTATAATTTAAAGTATACAGTATTGTAATATTCTAGTCCTCTCAAGATTCCCATGGAACATGATATTAGACTAACTGGCCTAAGGTACTGTGATATTGGGTTTTAAGGATAATCAAAAACATATCATTGCATTTATAGCTTGCAGATTTTCTTCCTTTATGCTACTTTCTAGGAAAGGCTGTGATATACATGCACGACGGGACAGACTCACGAGGGAGCGTCAACAAGAAAATCTGTCCAATATTAAAGACCTTAAAATGGCCATTCTTAAAGACATTACACTCTTAAAGTCAATGGACTATCTCAAACAAAACATTTATTTAAGATAGTTGGTTTCTACCCCTAACACTAGTATTATAATTGTAGACATCAGGGGCTCTGCCCCCAACCCCCCCCCTTTCTTTTTTTCCGTTATTTCTTTTTTTTTTTTTGTGGGGGGGGGGACTCTCAGTGGCAAACCATAACAGTGCTGCCATCTGCAGTAAAGCTAAAGAAGCTCTGAATTAGGGACTATATTGAGAGGTACATTCTTGGCTCAAACTCCTGACTTATGTTGTTTTAGGATAGAGGAAGGACAAATCAGAAAGTTCTTAATATATTTAAACAAGTCCATATTATGAAAGGTATATATCTCAGCTCCTTGGAACACTTTTTGATACATCTCTAAACGTAGCGGTTCATTTATTATTGCCTCAAGAACTCGATTGTCCGTTTTCGGGTGACTCCGAGACCAAAATAAGGTGATTATGTACATAATGTCTTAAAGTACATAACAGCAACTAATAACTTTGTTTACAAACTGGGACAACATATATATTAAGGCATACCAAGAATGGATACCCTCAGAAAAAAAGTTTTTGAGATACAGCTCGATGAATATTGAAGATTTATCAAAAATATTAAAATTTTAACAACATACTCTCATTTTACCCTAGTTCACTCAAAATGGTTCAATTAATTGTCAAAATCACCTTACAATGTCCTGATGGTATATACTTTAGGAAATATGGACCATTAGGATCCTTTGTTGAACCTACTTGACACAGTACTGGCCTAAAAAGTGGCTATTTCACCTTATTTTGGTCTCGGAGTCACCCGGGTGATTCCGGGACCAAAATAAAATATTGTATAAATGTAGGTTAAATTAGTGGAATCATCAGATTTCTGGTTTAGAGCATCAGAGGGGTGGTTAGGAAGTAGTGGCACTAAAGATAACTAAAATATATAGGATATTAACAATTCTGTGTGGGTTCTACTATTATCAGCAAGGCGAGTGACTCCGAGACTAAAATAAGAGGGTGACTCCGGGACCAAAATAAGTATCACCATACACATTTGGTCCTGGAGGCTGGAATATTAGATTTTTTTCAAAATTTCTTTTTTCTGGCAAAAGACACAATAGTTACCTCACGATCTGAGGTTCAAGGGATACTGTTTGGATTTTGTTTATTTACTGTATAGTGGTATCAAAATGAAAGGACATTTGAAAATTTTGCTGACAATATACACTCAAATGGCTGTGGAGAAAAAAATACAGTACATTTCTAGTGAAATCCTTGTGAATCAATTGACTATACCATAAGCCTAATAGAAAATGATATTAGGGATAGGCTGTTACTGTCTTAGTAGACATGGGAGACATGTAAAACATGTCATTTTAAGGGTTTTTGACGTTTTTAAGGGTTTTTGGGCCTTTGGAGGGCCTAAAAACGAAAAATATTGGGCCAATACACAAAAAAAAACAACCCTAATTGTTGGGATCATTTCTCATATATACCAAATTTTTAAAAGAATTGGTGCAAAACTGGTTATTATGTAGAGCTATAAGCCTGAAAAGGGCCAGAAATAGCCAAAACAACATAGGTCAGAGGTTTGAGCCTCTTACATAAATGTTATTATCTTAAATTCAACATTTTTAGCATTGGACACTTTAAGATAGCTCATTACTGGACAGATTTTCTTGTTGACGCTCCCGTGTGAGTCTGTCCACTAGTGCTATATACATCTATGTTCGATATACTTCTAGTCATGTATAAAAGAACGACTGGTCACTGACTTGAGACCGTATAGTAGATTGTGATAAAAAGCGTATCGTGTGATATTGTCAGTTTCGACAAATATTAAAATTTTATATATTTCACAACAAATATCATCTTTTTGTGTTGTTATTTTCTCTAAAAAAGAATTTGCGTATAGCCACTCAACTCCATAGAGATCTAGTACTAGAGAGCTTGATGCAGGGCTTCCTTGGTACCTGGTACCATCGGAGGAGGTTAGACATTAGGCTTGGCAGAGTGAGAAATTTTCACCAAAGAATGATTCCCATTTTCTCTAAACAACTAAAATAAAGATTTACTAGGTAAATAGCTTAATATTTGTAATATTCCCAAATGCTCTTTATCGTACCCAGTAATATATATATTGGCACGTGGGCAGATGAATTCAAATATTGACCTCTTCACCTTCAAATCCATCTTTATTAGCAAATATTCCGAGGTAATAAGCACAAATACGTTAAAGTTTCTTTTAACATTAAAATTTTATTGATAATGCTCTATGGTTTATAAACAGTATAACAAAAAGAAATACATATCTATATGTATGGCTTATTTCTCTCGGATAAATAACATAAATGCATATAGTCCAGGAGCTGGTCAGGAAATTTCTCCCGAAGAGGCCGAGCTGTTAAAGGGTGCCATCTAGACCCAAAAATCATGCCGATTTCAAAAAGTGTCTTCTTGGTCACGGGAACCCTTACTTATGGTCTGAAAATTGACCGTTTTCAAAATAAGTGAAAAAAAAACAAAAAATGTTTGAAAATATGAAATAAAGCAAAACGTGCACTGTTCATCCAAACACCACTTGGCTTTGAGTTACATACATGTAACCATTGTCAGTTGTCACAACTTTGGATGGTTATTTGACCTTGACTTACTTACAGAGGTCAAAAGTCCAAAATATGCTTTTTTCATTTTTTTCTTTCTGTGTCATGGTCTTTTCAATGGTTTACACATATAAATAGTACCTGATGAATAGGGAAAACCAATCAAAGGATGGTAAAATGATTTTGATTAGTTATAGCGTTCATAAAAAGAGTGCAAATACGGGTTAAGTGTCAAAGAGCCAACCTGGTTAATGCACATTCAAATCATACTCACCCAGGTACCATTAGGGTGTCTCGGGTGAGTCATATCTAGCCTATTCAATATGACCTTAAATTATTGTGTGACCTTGACCTACTTCCACAAGTCAAACCTCACAAAACCGCATTACATGGCCCTTATGTGGTGATGTACCATTCTGCATCATAATGCTATACCTCTCAGAGGTGTACCAGCTTAGCCGGATCAGTCTTGATCCAAATCGGCTGGTATTACCCGGTTGCAACACTGCCTGGTTACTAACCCAGCCTGGGTCACTTCACCCAGCCTGGGCTACCCGCCCGGCACGGTTGCAACTATAACCGCACAGTTTCTTCTACCCGCTCAGCCCGGGTGACCAACCCAGCCAGGACTGCCAGGGTCGCCACCATTGGTGGCCTGCTATATAAGGCAGGCCTCTGGCAGTTCCCACTGGGAGCTCCACCTATGAGGAGACTCACTGAGACCTCTTAGGTAGCTGCAACTGAAGACTCCAATGACAGAACCTTGGACTGGACTCTGCTCCCCAGATGAACGCTCCACCCTTTGGGTAGAAGCAATCAGGTTCAGGTTCTGCCACACCAACTGTGATGTCTATAGAGGTACACTGAGTCTGGCCATGATTGTCTCTCATCTATCTTCATACGCTGAATAAAGAAGGCTCTTTACAACTGTACAACCACCTGTGTTCGTTCCTTTGGAAGGTAGCTGCAAGTTATATGATTCTTTCAGTTCCCTAGTAGTCAGATACTTTGATGGTTCCCCGACAGTCCCTAGTCCTAGCCTACCCACCCAAGTATTGGGATCACTACACTTACATGTATAGAAAGTGAAGAAATGATATATCCTTAGCACTGCCATAGCGGGCCAATGTGTATAGTAAAAAGGGCCCCCTGAAAGCCAAGATTTTGCGTTTGCATTGGAAACAATACGCTATGGAAGTGCACCTCCAGAAAGTACTGGCAGTCCTAAGGATATGTGTGTTCTCTTTCTAGAGCTATTCCTTGTTCATTCAATAACATCTCATAATGACTTACCCTTTTGATTTCCATTGTTGGAGGCCCCAAACCCCATTCATATGACCCCTGATCAACCCAAACAAGGTGGCATGCTTGCAGGATGCTGCTGGGATGAGGAGAGTGCTGCTTATTTGCCTATTATAGTTTGCACCCAAGAACAGTCTGATCCATCCTTTCACCAAGCCAGCAAGCAGGGACTACTGTTTCAAAGTAAGTAAATACATCAACATAAGTTGTGAAAACTTGTTATTAGAATTGGCATTGTGGTAGGTGCTTCATGGGACATTACACTGCAAATTTAGATACCATTCTTCACTTGATTGGGAACCCTCTTGGAGTGTGTGTGTGTACAATAGATATCTGTAGGTCATAGGCAGGGCCAATTTCCAGTGGGGCCCTAGTCCAAACCATGTCTGTTTTAGAGCACACACATATCGCCAGTGATGTTATCGCATTGCAGGTTCATCATGACATTGTCAGTGATATCATGACAATGACATCATTGTAAACATAATAATGTCATTATTGACATCATGATGGCATCAGTGATATCAACAATTCCATTATGGACAGTTTGCAATGGCAATAACCTGTTAAATTGTTCTGTTATTGATAGTTCTAATTTTATTCTGGTATTGACAGTGTGGGCTATCAATAAAGAAATTTACAGGTTATTTCCTATTTATCTGGAGATTGGCCCTGCCTATGACCTACAGATATCTATTATATACACACATACTCCAAGAGGCCTAATAGGGTGCCCAATCAAGTGGAGAATGGTACTTATATACCAAGTAGCACCTACCACAATGCCAAACATGTTTTCACAACCTATTTAAATGTATATACTCACTTTTAAACAGTAGTCCCTGCTTAGGCTAATTAGCAGCACTCTCCTCATTCCAGCAGCATCCTACAGGCATGACACCTGGCTTGGGTTGATCAGGGTTCATATGAATGGGGTTTGGGGCCTCCAACAATGGAAATCAAAAGGGGAAGTCATTATAATTCTATCAAATTATGGGAATGAGATGTTATTGAATGAACAAGGAATAACTCTAGAAAGAGAGCACACACATATCATGTCTTCACTTTCTATGTAAGGGTCATCTAATGCTGATTTGTGAGGTTTGACCTGTGGAAGTAGGTCAAGGTCACACAATAATTTAAGGTCATATTGAATAGGCTAGATATGACCTACCCGAGACACCCTAGTGGTACCTGGGTGAGTATGATTTGAATGTGCGTTAACCAGGTTGGCTCTTTGACACTTAACCAGTATTTGCACTCTTTTTATAAATGCTATAACAAATCAAAATCATTTTACCATCCTTTGATTGGTTTTCCCTATTCATCAGGTACTATTTATATGTGTAAACCATTGAAAAGACCATGACACAGAAAGAAAAAAATGAAAAAAGCATATTTTGGACTTTTGACCTCTGTAAGTAGGTCAAGGTCAAATAACCATCCAAAGTTGTGACAACTCACAATGGTTACATGTATGTTACTCAAAGCCAAGTGGTGTTTGGATGAACAGTGCACGTTTTGCTTTATTTCATATTTTCAATTTTTTTGTTTTTTTTTCACATATTTTGAAAACGGTCAATTTTCAGACCATAAGTACGGGTTCCCGTGACCAAGAAGACACTTTTTGGAATCGGCATGATTTTTGGGTCTAGATAGCACCCTCAAACAGCTCGGCCTCTTCGGGAGATATATCCTGACCAGCTCCTGGACTAATAGCAAAGTTACCAAATACACTTACGGAGTGGTCATTTTTTAACAACTGGGATTCAAAGGATTTTTGCACAGCATGCCAACAGCAAGCCCATTTAGTAGCACATGGGTACTTTTCCGGTAAAATTTTACCCCCCCCCCCCTCAAAAAGGATTTAGAAATGTTTGGTCCTCCCCCAAAATCCACCAACCCCCCTGTAGTTAAAAAATGACCACTCCCTTAGGCAATCATACAGATTATACTAAATATAAGGGAAGGGTTATCTTTCAGCAACAGGGGAGGGAGGATGGTGATTCACTCTAGGGGGGCTGGAGCGGAGAGACAAAAACCTGTGCACTATTATAGTTCAAATTAAGATATTACATGTTATTTCATGGTGTACATACGGCAATCTCACTGATGTAACCAAGGAAGGCCGTATTCACACACCTTTTTAAGTCATTAAAATTGATTTTTTTAATCACTATAAATGAACTGAACAGAATGGTACACGTCCTATAACTACTACATAAACACAAGTCAGAATGAACACATCATACATTTCAAGTATGAAGCTGACACATGAGATAATATAATTATAACTTGTATGCATACACATGTAGAGAATTTGATCAACCGAATTATTTGATACTCTACTCATATCACATTGTTCCTATTCTCCAATCTTAAGCTAGCAGGAGACTCATTTATTGCTTTTATGCATTAATTGAACAATTCACCGGTTCCGTGTTAGTGCATTATGCTGGCCCTTCAGGAGCGTCGTACCAATCATACAGGGTTAGCATGATGCAAAAATGCATCAATGTCCAGTTTATCACCACGGCTTCATACTTGCATCATGCTGACAAATGTACATAGGACACGACAACACTTTACAGTGCTTACCGTAAAACCTCGCGTACTAGCCGCAGCCTATACATGAATGAGATTGCTGGTGCGTCTTGTAGGCACTGATCGGATCAGCCCCAAGTCATGGTGTGGCTACTATAGCACAGTACTAAAATCGTAATAAGGCCAAGGAAAAAAAAGGTTTGTTTCAGGTAACATGACAAGAAAATGTAGGGTCGGTAGGTCGGATTTCTTTTTCTAAACTTTTTTTTTTAACATGAAAGTACTACCCGCTCGCTCCGAAGACACAAAAATTTACCCAAAAAGGCTAAAAATAAGAAAATGTCTTCAAAATTGCATTAAAAAACGTAGGGTCGGCCCTGTTTTGATAGGGTCGGTCGGGTGACCTGAAACAAACCTCTTTTTTTATGCCTAATCACACCCTCTGTACGGCTTATATTATTTCTCAAAGTTGGCGCTGTGGCTGGTACGCGAGTTAGGCTTTTACGCGAGGTTTTACGGTAAATATGTGTATAGCAACTTTTACTTTGATACATGGTATTCATTCATGAATACTTCTTAAGCTGATTCACTTGCTTAATATATAAAAATATCACCAAAATCTTGAATTTACTTAAAACTACACATTTATAAGCTAATGGTCCATTGAGCAAAGGTTTGCTTCATTTTTCATCTGGCACCCAGGGTAAACAACCTGATATTTGACATAAAACATACGGGTAAACCAGTACAATTCTTTTCTTAGGCCACTCAAAAAAAGTGGTTTCTCATCAACTGAAAAATATGATGAAGGAGGCTTTCCACAGTCTAAAATGCATGAGATAATATCTGCTTTTCAGTCCCAAAATTCACAATTTAGTAGATAAGAATTTACTCATCTTTAAAATCGTGGAAAATGTAAATTATTTCACTGCGTTACCGGCACCTTTAGCGTTAATTTTGTACCAAATATGCGCATATGTTTGTCCACTTTTATCATGTTTTTCATGGAAAGTTAGGCTCTCCTAAATCTTTCAAGACAAAGCAAGGTCTGTCTAGTTTTGATTAGGATAGTTTGGTGACTGGAGATTCCTGCCTACAATAACACCCAAGAAAGATGTCGAACTCTCATCAGATGTGTAAATCCTATAAATCCCCGCCTTTGATATGACGCCCTCATATAAAGAGAAGAAAATGCTTCTCATAGAGAAAGAAAATACCCCCGATAATCGGACTGCAAGGTTTTACGTAAAAAATACATTTGCTATATAGCTGGGACTCCACTACCCGATTTTTCGGGTCATTCTCACGAACCGATCATATAGGTCTTTAGAGTCTGATCAAGTCAAAACAAATACATAGTTCCTATCTGTTATGGTGCATAAATCGGCCGATTAGAGCCCTGTGGATGCGGGAACATCAGATAAATGAAAATCAAACCGGCTTGATATGAAATCGGAAGCCCAGATCGGCCTGAGATGCAAAATCGGGCCCTAAATCGGGACGTAGATTGTGTTTGTACAGCCTTGGCAAGTCTATATTCCACTTGAGCATGAGGCTTTTATAAGCAAAAACATGTTTATAAACATGAACCTATGGCAGAGTCTACAGTATCTCCCTGCATAAGGTATAGGTCGTATAAATCCATGGTTTGAGTCAAACTTGTGAGAATAGCGCCGATCTGAGGTAAAAATCGGGTAGTGGAGCCTCACCTAATCACTGACGCTAGATGAGGCAATTTGGCTCCTGATGGAGACATCTGGGCAGGATTGAGTGTAGCGACAGGAGAGTAATGTATGTCAGATCTAGTTGTTCCAAGTTGTATTGATAGGCTACCTGGGTAGGCTTCAATATAGAGATTGTGTGTAAACTGCATGAACAATTGTATTCAAGCAAATTTTAAATGCCGTCAAGAAATGTGATGTAAAAGTTACAGAAAGGTCATGACGGCAAGTTACATTATCTCGAATTAAATATACTTAAAGTGTTCCTTTAAACGTATTTAAATCATGTAGCATTCACGCAGAGGGCTGTGTCTCACGTGATTTGGCCAATATTTTCGTCTTTGAACAGGTGCCATCTTTGACCGGATGCCATCTTTGACCGGTTTGGCATTAAATCGTTAATTTAGAGCAGAAGGAGATGACAATGTTAGAAGAAAGTTGAAGGTAATGCAAAGGATTAAATATGGTAATGTATTCCTAAATGGTTTATAATTTTTGTTGTAGTTTTGTACAAAATTGATTGAATAATATGTTGTAAAATAGGTCAGAAGTTTACCTTTATTGACGTAGAACTGATATATAAGGTATATACGGATAACAGTTATTACTAATATATATATATTCAATTCTTGTGCTTTAATTTCTCAACTATATTATAAGCCAAAAACCTTTTTTCTAAAATTATACAAAAGCCTACATTTTACCTGTCAAAGAGTCACTTAAACAGTTCCATAATCTTTAGACAACCCAAAAACGGTAATAATAATTATATGACCACTGCCATCATATTTTCTTCAATCCCTTATAGATCTGAGAATAATAATTTTAAAAAATCGTTTTGCTGATACCCGGTCAAAGATGGCACCCTGTCAAAGATGGCACCCAGTCAAAGATGGCGCTCATTCAAAGATAGCACCCGGTCAAAGACGACCACAATGGCCTGATCTCCTGAGACGCAGCCAGAGGTAACTACTAGGCAGGTTTTAGCATAGAGATAGGAGGGTACTTCATGTAACATCTAGCCAGCTTTCAGTGAAGAAAGGTTTTAGTAGAGTGGCCGGAAGAAACTGAGGAGGACGTATAGCCCAGACAGAAGCAGTCCGAGGCACGCCACCGATAGACCAGGAGCACTGCTTGCTTCACCTGGGAAAAGGGAGAAAATACTCATTAGACTACAAGTTCGGGGTTATAAGGACACTTTTTAAGGCCTAAAATTGAAATATGGAATTTGGAGACATACCACACCGAATGATCGGCCATATTTTATAAGGAATGGTCATCTTCTCAGATTTGTGTCTGAATCCTCACCCATTTTCACCTTATCAAACAACTGATATTAATGTGCTTGTCAAGGAAAAGGAGTGTTTTAACAACAGATGGGGGTGAAATTTTGTGCGAACTAGAGGGGTTCACATTTCTACCTGCCCCCTCTTTCAGGTGGGTTAAAATTGGTTGCGACTAGCCCCTTTTCGTTATTGTAATGTGTGGGCTTTTCCGCTTAAAAGGGGTACATTGCTTGGTTCCCCCTCTCAAGGGCTATAAACTAGTTGCCCCTCCCCCCTAAATACACCCTTCTCCCCCTTGTTAACAAATGACCACTCCCTGAAGTTAAAAGTGTTACTTACATGCTGGGTCGTCACTGCGCACACCAAAGAGATGATCTAGTGGGTGTAAAATTCGGTAGACCAAGGCGACGGAGTCAGTCTCAGCCCGGCAGTTTACGTCAAATGCCCTTTTGAAACAGGCGCTGATACTCCTGTACGGACTGCATAACAAAACATGAAGACATTAGTAAAACAAAAAGGGTTTTCGTTCAGATAAATAGACAAATGCCAACACCCATTGATTACGTCCCTGCCGTATTTCACGAGTGCGGGCTGGGCCCATATCCCACGAAGCCGCAGGCTGAGTCGGATATGGCCCCAGCCCCCACGAGTGAAATACATCAGATATGGTATCAATGAAGTTCGCATTTGCATTCATTTTTTAAAATTTCAAGCCATTTAATCTCTTAGCCCATTGAATATGGCAACATTGTATTCAATGGGGGGGGGGGGCATTGAATACGGCCCTTCCTATAGTTAAGCATAGTAAATCTTCTATTTCACCAAAATTGATCCAGTCCTTTCTGAGTAGATAATGCCCTCCCATCTTGTACATGTAGGGTAATCTTGAGCACAAATTTAATCAGGCATTCTAGTCTAGTAAAAGCCCAGTGGGGAGGGGGTTCATATGGAAAGGGCGCTTATAGAGTAACATAAATGAATATGGTAACATAAATGTAGGCAATGTTTTAATAATGACTTAAGTGATATTGTGAGCTTACCTTTCTAATATGGTGTATCCTCCATGGAAGAGAGTTGAATTCAGTTGCTCCCACACATTGTCAGGGAAGATCACTGCAAGGTTTTCCCCGAAGGCCGTCCCACAACGCTCCAAGTCCATGTGCAGAGGACGGCTGGCAAAGCACTTCAAGTAATCTATAAAGGGCAAAGATGTAATAATGCCAAAAAAAAGTATGTTTCAAGTAACATGGCAAAAAAATGTAGAATGTCAAATTTCCTTTTAATTTTTTTATTTCTTTTTATTAAACATGAAAACTAGCCAGCCTGTCCGAAGACCCTAAAATTGACCAAAAATGGGTAAAACTTATGAAAATGTCTTCAAAATTGCATAAGAAACGTAGAGTTGGCCCTGTTTTGATAGGGTCTGTCGGGTGACCCAAAACGAAGTTTTTTTTTGGCCTAATCACTAAGGTATTGATGATGGATTGCCATTATAAATATCATAATTATTAAGATATGGATAATAATTTCTATGAAGTAATTATTAGAATAGTCAATAGAATAGGGATAGTTAACACGAAAGTTATTATGCTTACGTACTTAACTGGCTATATCGTATTCCTATTTATACAATTTAGTCGTGTGGGGTATGGTATCATTGAAATAAATGGAGCTGATTTAAATCTATTTTTCATGGGCATTTATCTAGTATTTACATCAATACATCATAATAATTTTGATCGATTTAGAGTATTTCTGCTGTCTTTAAATATATAGATTCCAACATTGGTTCTACACGCAGAAAAGAAGTAGAATCACTGTGACTCCCGACTTGATCACTGAGGTAACTCTCCCAAGGACTCTAAGGTGACTCCTTAACATCAGCAGGACTCTAAAATAACTCTATAATGACTCCTATTCTAAGACTCCCTGATGATTGGGAGTCACTTCAGAGTTGTGGGGAGAGTTACCTCAGTGATCGGGGCTGGACTCCCATTTTAGAGTTACAGTGATTCTACTTTTTCTATCTGTGTAAAGGTGGCTTTTCTTGAATGAAAATGAACCAACAGTTTTGACTATGAGCTATATGACTTCCCCAGGTGACTCCCTTAGGTCAGCCAGAGTCACCTAGACTCCCTCAGGCGAAATGGACTCCCTAAACAGGAGAATGGTTCTGGATGCTACCTGGACTCCCTTTTGACGCTGTTTCTTTTCTCTGTGTAACCAAAAATCCAAATCATACCTTTCCCGCCAGCCTGTCCGAAGTGGAAGTAGTCGAGTGCGTCATTGATGTACTTCCTGAGGTGCTGAGCCACAAGAGGACATCCGGTAGGGGGCCCAAACGTCAGCGTCCCGATAGCATCAGCAATGCAGTTTCCGAACGTCCTCATTGTGCTGTAATGAATGTAAGTTAAAGGTGAGATGATGCTGCAATCATCATCATCATCATCATTATCATCATCATCATCATCATTATTTCCATTATTATTATTTATGTGTTTTTTTTATTTTATTTTTTTTTTTGGGGGGGGGGGGGTGCAGACCAAAACTCTTGGACCATTTGAGGGAGGGACCTAAAATATTTCACCCATTTTTAGTCAAAAAGGCCTGCACGTTATGATAGTTAAGTTGCCGCACTCAACACACTCACTTGAAAATCAGCAACTCCCCTGATGTTAAAAAATGACCATTCCCTACATAGTTTTATTGGGTATAACTTTTCAATGTTGGAATACATTATCAGACGTTACGCTCTTCCAGTTCTTGTGTCTAAGGGACTGATCATTTTTGAACAACAGTTGGGGGGTGGTGGGTTTACGCGCGAAGCCAGAGTCACCTAGACTCCCTTAGGCGAAATGGACTCCCCTAAACAGGGAAATGGTTCTGGAGGCAACCTGGACTCCCTTTTGACGGCCGAAAATCGGCTCGCGAGCGGGCCCTTTGAAGCATAGTAACGCGCGGGCTTTTTGGCTCAAAACAGGTTAAATTATTTTGACCCCCCCCAAGAGGGGTCCAAATTTTTTTGCCCCCCCCCGGTCAAGGGGTCCAAATTTGTTTGCCCCTCCCCCCCTCCCCCCCGTTGTTAAAAAATGATCACTCCCTAAGGCCACTCAAAGAAGACCTGGGTTCTGATCACCATTTTGATTGCTTGTCCTACCCTCAAAGGGGCCTAGAAAGTCGTATTTTTTAGGTTTTCCCCGAATAAATAGTTCTGTCTTAGTGTTGAAAAGAGTTCAGTTGTACGAAGCTCACTGCATCACGCACACTAAACAGCCTAACTCAATACCAAATATGCCCATAACTGGACAAAAAATCGAAAGAATCAAATGGTCTTAAAACAAGGCTTTCAATATCAACTTTCGTTTTTAACCCATCAATGTATTGATCCAATGCTAGATGAACACCCAGTTACCAGGATTTTACATCAAACACAATTATATACTTACGAAAATAGCCTGCTGCCCCGTTCATTGATGATCAGTGTTTGATAGAAGTTTTCATAAGTAATACCGTTGAAGGCTGCGACCATGTTCTGTGCACACACGCCATACCGACTGTTGTCACCCACGGACAGAGATGGGTGTGCCACGCAGGAGATGTAGTCTGAAAAAAAGAGAACATTTCATCGGTTTATAAAACAATGTGCCGTGTTGTATGAGATGTTTCAGAAGTAAAAGAAGAAAACGTTTCGAGTTGGTTTTAAAGGGAAATGCGGGTTCCTACACATTGGCCACCTCGGGACAAAATCTAAAGTCATGAAATATCTTCTTTTACCTAAATTTGTATTCCAATATATGGTACTTTCCCTTACTCAACCATTTTATTCGCCATCTAGACAGTATACTTGTGTATATGGCATTCATTACCTACCAGGACACTCATAGCATCCCATAGGCAAAATAAGTATTTTTGAAAACTCATAACTTTCTCATTTCATCCGTGACCCCCTAGATTTTTGCTTCTAAAATGTGCCTATAAATACCTACTACACATTCCAAAGACTTGGTTGATATAGCAATAGAAGGGGATCACCCACGACGGATAATGTGAGAAAATTCTGTTTTCCCATTTGTTTCCGTAATTAAGATACTCATTTGCTCAAATGGCTGTATCATGAAAGTTAGCTCGGTAACTTGTCAATTCTTTTTCATTTTCTATTTTATGATAAATCAAGCTAACACAATGCTGAGTTATATGCATATAGCAATAGAATTACAAAATTCTCCCAACAAGTAGCATTTCCCATTAACTTGTTCTTCCTGGTCGTCAGACTTGATGCATGGCTTCCTTGGTACCCAGTACCATTACAGGAGGTCAGACATTAGGCTTGAGATCGAGAGTGAGGAATTTTCACCAAGAAATGATACCTGGTCTTCAGAAGTGTGTCTTCTGAAGTCATGGCCATATTATAAAAGTCTACTTAGTGAGCCCCCCCCCCGACGGTTGAAATTGAACATGGCTGACTCCTATACGAGCAGGTTTTATTTCATTTAAAAACAGCTCAAAATGTTAGTACCTTCTCAAGAGGGTTCCACGTTCTTTTAGTCCACCACGCTCCAGGGGTCAATTTTCTTTGGCCCCCCCCTAGATCCACCACCCAACACCCCCACTCCTCCTGTTACTATATGTATGCATGCGTGTTACAGAATGCCAACAAAGAGTCTTGATTGGTAAATATTTCTTAAATGATAATTATAAGTATTTCTAGGGTACGCCAACCTTATTTTGTTAAATTGAACGGGTCGGGTAAACGAGTGTACACATATTTAGGCCTCACTGAATCCTTCTAATTTTACTTTTATGTAATTAATTTCCTCATGAACACATTCTTTTGAAAAGGTACTTACTTGGGTTCGTTGAGCAGATCAGCATGTCAAAATCTTCCACGAGGCCTTCTAGAACTTCCCTGATCCCACCTCCACAGACAATTCCAAATTCTCTCTCAACGCACCCACCATATTTCCTATACCAACTGAAATTAGAAAAGAAAAATAATCAACCCTCCTGATAAAATTGAAGTCTTTTATGTAAAGCTTTTTTTTCTTGGACACTATATTCATGAAATATGCTATGCTACTTCGTGGACTCGAGGTACACTGTAGTGATTCTTAACATGGATATTACTATATATTATATCTCCAATACTCCAATATTCTGACGATTATCACAATTAAAATCCCCTAAATAATGACCTATGCTTTGTTTGTGAACATATATGTCATGATTTAATAGACATTAGAATTGGAAATAAAGTCAGAAGCTTTAGTGGTATATTGGCGGTGTAATGTTTGTAATATCCATGATTAGAATCCATGTTATATGCAATGCACTTCGGATTCAAGAAGAGGTTTAGCATGCAAAAAGCATGTCCAAAAATGTTTTTAACACATCCGAGAAAATGGTGTTGAATTTGGTAAAATGCTCAACTGTTTGTGCCTCTTCGTTCATAGATCTATACAAAAAACATCCAAAATACGCCTCTGACGAGATTTCTGTTAGCATCTCAATCCATACCCAGAAGATAATGCATCATCGACAAAATTGCCTAAGTGCTACAATATCTATAGCACCTGTTTAGAATTTGTGGATCAAGTTCAAGTTTACAACTTTTATTCATCACCAATCAACAGTAGTATTCATATGTGCAAAATACTTCATGAAGTCATAGACATATAAACAAAGTTATCTCAATTATTTCCTATTGAGATGATGTTAATGTCTTTTGACAAAATAGTAGTCCAATATGACAAGTTGATAAAAATGCTTCTTCTAAGAGATCTAATTTATGTCAGCCACCCCTATGGACCCATGTGAAAAAGGTATGACATTATTTGATTGATTCATTTTGTTAAAGCTTGACTGTCATGGTTGAAATGAGGCCAAAAGCACTTTTGGATATAGCTCAGTTTTCATTCACAAGAGGGCTCTTAAGGGCTGGGAGCTCAGCTCTTACAGGCACAGGATAGGGTGAATATGTTGTAGAGGTCTGGACGATGTTCATGGTCCTCTGTCCAAACACTGCTGACCTCTGGTGGAACTATTATTTGAGTCCATGTATGGAAAATGCTGAACTTATTCCCTGATGGCCCAGCTTTAATCTAATAACATCTATGTAATACACATTAGCTGCGCTTACCGACAGAGGGGTGACCGGCCTTCGCTGAACATAGCGTCGTAGATCTGCTCGTACGTGGGTCCGCTCCCAACACCGTTATAAATCAGGTTGTTATCCCGGAGGTACTGGTCGACCTCCATCATGGCTCCCCGGTTGGACAAGATGCACGTATCGGCAGCTCTCAGCACCTGCCGGTAACTCTGTACCACACAACGGCTGCCGCACGGGATCAACACTGGCAGAAATAGATCAATTTGTGAAATCAGAAATGGTTCGGAACACAGATAGTAAATCTAAATGCTCCGCCCTTACTCCGCAGTGGCTACCCCAGGTTGGTCATAGGTCATTGTATATATTTCAACACTATATATATATAGTGTTTTAATATAATTAACATTCCCGGCATTTCTGTGTACATAACCCCCTTTCAGCTCTTTTGAGGTGTCACCCGGTCAAAGACTTTTTTGAAATACAAGATTTCCTATGCTTTAGCACTGAAGAGCCGTATTCAATGCCCCCCATTGAATACAATGTGGCCGTATTCAATGGGCTAAGGTAAGGGTGTATTTGCTTCATTAGATGGCTTCAAATAAAAAAACAACACAAATGCCAACTACATTGATACCTCTCCGAGGTATTTCACTCGTGGGGGCTGGGGCATATCCCACTCAGCGTACGGCTTCATGGGATATAGCCCCAGCCCCCACTCATGAAATACGACAGAGACGGGATCAATGGGCGTTTGTATTTGTCTATGTATCGATCTGGTGAGACACAGCCACATGCATATCAAGATTAGGGTGCAATGCAATAGGAAACGTAATGATATTATAACTAAACCCCTTGTAATCGAAGTAGTGGCATTTTCATGCTGTTAAAAAACACAATTATAATTGTGGAAATTGCAGCGATTATTTAGGCTGGCAAAATCAGAGGGTGAATGTCGTTTTCCACAATTCTAGAAAATACCTGATACGGTACTTACCATTGGTTGCTACTTCAAAGGCGTCCTTAAATGGTTTCAGTTTCTAGAAGGGAGCATCAATATAGAATTATAACATTTTAAATTTGATATCTTTTTCTGAAAGTTTAAGTATTGTATCCATGAATAAGATTGTACTATGTCCCTAATAACCTAATCTAATTATGGAGTAAATTCATGTACACATAGAATATATATCCTTTTTATTTATGCGCATTTAACAGAAGACCAACCTAATTGTATTGTAGATCTACCTGAGGCCAAAAAAAAGTTTGTTTCAGGTCACCTGACCGACCCTATAAAAACAGGGCGGACCCTACGTTTTTAATGCAATTCTTACCCTTTTTGGGTCAATTTTAGAGTCTTCAGAGAGGCTGGCTAGTACTTTCATGTTAAAAAAGAGAGTTTTAAAAAGAAAATCCGACCTACCGACCCTACATTTTCATTCCATGTGCCTTTGAACAAACTTCTTATTTTTGGCCTAATTGTAATGTAATATATATATAGATCTCTAGAAAATAAAGGGATATTGAAAAAATAATTACGGTGCCTATCGGGGCAGGGGCAGGAGTAGGAGCAGGAGTGGGTGCAGGGGTAACTGGGCCACTTGCACTACAATCTGCAAAATGAAAGGACAGGAAAAGGTAAACTTCTGAAAGAGCACCCTGTTCCTGGCACGGTGGACTTCCCAGTTAACAAAAAAACATTATTTTATGTCAAATAACGTTTTGAATTTTACATAACGTTATGTCATAATAAAGAGCCTTATATAAACGTTGACATATAACGTTATATAACATTACCAAATGGTGTATAGCGTTATTCGTTTACTGGGTTTGGGCTATAGGCAATGTGGTACTGATGCTTGTAAATTTGCAATATGATGGGATTCTGTCGCAGTGGGCTTATTCCATGGTACATTATTGCAAGTTGTATGTATCAATATAGCAGACATCATGGCTAGTGGAAGGAGATTATTTGAACAAATCATTATTGTGTAACGGACGTCGAAAAGTCATCCGGAGAAAACGGGACTTGAACCCACAACCTTCAGATCCATGAACAGGCTGCTCTACCACTGAGCTATATCCCCTTCAGACAACTTGACTGCTCCATACGTTACTAGATTGGTATATGGTACAGGATTACCCGAGTGATACCCCCTTGTGGGTTTATCACCAAGGCATGAGTAATCTGAGCCCCTACAACTGCATGAAAGAATGAAAAGGCTTGAAATAATACTTACATGCAGGGTCGTCACTGCGGGCCCCAAAGAGATGATCTAGGGGGTGTAACACACGGGTAACCAAGGTAACCGAGTCTGGCTCACTTCCACAGTTCTGGTTTAGTGCGTTCTTAAAACAAGTGCTGAGTTTGGTGTAGGGTCTGGGAAAGAAAACAGGAAGACATATTTATCTTTTTTTTTGAATTACAAGATTTACTATGCTTAACCATAGGAAGCTCTGTATTCAATGTCCCCTTCCATTGAATATGATGTGGCCATATTCAATGGGCTAAGAAAAAATGGCTTTCCTCCTTAACTTGCTTCAAAATAAAAAAATAACACACAAATGTCAACTATATTGATACTATCTCTGACGTATTTCACTCGTGGGGGTTGGGGCGCATCCCACTAAGCCTGCTGCTTTGCGACAATAAGATACAGTATCAATGGGCGTTGGCATTTGTCTATATATTCATGTGGGTGCATCAAGAAAATTGGGACTTCTCAAAGAAGTTCTATAAATGAAATTTAAAAATGTTGATCATTTTGACATATGCAAAGGATAAATCGTTCTAGTTGTATATATAATATGTTATAAAAGATAAATATTAAGGTGCAGAGAGTGTTTATGCTGTAAGTATTCCTTGTCACTATAATGGTGTAAACAAACACAATGGTGTAAACAAATCACAGCATGTTTAATGATAACCCACCACACTACATTGAGTCTTCAAATTTCTCATCACTTTAAATCAATGATAAACATTAGATATGTGTATTCTACGACGACATGACGAAAAGAGCATAATTATAATACCTTAATGGACTTTGCAGCCCTTAAAGTGTTAGCAACTTACTGCATGAGTGCACTGTATCCACCCACGAACAGAGTAGTATTAAGTTGAGTCAAAAACATGTCACCATAACGTGCTCGGAGATCTGTCTCAAAGGTCTGTCCACAGACGGTCAAACTATTGTGCAGGGCGGGGTTGGCGAAGCACTTCAGATAATCTGTAAAAGGCAAAGCATCAATGTTATGAGAAGGGTATCTTTATTTAAAGAATAGAAAACAATCTTTTTCAGGTTGAGACTATTGGCCTATAGAGATCAAGTGGATTGTCCTGTGGGCGCGGCCATCACTCAAGCTGGTGCTGGTAAGATAAGTACTGATAACAGCTGTCTCAGATACCAGATGATAGATAATGCACCTTAAGAATTCTGCAGTGAATGGAGAGAATTTTTCATTGATCTAAAAAAATAATTCTGTGAGTGGCATGAAGCAAATTGTTGCTTTCTAAAGAACTCGTAACTTTTTCACGGGTTTTATTTGTAACGTTTTATAGAAATTTCTTTTCTAATTACTGTTACATCCAGATGACTTCATGTTGCTCATTGATATGGCTGGGTCTCATAAGATTGATACAATTTAATAGCCTTTTCCTGGACGAAGGCTTTGACCAGCAAGCTTTTTAATCACTGAAATGGGGCCTAGGCCTAAATAGAAAGAAATGGGCGGAAATGTCAAACTATACATTATAGGGTCGGGTATCCTGAAAGACAACTTGATTAAAATTGGAATTGTCCCCGGAAAAAAGTGAGCCCTTCCCAACACTAGGCTCTGATGTATTTGAATGTGTTAGGAGAATGTGAGAATATACACAATGTCGGCCATTTTGTCCCCTCTCAAACTCTTTGCAGCATTGTGTACACATCTGTCATGACATATGATGACAGATATAATTTCTTTACAATCCATCTTTAGGTGAGTGATAGATCTTCATAATGGGAGATGATATATCATTTATTTCAAAAGTAATGTTAATGAACTTCCTAGAAAACGGCCATTGAATCTGCCATTTGAATGCTGCAAATCCCCCATCAATCAGCTGTCAATTTCGACCACTGCATAAAGTGCTAGGCAAAGCCTAGCCTGAAGCCACTTCGTGGCTTCAGGCTAGGCTTTGCCTAGGCTCACTTAAAAAAAAAAGAAATTTGGCCTAAGCAACTTTAATCAGTTGTAGATTCAAAATGGTTTCATACCTTTGCCACCCTGTCCGAAGTTGAAGTAGTTGAGGCCATCACGCATGTACGTCTTGATTTGTTGTCCCACCACCGGACAACCGGTGGGTGGGGAAACTGTCACAGTTGCTACTGCATTTCCAATGCAGTTCCCAAAGTTACCTAATGCACTGTAATGATACAGGAGTCGAGAAATTAGCTTAACCAAAATGCTGTTGATTACTTATAGTCTTAAAAGGGCATTCTCACCACTCCCACTTAACCACATAGTAGACTAGAACAGTACTGGAATTGTGAGTGGGATACGCTCAGTGAGAATGCCACTTTAGTGCTCCGGGCCTTAGTCTGTAGTGACTAACCCAGGTTAGTCATAGGGATATTGGTCTGAATGGCGAACTGATATATAAAATGACTGAGGCAAAATAAAAGGTCTTACTTGAAATGACTTTGCCTTACACTCATAGGAATGGAATGAGTACACAGAAAGAAGAAGTAGAATCACTGTAACTCTCCAATGGGAGTCCAGCCCCAATCAGTGAGGAAACTCTCCCCACAACTCTAAAGTGACTCCCAATCATTAGGCAGTCTTAGAATAAGAGTCTCTATAGAGTTATAAAAGAGTCCTGCTTATAAATGTTAAGGAGTCACTTTAGAGTCCTGGGGAGAGTTATCTCAGTGATTACGTCGGGAGTCACAGTGACTCTACTTCTTTTCTGTGTGTAAGATGGGTTGGTCACTACTGACTATACTTGAGAGTGGTAAACAAGGTACACGATCACCCTCTTTGTCAAATATTAGCTTTCTTAATGCCACTCGATTTCACTCTCAGGAAAATACATGCTTTTCGTGATCAAAGTTCACATTTTAGTAGTTACGATTTAATATTTATCTTCCAATATTGGGAAAATGTCAATTATTTCTAGCCTGTCCTGATAGTATAAGCTTCAATGATATACCAATATGGCAATATTTGCCAATTTTCCATAATATTTCTAATTAAGAAATTGTCAAAACAAGTAGTTTGTCTCAAAACCTGACGAGAACCTTTTTTTCTTATTGGCCTAATAAATATAACTGAGCCCACCAGTATGAGGCCAAATAAAAAAAGGTTTTGTTTCAGGTAACATGGGAAGAAACTCTAGGGTCGGTAGGTCGGATTTTCTTTTTACTTCCCCTCTAAAATTGACCCAAAAAAGTGTAAAAATGGGGAGATTTTTTTCTCCAAAATTTTGTATACCTAAAATTGACCTCAAAACAGTATAAGAAAATAAAAATGTCTTCAAACTTGCATGAAAAAACGTAAGGTCGGCCCTGTTTAGATAGGGTCGGTCGGGTGACCTGAAACAAGCCTTTTTTTGGCCTGATCTAAACCAAGCTGTACTTACCCGAATAAGGAGGCACCATTTCCCCTGAGTATCACGTTATTGTAGTAATTGTCATAAGTAATTTCTTGAAAGTTATTCAAAGAGTTGATGGCGTTGATGAGGTTAGAAGCACAGACGGCATATGGACTGGTGCTGGATCGCTGGTTAGAAGAGTCTAGGCCAAGCAGTGAGGGGTGTGTCACACACGCTATATAGTCTGGAAATCATAAGAATTATGGTAAATATCAACCGCTTGATATGGGTATAACTCACGTGGCACGTGCTACTTGGTACGCACTTTTTGGTGACGTCACTAACTCATCATGGTCACTGACGTCATGCAACAGTTGTTTTGTAAACACTTTTGAATGTCAGCTCATCCAGTGTGCATCATTAATGGTGGAGCATGGTAACATTTTATATTATTGTATTTATGATATTTTTGCCCAACAACCATCTTGTCTCCTGTGCTAGGAGCTGTTTATTATCACTAAACCATTTATCTCATCATCATTGACACCTAGTGAGCTCATAGTCATATAAGCAAAAAAGATAGTCATTGAGATGAAACTCCCTGGTAAAGAAGTACAAAGAATGAGGACTTAACGCTAGTGATTTGTCCGCCAGGCGAGTTTATTTGTCTTAGGGAGTGCTTATTTTTTAACAACAGGGGGGGGGGGTGGTGGATTGAGGGGGGGGATTTGGACCCCTTGACGGGGGGGGGGGGGTAAACAATATAGACCCCTCTTGGGAGGGGGGGGGGTAAAAACAATGCAACCTGTTTTGAGGGGAAAGCCCGCGCGTCACTATGCTACGGTTTTCAGCCTGCCGGGGGGGGATGCGTTGGGGGAATCCCTCTAAGATAAGGAACTAGAATCCTCACTCCTCTTTAGTGGGAAAAGCAACATTTTACAATATATATATTGTAAAATGTTGCTGTTTTCCACTATATATAGTAGGGGTTGGTTGCAAAAGAAAACAAACAAATGTATAAATCACAGCTTACGAATACAAGTAGCTCTTTGAATGCATTGCAGCTCTGGTTATATAAAATTGATTACATTATTGAAAGCTCTTGTGTCCTTTTGTAAAAAGAAAATCACTTACTTGGGTTTTGTGAGCAAACGAGTGTCTCAAAATTCTGTTGGATGCTTGTGAGCGCTCCCAAAACGCCGTTTCCACAGATGTTTCCAAACTCTGTTTTCAAGCAATTTCCATATTTCCTATACCACCTGAAATAAAAAACAAACAAATGAGAATTTGGTCCTCCGAGAGCCTGAGAGCCTAAAAAAAGAAGCCCCCTCGTCACATTTCTCATGGCTTTGTGATGAGAAACAAGTATATTACTTTTGTATTTGAAGAGGCCTTAATCTATTACCTGACTCAGAATGAAAGTTACCTAACTTGCATTTAGCTAATGTGCAAATGATCACTTTGGATTTTGAATACACAGCATCTTCTCCTCCATGATTCATTATGAGAACATCTGTAATTATTCTCTAACAATCTTCTAAAATCTTCGTTAGATAATGATGTAGACACATAAAAAATCATTTAACCTTTCCCATATTCTCAAAATGGACTCAGACTAAATTGATTTCTCGCATATATATGCATATATATATATATATATATATATATATATATATATATATATATATATATATATATATATTCTCGCATGTATAACCTCAGTGCGGCTTGTAGGGTCCTCTCAAGATGGGGGTGAGGCTTATACAAGCTTAAGGGTTTTACTAGTCTAGTACTGATTTACAATTTGCAGACCTCCTGTTAGGCTTAGGCTTACATGATGCTCTCAAATTAGGGATCCGGCTTATACGAGTGTTAGGCTTGAAGTTGAATTTGTTTTTATCAAATCACTTTGCACTAGCTAGCTGCTATAATGCTATACATGCATATAAAACAAAAGTATGTTCATCATGTGGCTGGATACACAAGACAGATCGCATCTTAGCCTATTTAGAGGCCAATACGCGAGAATTTATGAGTGGGGTAGATTCACCAGGCATTTTAAGCCTGTTATTTGTCAACAATAGTAAAGTTAAAGTGTTTTTCTTTCCGAAAAGAAGCATGTAGTAGGGTACATAAATAACCTCAAATTTCACTGTCCGCTTTAGGGTATGTGTCCGACTCAGTTTGAATCTACCCTATGTTGAGATTTTTTTCACTTCGACTTACTGACAGAGAGGTGACCGTCCTTCGCTGAACATAGCATCGTAGATCTGCTGGTATGTGGGCTCATTCCCATTCCCATCATTTTCCAGGTTATTGTCATCGAGATATTGCTGGACTTCTGCTACAAGGCCAGTGTTGCCCATGTTGACCATGTTACCCATGTTACCCATTGAGCCCATGTTGAGCCCAAGACATTGGTAGGTTGCCTCCAAGACCTGACGGTAGTTTTGAACCAAACAGCGGCTGCCGCAGGGGACTACGACTTTGAGGAAAAAAGACATATTTGTAAACTCATTAAACCTTAAACCTAGTATATAAAGTGAAAAATATCCATACGGGGTATATATGTCAAATTTTTGAAATATAAGTTAAATTTTAAAATTGAAGCTTGACTTTCAATATGTTGCTTGCCAGGTAGAGCAGTACACAATCATAAATATCCATATAATGAACATATGCCCGAAAGCCCGGGCTCCGCTAGGGCTACACATATTCTGGCACATTTTGCTATATGTCCCCCCGAAGCCTTAAGTCAATAATGGCAGGAACCTGCGTTAAAATGGCTTTGTGGCCCTGCTGCATTGATTTCGCCCCTGTAACGCTGTGGACTTTGGCCGCACAGACGCGAAAAAGGTGTGGCAGGGCTGCAAAGCCATTTTAATGCAAGCAGTTTCCTTCCACCATGGACTTTGGGCTTAAGTGTCGCCCTATTCCTGGCTACTCTCAGGGCGACACTGGCGCGAAATGTAGTGAAATGTAGAAAAATACACCAGGACGAAGGATTGAAAAAAAACCATGTTCTGCAGGTACCTGTGGAGCCCAGGCTAAAGTCTACTGTGCAGTAAAACCTCATATCCTGCTTTAAATGCTATCTACTTTGCGCCAGTTTCGCATGTGGCAGTCTCTGTGAAAACTTTTTCGCCATGCAGGACATTCGGTCCTGTGAATCTTTTATTTTGCAGGACCGGCTTAATTTTAACACCCGGATACCTGAGGGTAATTTTCATATCTCATAAAAAATTCATAGGGCAAGAATTTAAATTGAATAAATAAATCTTTCCTGTATATTCCTATCGAAACATAGTATTATGTAGAATTTTGAGCTATGTTACTCAAAATGTTTATACAAAATACTTTTCTCTCTAGAAACCTTAATAATGGTCCGATTTACAAGCCGTAAAAACTGACATGTATCCAAAGATTCAGCCAGTCATTTGGACCGGCAAAAGGACCAGTCAAGCCGGTTCAGCAGCCTTTTAGCCGGCTATAGCCGGTGTCCGGCACGTTTTCATGGAGACTGATGTGGAAGCTGTTGGCAAGGAGGTGAAATAGCTGCGGCAGAGGGGTGATACCGTTTTAACGCAGGATATGACCTCTTCCTGCCGCCATGGGCTATAGGTTAAAGGGGCATTCTCACCACTCGCACTTAACGACATAGTAGACTAGAACAGTACTAGAATTGTGAGTGGGATACGCTTGGTGATTATGCCAACGAATTATTCAATCATTGAAGAAACTGATTCAATGCTCCGTTCCCATTTCAAATGCTTACCATTAGCTATTGCTTCAAAGCTATCCTTGAATGGTTTCAGCGTCTAGAATTGAGAAAAAGGTGTACAATTACACATGTGTATACCCTAACCCCCCCTACCACCCACCATTATTCAGGTCTATAATAGGGGGGGGGGATCAAGTGCCGCAGCGCCATCCGCATTGAGTGGCTAGAGTGGAAACAACACACAGTCATTTTTAAACATATCTTAAGCAGTTATTACACCAAAGCTTTTCAAGTTTAAATTCTGGTGTATTTTTTTCTGGGAAGATTTACCCGCTTTGCAAGTTATATTTCAATGTAGCATTATAAAGCTTCTGTCGTTATCTCAATATGAGGGTTTCATTCATTCTGTCTCAATGCAATGTCAATGTACTGGGGGTAGGCTATATGACCATGGCCCTCCTACAGCCCAGTGGTGCCACCCCATGCCAGTCATCTATACTAAAGAGATACCAACAGGTTTGGACCACACTGGACTGTACAGTGTGACCTTCTCCTTGCCCTGTTTGAGACTGCCGCTACTAGCCCGGTGCAGCTGCATATATGCTCCGCGGTATAGAGGGCGCCACGGCACTTGACTCCCCCCTGGGTCTACATAACAGTAATTCAAATAATTAATCATTATATTGTTTATGGAGTACAGCCGTGCCATTGATTTAAGCAAGGAGCGCCATATTTCACTCCCCTGTGAAATAACCTATGGCTGTATATTTCCTGTGACGGCATCAAAATGGGAGTTTGTTTACATTTGAACAGCAGAGAAAAATCTGTGATATATGGCCCAACATTCAACTCTTGAATATGTAACACACTCAACAGACTAAAGGTCTTTCGTCATTGCCTTAAAGAGTAAGCTCATACTGTAAAACCTTGTGTTTAAGCCGCGGTTAGTACGTTAGTCAGATCGGCGGCCCGGCTTATAGGATCGGCCCAAGCCACGGTCAGAGTGTGGCTTATACATGAGTTTTTGCTACTATAGTACAGTACCAAAGTCTCCAAAATCAGATCATTGCGGCTTATATGATCGGCTCAAACTCTAGGTGCGGCTTATACACGAGTTGGGCTTATACGGGAGGTTTTACGTAAATGATACAGCAATTTCTTTCAAGCCTGTTGATGACATAATTATGGGGTAAATGATACGTAAAACATTATCCTTGCCATTTCTACTTACTCAAAAAAATCGTCTAATATAATGCATGACTTACCTGAGAATGGACTGATACAAACAGCCCAAGGACCACACAGAGGACCACCACACACTGACGCGCCATTGTTGTCATGGTAACCAAAGTCTGTAATATAACAAATGAGTATTAAAACACGTATTCTATTGTATCATTAATTGAATCATCACTGAATAAATCGCAGAGTTTAACTGAAAGAAAAATGAAAGAAACACATTGGATTGAAAATACAACATAGACTGCGATTAGAATGTATTTCTGTATATATAAATACAATGCCCTATGCTTGTCGTACATGTTGTATCAGCTGTGATTAATCGCATCATACTGCTACTTCCTGTACATTGAATGCCGACATTATTTAGAAAAATTATTTCATGAGTAAATATACGTTTTCAAATCAAACACAGTTAAAAACCACATCCCGTTGAGGTCAATGTAATTATCAGTTTTCCTCTGTTCATGTCATCCTTGTGTGACTGTACATTAAACTTCAGGTGACCTCATTAACCACAGCATGACGACAGATGTTCTCTTCTATTTCCGTCTTTATCTATCTCTCTGTCTCTGTCTGTCTGTCCCTCTGTCTCTCTCTCCGTCTCTCTCTCTGTCTGTCTCTCTCTCTCTGTCTCTCTCTCTGTCTCTGTCTCTGTCTCTGTCTCTGTCTCTCTCTCTATATATATAAGCACTGCAATGTCCATTAAAACAAGCCCTAGGGGGCGTCGTGCCGTCTTTAACGGGTTTAAGACATGCGCCTACATTCAGTATGGTGTTAGACTATCCTTTCACTACCACGGGGGAAGTTTCTTTCTCATTATGAGTGAGGCTCCAAATGACTCATGGCGCGTGACTTACTACGCTGTGGGTTAGATAAAGAAATTAGTATGGTCTACCACAACATGTGTGGGGATGTGTTCAGATATCCTATTATACCAATACCCCTTGTAATTACCCTTACTTGTAATATTTGAATATTGCTTAACGATTGAGATACAAAGATGGTATTTGCCCTGAGTGTTAGCTTGGGAGGTTCACCTTTTCTCGGCTGCCGAAACTCCACTGGTATGACTTTAATAAGCGATGGTATAACTGATGGTTTTACTATCCATTCTAGTTTAAGATTAGTGCCTCTAAATGAATACTATCAATGATCACCTTTATTTCATATTTACGCTGTTCACGTCTTCAAATTTAGGCTAATTTAGGCTAATTTACTCTGTTTTTCAACATGAATAAAATGTGCAGATTAGCCTAAAGAACGTCTGTAGCGTAAATTTAATTCTGTAACACCCCCTGGAAAACCAGCGTAAAAACATCGTTTTGTAACACCCACTTGGGCTATGGAAAACTATCGCTATCTTTTGTAACAGCCCAAGTGGAGGGGATGCTGGTGCATTAATATTCGCGCAAAAATTTGTTCACTCTCTCCACAAAAAGGATCCAAATATGTCCTCCTCTCCCCAGAGGGGTTTATTTGCAATGGTCGTCGCTCTCAACCCTTTAAGGATGGCATAATGCATCATGCCTTTGGTCATCATGATGCATGAATGCAGCCCTGGCGAGTGGCTCGCCAGTACTGGAGTCCTGTATTATGCCGACCTCACAGGGTTGAGACACTCCCTATAAGGGTCGGCATGATGCACCAATGCAGCGCAGGCAAGCTACTCACTTGGGCTGCATTGGTGCATCATGATGACAAGTGTCATCATATAGCGATATGTCGTCCTTAAAGGGTAAATGGTGATTGTTTCCATTCATCCTGAATTTATTTTTAATTTTAATTTTAATTCACTTTTTTGTTTCTGGGATGTTTGATAAGAAAAAGCTAAATTTACCTCCTACTGAAACGATTTTCTGTACAGTAGAGTAAAACTGTGTATACAATTCACCCGCATTTATCTTTCTGAATCATCTCTTCGCTGTAATTACCCTCCGCCAATGCCGAGAACCAAATAGGTTGCTTGAACCTTTTGAGGGCAGCATAATGCTTTAAACCTTTAAGGGCAGCATAGTACTTTATCATTTAAGGGCAGCACAGTGAATTAAGTCTTTAATGGCAGCATGCTGCTTTAACCCTTCAAGAGCAGTGTAATGTTTAACCCGTTTAAGGCAACACTAATTTTGGTATGAGTACATGTATCTTGATGCACCAATGCAGCAGTGCACCAATGCAGCTCTGGTGAATTACTGGCCAGTGCTGCATTGATCAATGCAGTATGACTCTGAGACATCTTATCTCCCTCAAAGGGTTAAGATAATTACTATGGCAATTGTCCATGTCGCCGAGGTTCTGCCCTAGTTCACATGACTATAGGCCTATACATGTTACATGCTATACTTATGTGTTCAGTGACTCCCTGGGACAGTTTTTGTGGGACGCTGTGTCGTGCTTTGGGAACATTCATGCTTAGTTCAATGACCCGCATGCATGTAAAAGGGGAGGGTCTGACTTCCCTAAAAATGATTATCTCCAAACCGGATCTGATTCAATATATACCTATTTCTTCTGAATCACGTATTAAATGGCTTCAAATTCCAGTACTAGTATGCGTGCTAATCTAATAAATGTCTACTAGTATGTGACTTAGACCAAACTCAGTTATATACTTTCCATACACTTAACAGGTACAGCTAAAACACAGTCTACCTATATAAGTGCCAATGTAAATCTACGACATAGATTGTTCTCTAAAGGTAAACACAATGGTTTCAGTGGCGTAGGAAAAGGGGGGGGGCACGGGGGCCGCCCCCCCCCCCAATCACAGAGGAGGGGGGGGGGCTGAATATGTTTGCCCCCCCCCCAAATTTGTCAAGACCCTATAATATGATACACATTTTTTCCAAATCGTACCTCTCCCACATAGGAGAAAGTTGCGGTAGAGTTTCTTGGGCCCCCAATCAGAACTAAAGGGGTCTCAAAACTACCTTTTTATATGATTGATATACAAGCATGTATAGACACCACCATACTTAAGATCCAATGTTTAAAGCTGGTTGGGGTGGGCCCCCCTTAGGCCCCCCAATTGAGATTTGCTTCCTACGCCTCTGGGTTTCCATTGTATAAAGATGTATTTGTCAAGACCCTCCATGTAAAGTGGAGGGTCTGTTTGCCTTACACAAACTTGTCCCAAAACCGGATCTAATCTTATATGTACCTGTCAAAAGGATAAAGCTTAGTAAGGATTCTATGGCTTTCTATCCCAGTACTGTGTGCACTTTAATCGAGTCAATTTCTATGTTACTTGGATATACTTTCTCTACGGTACTTTGATAGCCCGTGGTCTACCAATGCGCCAATAGGCCGGCGTCCACTAGGATTTACTGCACTGTTTTTGTCGCCAAAACAGTATGATGAATCTAAGTGGACGCAGGCCTATTCTGATTTTACAAGATTGTTCACAAAAGCTAAGGACAATCCTTTCCATTGTATAAAGATGTGTTTCTTATAAAAATGGACGAACTATTCAATGACGTATACATTTACAAGTGGAGGGTTGGGCCTGCATGTCTAAAACACAGTTGTCTCCAAACCCGATCTAATCTTGATGATGATATAGTTTTAAAAACCAACACAGCCGAGGGCTGGTCAGCAGGTCCACAGGGCCCATACGGACCGAACCTGGAAAGATCTACCTGTGTTCTGAATAAAGACTTCTTATTCCAGTACTGGATGCACTCTAATCCAGTGATTTTCTATGGCACCTGGGTATACTTTCTCTATAGCAAATAAGTACTTTGAAACCACAATCGACCAATGCGCCAATGTGATTTCACGCAATAAACCATTCCCTAAAACAAACGCAACGATTTCAACTAGACACATTGTATTTATCATAACTATAGACCGCATGTGCCACCTGAACTAAACGTGCCCGTACATAAACCCGGACCCTGGTAATTGCTTCCGTTATAATACTTTCTGCGAAATTATGATATTTATTTCTGAGCTGGGACCATCCAGGACATTGCCCTAGGATAATCGATTTCCATTAACTTAAAGAAAATCCCACTGTCCAATGTTTGCATCATTTCTTTCTGGCATTTGATTATGTTAAGTACTTCTGACTTTATCAGAGCACATCTCAATAATTATTGGACTTATTCATACCACTTTGGTATAAAGAGCTCTATAACTTTATACCTCATATTTATAAATAGGGTATATATAAAATTTCACCAAAAATGTGTACCTATGGTACACTTTTTTGGTGAAATTTCCTCACCCTCAACCAGCCAAATGTTTAACTCTCTACGATGGTGACAGGGTCACCGAGGGAGTTATGTGTCGAGCCCTAAGCGGGAGGGGGTGTTTTCCCGCAATATCTTTGGTTTACACAAACACATGAATTATGTGTGTATTAGCATGATCTCTTTGCTATTAGAAATTGATAGGTATATTGTTAACATCTTTATATAAACCTTAACTGTTCTGATAATGACAACCTAGTTTAGTCAATCAACTTTGAATCAACATTGAATCAACACTGACAACCATTTGCCAATTTTAATCTAATGTTCTGTGCCCACTGGGAAGTAGGTAGCTCGTGCTAATGAAAAGGCAAATATTAAAAGGATTTCAAAAACACAAATTCAAAACCCCATGAAAAATACTTCAACTTATCTCAGATTTAGCGTATTAAACAATGGATAAGGGTATATTTCAAATCAGGCGCCTTGGCCACTACTCTATAGGTTAATACCCCCATACTCAGACTCTCACAAGCACCAGGTATGTTGCAACAAGTACTATAGGATTCCATATGAGCAAATGTTATTGTACCTTAAAATCCACTGTATTACGGACGCCAGCTGTAAGTGACCATATGACGAATGGAAAAACATCAGCAAATAAAAGCTGATGACTTTTCATAAAAGAAAAAAATCAAAAGGAAGATAACAGTAACTAGCCTCACCTTATCTCTGTGTATACTGGGGGTTGGTAGCCTATAGAGGTGTGTATAGTGGAGGCAAGTGTCGGGGTAAGGAAGGTGTGTTCTGCTGTACTGCTGTACACTGACTGACTCTACTACAGGTACCACACTTCATAAAGACACGATTTAACCCTTTAAGGGGCCGCATAGCGCTTTCTGCACTATCCCCCTGTGTGGTCATGATGCATGGATGCATGCAGCCCTATAGGCAGGGTTGCATCCATGCATCATCGCGACCACACAGGGTTGATACTCTCCCGAAGGATTAATATGATGCATAGATGCACTCCTGGAGAGTCAGATGCATTAATAGCGACAAGTGCATGAGGGGTGTGCTGTTGTTCTCACGGGGTTAATAGTTGTGACGTGAAGGAGAGGGGGTGGTGGGCGGGGAGTGAGTGGGGGGGGGGGGGGGTGAGTAGGGGGGGGGGCAGCTAGGTTATGCGGTGATGGGCGCGTACATCTGGTCACGGTGGGTGAATTTAAACACCCACCTCACTCATATGTACAAGAAGGAAACGAACGAAAGTAGTGCCTTGTCAAAAAGTATATCAGAGGTGTAGAAAGGAGTTATTCATTTTTTTTTGTGGGGGGAGGGGGGCACGATGTATCTTATACAAGCGTATATTGGAAAGAAAAGTAGTAATCAAGCCCCCTTTAGTTCTGATTGGGGGCCCCAGGCCCCTCTGCCCCTACTTTTCCCTATACGGGAGAGGTAGTGATTGGAAATTGTGGCTATTATACTAAAGGTATACAGGTATTACAGTGCCGCATTCAAGCATCATGCCTACCCTACGGGGTTGAGACACTCCCGAAGGGTCGACATGATACACCACTGCAGCCCAGGCGAGTTGCTGGTGCATCATGCATCATTATTTGTCATCTTTTAGCAACCTCCGTCCTTAAAGACTTAAGACTTAAGACTATGTGATATATGTTTTTTGTCAAGGTGCTATTTTTAGTTTGTCCCAGTAAGCCTCATATATAGCCCCAGAGTAACGGTCCCGTTCACGACTCCTGCCCGAGGGGTAGCAAGGTGGGCAGCTTTAAGGAGTGCCTACACTGTAAAAACGGTGTTTAGCATCTAAACACTTATTTGTCTCGTTTTCTTTTAACACTTTACAAATGTGTTTATATTCTAAACACATATGAATCAAGCACATTCTATGAAGTATTTAGGTGTTTAGATTCCAACCATTATGATAGCAATGCGTTTAGGTTTTAAATACTTATCTAAACACTATTTCCAAAAGTGCTTAGCATGTAAACGCTTATTAACTGGTAATGGTAAATATGTTTAGAATCTAAACATAATGTTTAGGATCTAAACGCAGTGTTTAGTGTTTAGACTGTTAACACATAAAAAACAATATGTTTAGAATCTAAACACTTATCTAAACAGCATTTTGTAAAGTGTTGAGCATCTAAACACTTTTTTACCTAAACACTTAAATAAAGCTCACGTAAGAAGTGTTTAGGGGCATCCATAAATTACATACGCAGAATTTTGCCCAAAATTGACCACCCCTCCCCCCTGTTGCAATGTACGCATTGGGCCAACCCCCCCACCCCCCTGCGTACATACTCCAATTACTGGGACCCCCCTCCCTTTCACACACACACATGCATGTCCAATTGCAAGCATGATACACATTTCTTATTCAGGTGGATTAGTTTGACCCATTCTGTGTGTTATATATTTTTTAGTATAGATGCAGAATGCCCAAGAAAATTTAGAAATTTGGGTTAGCTGTTTGCCATGGTTTGGGCCCAAAGATATTCATCATTCAGACCTAAAACTCCCCTAATGCGTACAACATGCGTATGCTAAAATGGTCTTGGACCCCCCCTCCTTCCCCAGCCCCCCTGTACAGATCTGTACGCATTTGACCATACCCCCCTCCCCCCTCGGTGCGTATGTAATTTATGAATACCCCCTTAGAATATAGACCCCGCTTTTACAGTGTAGTGACACAGGTTTCATGTGTGTATACGAATGGCAGAAATGACTCATCACAGGAGGAAGACATAAACATCTGCTACCCCCTGCTGTCAGTAAAAACTTGTAAAAACAATATAAAAGACAAACTCAATAGATTTGGAGATGACCCGAAACGTTTCTGGGGTGAAGTGAACAAGGTGTGGCGTGGTCCTTCTAAGGACATTGTGATGAAACTTTGTGATGATGATGGTACATATATTGATAGTGTCCTACAACCAGACTATGTGAACAACTTTTATAGTGACATTGGGTCGAAACTTGCCTCCCTGTTTCCGCCGAATCCGGGCTTGACCATATTGGGTGTCGATGATGTAAACCTGGACAGAGACAGTTTCACCCTAAATGGTATTTCATTGACCTTTGCCGTCAAACTAGTCACAAAACTCAAAGTCAATAAATATTCATGTGTTCCTCATATCTGGACTTGTGTTCTAAAGGATGCGCTCAGAGCTAGGCCTGAATTATTTAAGCAGATTGTGAATCTATCTCTTGACGTGAATGAATTTCCACCATCTCTAAAAAGTGCTGTTGTTACTCCACTACCTAAAGGGGGTAATCTTTCTAATGTGACTAATTGGAGGCCTGTTAGTCAGCTTAGTGTCTATTCTAAGCTGATTGAGAAGGCAGTACACAGTCAATTAATATCTTATCTTTTGGAATTCAAAATTATAAATGATTCACAGTTCGGTTTCATGCCAGGACGCTGTACTGGGGATGCAGTATTCGGTCTAGTACAAAATCTGTTTAATTGCCGCAATAAGCGGGAGGTGGCGGCTGTAGTCTTTCTCGATCTGAGGAAGGCTTTTGACACGGTCGACCACCTCCTCCTGTTGAATGAGTTATGTAGAATTGGCTGCAGTGGTGGGACTCTAGAATGGTTCGGCAGCTATTTGACTGGCAGAAGTCAACGCACTACAGTTGGTGGTGTTGCTTCAGGGTCTAGGTCTATCAGCTGTGGCGTTCCACAGGGCTCAGAATCCATGTGACGGACGAACTGGACGGACGTTGGTGGAGACGCAAACTATCCGTCGGTCCAAGAAAAACATCCAGATCCCTGCTTTTTTGGACGGTTTTCATGGACGGACGGGTGGACAGTCTTTGATGGAGACACCCCTTAAAGAAAACATATAAGTTTTTTGTATAGGACTCGAGGGAAAAGGCTGACAAGCCTGTTTAACCCCAACCAGCGAAGTTTTAAAATATGCGGACACATGGTTACCACTCTGGATTAATCTCTTGTATTTTAGTCCGAGGAAACATTATCATTTTGTTGAAAACGGGGCAGATATGGGTCTTTCAGTTCAGGTCATCCCATGATGTATGCGTCTTTATTTTACAATAGACCTTTCTTAAACGTTTTGTCACGTGCTCTTGGCACTTTTGGGATTTTCCCCGTGCAAGTCAAATAGTTTGAAAAGAGCCTAGAGATGTAGGCTGGTGCACTAACGCATTCATGAATGATGCAATCTCTAGTTGAAATAAAAGTTTAAAAGGGATCACGATGGAGATTTAAAAGTGCTGCAGGTCCTATGTGGTCACCCTTATCATTGGTTTGCTATCTCGGAAGGGAGTTTTGAACTGGGGTTTTCCCTGGGGGTTTCCACTGCTGGGACCGTGACACATGCCACCATAGAAAGTGTCATTTGGTGGCCGGATATTTTGTTCCCTCCCAATGGGATATTACTTCTGTGATTAAAATGAAATTATTCCATGACTCAGCAAACAATAACCCACCAATTTGTGTTTCACCCATTTCCGTGCTATAGGTCACGACTTTGTCAGTTTTGAATGCACTACCTTTAAGGCATAAATGGAATGAGCTTTCTATCTATCAGTTTTAGGAGTCCCATGCAAGAATATACCGATGGAAATTGAAATATGTATGCAAAGTTGACATTTCTCTAGACTTTAATTTTTATATACCTATACATTGAGTGAGTACCTCTTCTTGAGTACAACCAAGTGGTGCTAGAGGAAAAGAGATGTATAAATTAAAGGAACTTAACAGCGTCATAACACACTAAATACACACAAGCAGTAAAGTTGTTGTAATTATTCATTTTTTACTAAAGAAATAATTATCTCATTTCAAGAAAATAATATCATTAAACTCGTCTGGCGGACAAAACAAGTGTTTTGTCCGCCAGACGAGTTAAATAATCTTATTTTCTTGAAATGAGATAATTACTGTGTACAAGTTGAGCTATACAATGTGCTATTCCCATCGATAAACCAAATCAACACACTGGTTGACAGGATCATAGCTACCCTTCTATAGTCGGTAGCCAAAATGCCCCTCTTCAGTTTGGCGGGACTTAACCCGCTTATACAAGACAGGTCCTTATTCAGAGTACCCCCAGCGCTTATAAAAAAACACTCTCTACAAAACTACAAAACCGTGCACATTATCCCTATGGCACGGATCTCTTTTGATTTATTTTGCTCAAATACTTGGGATATTTTTCTTCGAAAAAATGGATGAAAATCTGAAAAACTGTCTGGTTCTAGGTTATTTTGCCCCCATTTATTTCCGAAATGGGGTAGTGATGTCCCCCCCCCTGGTGAGTTGGAAGTTGTTGTACTAGAACAAGAAAAAAGTCTACCTTCGGACGTTTCCTTTGTTTTAGACATGCCAGATGTGTCAGTCACTCTTCACGCACAGTTAATAAGCACACTATTATCATAATAGCACATTCTATTCACTTAACACACAAATACTAACACACATTCTAATAACACCTGAACATCAAAGGGCATTCATGCATTTCCAAAATATAACATAACTATTTTTTACAACAATACATCACTTTACATCATGATTACAAACCTCGAGCTCTTTACAGTGAACTTTTTCTATACCATTCATTCTTGGACTCTGAAACTTTCGAAAACAGGAAAAGCAAGGACGTCAGAGGCGTATGAAGCAAATCTTCACTGGGGGGGGGGGGGGGGCACAAGGGGGCCCACTCCAACCAACTTTAAGTATCGGTTTTTATGCATGATGTATAATATTCACATGAATATTAGATTGTGTGGGAAAGTAGTATTTGAGTCCCTTTGAGTTTAGATTTGGGGGCCCAGCCCCCTCTGCACCCATTTTCCCTATGCAGGAGAGGTAAGAATTGAAAGTTGTGCATACCATATTACAAGTCATTTTTTTCTTTTTCTTTTTTGGGGGGGGGGGCAAAAGTATTCGGCTCCCCCCCCTTCTCACTGATTGAGGTGGGGGGAGGCACCCAGCCCCCCCCTTTTTCCTATGCCACTGGAGGTCCATTCTAAGACGTATATCAGACCCGGAAGGCAGTGTGTCCTCGTGTGTGACGTTACATGTAAAGGTTCACATGCTTGTGGTTATCTATGTGACATAGTGACGTATCGTAAAACCTTGCGTATAAGCCTGACTGGTGTATTAGCCACACCCCAACTCTTGGCCGATCGTGTAAGCCGCACTAGAGATCTGATTATGGTGACTTTTAGTACAGTACCATAGAAACAAAATATTGCGTATTTATAAGTCACACCTTGACCATGGGCTGATGCTATAAGCCGCACTGCCGATCTGACTTGGATACTAGCCGCGGCTTATACGTGAGGTTTTACGGTAGAACAATTCTGCGGCACACGCCTTGGGGTGATGGCGTGATGCTATTACAGCTTAATGCTTCCTCGTTTTTATAAGACTAGGAGGAAGTTTAAAATATGTCCACCGGATGACCCCCAGCCCCTGTTTACCTGTCAATATTGCAGGACAGATTGTCCAACAATTGGGATTTATGTCATGTGGAGAAACAAAGTTACTATGCTTAAGTACTAGAATGGCTGTTCTCCACACCCCCGTAGAGAAACTGATGCTCATTCTCCATGGGATGTTTCTCCATGATGATGCACTAAAATAGCTCTGAAACCAATCTTTAAATGTTGGTTTTTGATATAATTTATCAATAATTACATGAAATAAACACAGAAATTCACTCTAATCAGCCTGAATTCCTGGTTTCTCCATTTGTGAAACCTTGAATGAAATCACACTTGGCTCTGCCTCATGTGATACGATCCAGGGTACCACTTCCTGGGAAATGCACATGTATTTCTAACTTGTGACATTCTTGAGTTCTGTTTGGAGGGAAGATTCCCAGGGTTATTGTCCACTACTATTACCCCACAGCAACATGCACGGATATTCTCTGGCTCCCTATGCGACCTGTGGAATCTCTCAATTACTATATCATCGAAGAAGTTTGAAGTTTAAATATTTTTATTGGCTGTAAAACATCATTACAATCTTTTCAATTCACAACCAAGAGGATAACAATACATGTCAACATAACTTGTCAAACAGTAGTAAATCATTCACAGCTGAGCGCTTCAGAGTATGGAAATAAAATGGTTTCTCATCACCGCGCGCAACATACAAATCAGCTTTTGAGGAAAACTTCTTTTTTTTTTGTTGCTATTTTTTGATGAAAAATATGATATAAATGGACAAATATTGCGATATTTGGTATCAAATTAAAGCTAATACTGCCAGTAATGCAGTAGGATAGAATTACATTTTCTTCACTTTCAAAGATCCATAAATTCTTAAGTACTACAATGTGAATTTTGGTCATGAAAAACGTACATCATCCCATAGTATCCCTACACATTTTAGCCCGCGAGTATAAAAAAAAAAAAAAAAAAAGCCTCCCTCATCACATTTTTCAGACCTTGGTGATGAGAAACCACTTTTTTGTTTTTGAGTGACCTTAGTTCATGCTCATGTGAACAACTAGTAACGATTACAGTGCCGGATAGCAACATTGTCAAGTCATACATTTGATGCAGCAGATATTATTAATCAGTCAAGAAAATACAGTTAGATTAGTCAATACTGACAAACCCATCTCAGTCTTTCCATTTTAGGCTAAGACCTTTTGAGTCAGGCATTACTCATAATGTTTTTTTGCCTGAGTCATTTTACGTCAGATGCAAACCTTTTATCGGTTAGGCCACTTAAAATTGATTATCAGCTTTGTGGACAGCGCCCGCACCTGTTTAAAATGGCCGCATCAAAGTTTTTAGGGCTATTCAATAAATAAAAAAACGGTCAATAAGGGCGCCCCTATCAACTAAAAAAAAAAATTGAAAATTATTTTTTAAAAAGAAAAAAAGAAGAAAAATCCACCACAATTAAAGAGCAATTCACACCATAAAAAATACAAAATACACACTTTTAAATGAATCCATCGTATTCCCATGGTCTAATTATCTATAAATACATGTTTAATTCAATATCTATACTAAATATTAAGCCGATAGCTAGAAAGTGAGCTGTTAATCAAAAAAAAAAAGTAACCTCCCTCGCGGTCTGAAAAAACGTTATAAAAAAAAAGCCTCCCTCCCTCACCGATTCTTTTTCAAAAAGTGTCCACAAAGCTGATAATCAATTTTAAGTGGCCTTAGACAGATTACATTGCCGAGTCTGGACGTAAGATGCAGTGCCGTATCTTTATCTCTACCTCAATCCACTTTTTACCCTTTTAAAGGCTGCATATTTCAGTAATGTGCCATGCTTTTTATCATCATGGTAGGTAATGCCTTCCCTTTGAGGAAGTTAAAACTGATGTCAAGCCATAATTATTGGGAAGTATATAATTAAACCAACGCACCACCAACGACGCATGTCAACCTCTGTGGGGCTTATGATGGAGGGGGGGGGGGGGGAAGTCACCTTGGGGAGTCATATAACCCAGAGAGCTATATGACTCCCCCAGGTGACTCCTTTAGGTCAGCCAGAGAGTCTCCTAGGTCATTTTGGAGGCAACATGGACTTCCTTTCATCTCTCTCACTCACTCTCTCTCACTCTCTCTCTCTCTCTCTCTGTACTTCGAACCACACCTCTCCTTTTTGGCATATGCACCAAATGTAATGCAACGGGTTCAAGGGAGGTTGAAATTGCGCATAGTTCATAAAATTGACATTTAAAATGAAAAAAAAAGAGATTTAATTTATTAACCTACCAGCATAAGAATAGACCTATATGCACTGATGGTACACCACTACCTGTTAAACCCTTTTAAGTGCCCGTAAGGTGTCATGGCATTTGTCGTCATGATCCATGAATGCATTCACCCATCATGCCGGCACTTTGGGAGTGTATCATCTCCACAGTGTCGCCATGATGCATGAATGCAGCTCTGGTGGTTTATTCATGATGACATGACGTCGATGCTAAAGGCGATAGTGCATTTAAATAGTATGCTGCTCTTAAAAAGCTTAAACTCTCAGAAGAAACACAAAGTGCCTCCTTCTTTCTTTCCGATTATTTTCTCATCTTGGCTGCGCTCATACATCACGATGGTAAAGGTTAAAAGTACAACACAAAAGAGAATTTTCAGAGCATGTCAAATAAGCTATAAACCAGGCACCACGGCTACACAATAACAAGCACTGTGAAGAGGGGGACTATGGTAACTGCAGTTACCAGATCACCCTTGAGGGATTCCCACTGTATAGTGCTGTAGCATAGAGAGAGTACAGAGTGATGATGGAATTTGGTGGAATGTGGTAACTGTTTTTCTCGCCCTCATACAGTTACCATAGTACTTGTTATTTAGACCAAAACAGATACGATAGTCCACCTCATTCTTTAACCCCTTTATACTGCTGTTTTAGACAATTCCATGATATAGTTATAGTGGCCCAAATGATGAATTATGGTGCCAGCTTTAACTAATCAACTATGCAATACCCAAGCACAGTATAATCATCACTTTAGATTCTCTATGCTACAGTGGGGATTCCCCAAGGGTGATCTGGTAACTGCAGTTACCATAATCCCCTTCCTCGCAGTGAAATCGCCCGAATCATCTATTCGTTTTGGATGCATTCATCACTATATAAACCACAGGTATTGAGAGGAGTGTCCAGACTTAAAAAAAAGTCTCCGATGTGTAAGCGGCGCCTTTTGCACTATCCCACATAAATATCCCTACCGTAGTGTGTCCCGCATACAAGCCGCACCCCTATGCCTTGGGAAAATCCTATAGCCCTTTCAGGAGCCTGGAGGGCATCATTTTAGCGAGTGTGAAATATTCCCAAAACCTTATTCAGGTTAATAGGTCCTGTCACTTAACTTTCAAATCAAGAAAGAGGCAGGATGGGCATCTTCAGTTGGAATCAACCAAAAAAATAGATTTGTTTCAGGTCACCCGACCGACTCAAAACAGGGCTGACCCTACGTTTTTTTTTCAAAAGTAAAAAAAAATAAATTTAAGAATCCGACATACCGACCCTACATTTTCTTGCCATTGTACCTGAAACCTTCTTTGATTTGGACTCATCATATGCACTGGCAGTGTTTCGAGTGTCATCCACAGTGTTAATGAATGCGGCACTGACAGTGGACGGGTGGGTCCTTTCAGGGGGCCCTAGGATGTTGATAGACTGGGTGAAGGCTGTTTTTTTTACTGTGGATTGTCTCCAGATGGATTGTGGACGGTACCCTACGCAGGAGAATTGGTAATGTGTCCATCGATTTTTAAAAGGGCTGTGTCGCAGTGCCGTTTTTTTTACCCATGTAGGCGCACTTAGATGGTAGTTTGTCGTCATCAAAGATCATCATGGCATCAATGTACTCATAGTTGTGTTTGCACCATGCTTTAATGCATCATGCCCTTGGTCCTCATGATGCATAAATGCAACCCTAGCAAGTAACTCGCCAGTGCTGCATTCAAGCATCTTGCCGACCTCATGAGGTTGAGACACTACTGAAGGGTCGGCTTAATGCACCAATGCAGCACTGGCGAGTTACTCACCGGAGCTGCATTGATGCATTATGACAACATGTCATCTTTTAGCGACATCCATCCTTAAAGGTGCAGATCTCGGTACCCCTCTAGCAGCAGTCGGAGTGGAGTCAGGACAGGTACTCACCCCTGTATATAGAGGCGCTGGGTCTTTAAAGATGGTGTGTCAGCTAAATATTTAGACATATTTTAGATATATCATATTACTATTGTATATCCTATCCCATACGTCTTCCCTAACTTTTAAAATTATTGGCAGTGTCTAAGTCTATGAAATGAGCACATGCAGTGCAATATTTTTTTACTGTAGGTCGACACTAAATCTCTCTATGTGTTGATACTGCATGGCTTAGTGCATTCTCTATCAGATTAGTTCCCGTAATACTCTCCTGGGGGAGTGCCTGAGTCAGTGAGGTATATCAGGTACATTGTTATCAATCTCAAATTATGTATTAAGAGACAAATATGTTGCACTGTTTATCAGCTAAAATGATAATTGAACCCATGGATTTGAAGTGATATCCATTCTAAAGAAAAGCTTTGTGAAGTCTATTAGCTGATATACCATCTTTAAAGGATTAAACCGATAATACATTGAGAGAAGCAGCCCACCTTACCTTTAGGTAGTGTAAAGTCCGGTCTAGGTGTTGGTTCTGCTGCTGAGTCACTGGTGCAGACTGACTCACTATGAAACCGAAACCACATATATACATAGACAAAGATTCATGAGTTCTGGTCTGTTTGCTGGGTGATTTTAAGAGTTGAAGGTGCTGCCCCACACACAGATGAGTAAAGGAAACGACTCTGACAGCCAGAGCCACAGTTTGTCTCCCACGTGACACCTGTAGAGGAGAGTCGAATGAGTTTGACTCTCCATTCCTGAAGAGTCAACAGCAGTTGACCCACCAAAAGAGGGGGAGTCAAAATTGAATACATGAGTACATGCAGGTCAGGTGGATTGTGTATTTATGCCAAGGTAACAGGTGTATATAATTAGTGGACAGGCTAGGTGAGGCCTGTGAGAGAAGTGAGTAGGTGAGGTTATTGCCCAAGACAGGCCGATAACAGACATGTTGTGATGTCCACCACTTCCCCCTGTGTGCAAAGGCTAAGTTATATCTGCCTCACACTACATTCTGCAGACCATTGGCCACATATTAGATGCCAATATCAGATCTACATGAAGTAGTAAGCAGTACCACACACCATATCTCACACAGTTAGTGCCCAGCCTAATGTTTATTTCCCATACCCACAAATATGGGGACTAAGCTCTATACTGTTTGTCATCACATTTGATTAAGGTAAGTTAACTGGAAAGTTTATCCATTGACATCCCTTAACAACACTATTTAGACATAGTGGACCTATTTATAAAGAATCAAAACTGTGTGGCATGTAACAATTATCTAAAGTATAGATGATGGCTCTGCCTTGTGGTTGCCACTGGTACCAAATTGGTGTTGGTTGCCCCACCAGGCCGTTTCATATGCAACGACGATCAGAGTCAAAACATTTTTTATTTGACTCTTTATTAGTTTTAAATTGCCAATGAAACAGCTGAATTCTCTGGTTGTGGACCCCCCCCCCCCCCTGTCACACTTTCACAATTTTATATTTCGCTAGGAGAGTGGAAGCCTGTGACCAAATTATTTCTGCCTCTCTGACAGATTTTAGCTGGAGTAACACACACGCCCTTTCCCTAAATACGGGTGAATTTATTTTGGGTTCCCCCCTCAAGAGGTCCAAAGGGGTTTTGGTCAGCCCCTCCAATTTAACCAACCCCCCAACCAACCAACCTCTCTTGTGAAAGAGACTGCAAACAGTTAGATGCGTTTTTATTATATGGTTTATTGATAACTCAATTGTACAGTGATTATAGATATGTTATTACAAATTCATGTTATGACTTTAATCCAGCATCGATATGAAACTCCTTGATGCTATGCTGCAATCATGCATCATGCCAAATCTATGGAAGTTTCCATGGGAGTTAATTTGGCATGATGCACCGATGCAGTATTAGAGACAAACGGACGGAAATGTCTTGATATATGGTGCAGTGCCGGCAGTCTCCCACACTTTATTGTGATACAAGTATTTTTCCGAACAACTTCAGTATTATCGTCGATAAGTTCCTTTGCATTTTTCAATGCATGATCTACAGGTAGGCTCAACGTCAGTGACTTTAATAAAGCATATATATGTATTCGTTGAAAGAAACAATATCAATAAGCATAGGTCTTGGATACAAGTACTTGGGTAATAGATGATTATGTATAACATCTCACACGAAATAACAATATTATCTACACACCCTTAAAAGTACATTTAAATTATTCATCTTGCTGTAAATGGCATGGTAAAGTCAATTTTCATGTGTAATATTCAATTGTTGAGAGCACATTGACGCCGTGGCCATGCATACATTCCCCATTACACATAACATAATGTAACATACCTAAATATAAATGGACAAAGGTGTACTTTAGATACAAATAACCGAAATTATGACGGGGGAGCCTAAAATAGCTTCTTTCCAAGTTGTTAAAATCTAAACAAACTGTCATTTTGATGACGTCATAGGGTCGTGAAATGTAAGCATGGGTTATTTCACGAGGTCGGGGTAAAATACGTCGCTCTTTGGTTCAAGCAATTATATAAAACTATCAGGATGATAATCACAACACTAGATATGGATATCATATGCAAATGTTAATCGCTGAGACAAGCAATACAGAACAACACAATCAGTAGACAGAGACCAGAATCTGATTACACAAATAGTCCAGGAATTTGTTGTTATGTAGTAGTTATAGGACGAGTACCAAGCTGTACACGAAATACAGTGATGGGAGCCTTATAGGCAACAGGAATACCCCTACAGCTTGGTACAAGGCATATAACTACTTTATAGCACTAGCTGTATACAAGAGGTGTGGAATGCTTGTTCTCCGTGCCCACTGTGGTATAACTGGATATACACCACTGAAAAGCTTGGAGAATTATAAATTCAGAAGAAAAGCTTCTATGCTAGGGTATAAGCCTGGTTCTGGTAGTTTCACCTAATATCAGGACAAACCGGTGATAAATGATACATTAATTTCAACTTATACTGTTGAAGGTTTAGGGAAAGCAGTTTTACCCCCTGAACAATAACGATTAATTTATTTTTAGATTAAAATAAAAAAGAAATTAGTACCATAAAGTCTTAAAATATCCATTTACTTTTTCCGGCCATTTCCATGTACATCTGCCTGAATCAGCCATTTTCTGCCATGCAAGTTATAGATTGCGCCTGTCCATAGATTTTCAATTTGTATAGATTTGGTGAGACACGGCCATGTATCACTGGACGGGTGGAAGCCTGACGAGTTCATAGACATGAGCAAAGTGCAATGAATACTAAGACTAGTAAGAGGATCCATCGATCAATTTCTTGTCCTCCAAAAGCCAATGGCGCCCCCTGGTGGAAGGAGTGTACAGCCCACATAGACCACCTTAAACCTATTTCACTTAACTACAGATAAAACCACATTTTAGTTGCTGGAAAAAGTTCCTTATCTATGTTTTTTTTCATGTTTTTTTTTTTCTCAATAGTGATGTTAGATTTGGAGGAGTATTCAAATTTACAGAATAGTCAGAGCAAAAACATATGTTGGAGCAACACTCCAAGCAATGTTATCAGCCTTTTTGGGTATTTTGAGATATTCTGATTGCTGAGGACGGTGCTAACGTATGGGAGAACACCAAAGTGTATCCTTTTAGTAGTATTTGCTCTTTGATGGGAGTATGTGTTCAGTGTAGTCTCAGGAGTGAGGAGAGTAGCATCAGGACGGCACCAACCAGCAGCGGCAGGCCGGGGGTGATGCTGGTACCACCACACTCTGCAACAGCAACCAAATGTGGAAGATTGATTCTCATGTTAATACTGAATTCAGACTGTTATCCATTTCTCTCTGACGACAAAGGCGTAAATTACCAAAGCGCTATAAGATACTGTATATTCAAAAAAGAGGAGGAGATATTCATCTAGGTATATCATATAAATTCACTCCAAAAAGAGAAAAAGAGAGCGAGCAAGCAAGTAAGCGAGGGAGCGAGAGAGAGAGAGTAAGAGAAAGAAAGAAAGAAAGAGATAGAGAGACAGAGGGAGAGAGAGAGAGAGAGAGAGAGAGAGAGAGAGAGAGAGAGAGAGAGGTAGAGAGAGAGAAAGAGAGAGGGAGAAAGAGAGAGGGAGAGAGAGGGTGAAAGAAACAAGACTCTACCCTAGCACGTGCACAAACCTGGAAGATACTCAAGGATTTACCAACTAAGATAAGTTTCAACCCCGGCCCCTATTGAAGAGAAGTGGTATATGTAGTGTTTAGAGCAAAAAATCCAGCCCGACCCTAAATTCAAAATGGGGCTGTACCTAACATTTTTTCCCGATTTCTTTATAAATGTTCATATTCATAGAAAATATACCTACTACCTAACTACCTACTCTAATTCCCAAGTTGCCTGAAATAACATTTGTTTTGGCCTTATAAAATGTTCAGGAGTACTGCCAGTAAGGTCAAGACACAGAAATATTTAGGAGATGAAAAACAGACAAATTTGTTACGCACTCTCATTATCATTCGCAGTGTCATCATCGAAGACATGATCCAGCCTGAGAAGCGCTTTCTCAATGAGGTCAATGGAATCTGTGTCACCGGAGCAGGCTTGGGTGGTGGCATCCTTAACGCATTTACTGAAGGTGTTGTAGGGCCTATGGTAAACATATACAAAAGTATCGGTCAGAATCAGTCATATACAGCGAGGAAATTGAATAAACATGATGGCCCGTGGTAGTCTAGTGATATGATAATAGTTTAATCCTTGTGATAAACCGATATATAAGACATCTTTTAACAACAGGGGGGAGGGGGTACAATTTGGCAGGGGGGGGACTAATAAATTTGGACCCCTCCTAGGGGGTAGGGGTTAAAAAAATCCCACCAGTTTTGAGTGGAAAAAAGCCTGTGCATTGCTATGATACAAAAGGGTGTCAAACGCATGTGGTTTTAGACCTGCCTGGGGGTAATTTTTTTCTTTCTAATCCCTCCCGGGGGGTGGGACAATTTTGTATGCTCCATGCAAAATCCCCCCCCCCCCCCACTGCTGTTAAAAAATGAGCACTACCTTAGAAACTCACCCTTTGAATGCAGCTGTTTCCCCTTTGTAGAGCGTTGCATTAATTCTTGTGAAGACATCCGAGCCAGCGGGCAGAGCAGCGTTAAGGTCGTTGATGAAGGTCGTTCCACATGGTATCAACTTATTGTGCCAGGCACCTTTGGCGAAACACCTCACGTAATCTGTAAAAGCAAAAGATGTATGCATTTTATGCATGATAAAATTGTGATCGTCTCTGACTGGGTGCCATATCCGACCGGGTGCCATCTTTGACTTGCGCCATCTTTGACCGGCTGCACAGAAAACCGTTTATTTAGTGCAGATAAAGATATGAATAGACTGAAAAGGTTAATGATGTTATCACACTTTAATTTTGTAAATAGTAGCCCATTTATATCTTCATCTGGCCTAAATAAACTGTTTTCTATCAAGCCAGTCAAAGATGGCACCCACTCAAAGATGGCACCCGCTCAAAGATGGTACCAAGTCAAAGACTATTACATTGGCCCGATCTCATGAGACACAGACTTATATTATATGGACAAAAAGTAGTGATGGAAGCTGTAAGGCTTTTCTCTCTAACTTGCTACTTGACTAGAACATCATTTGAGGAGAACATGAACAGTAAGAAAAAATCACTCAATCACCAAACTCCACAGTACAATTTAAGTCCTTGAAACCTCTGCGGTTTGGTACAATAGAAATGTCAGATTTTGACTGATTTGTTGCAATGTGTACATAGTGGTCTATTGGAATCTACAACAGTGCTACAGGGAGTTATAACTGCTAAGGATCTGTAGCGATTTGGGCCTACTCTGACATTTAGATATTTAGATATTTTCCCTTGCTCATGAGAAAAGTTTCTGCAATTTGAAGTAACGGCAAGGCTCCCAAATTGCAGCAGCCTCAAATTGCAGGGGGTTTGAAGGCATGGCAATCACTGCATTCGAGCTTTATTTCCCTCATCGGGATGGTTTACCGATTTGTATCGGAATAGAATGGTTATTGCAATAATCAATGTTCCTGTCATGAAGCTAGAATGCATTTTTTCTTCAAATTTTGAAAAGTGTGCCCCAGGTTTGAATCTTTGTACCTACAAAGCCAATACCTTTTCCATTTGCTGTAAAGTCGAGGTACTCGATGGCATCCACGATGTAGGTGGTAATCTTAGGCCCAGCGATATCACACGCGATGGCCGGTGAGTCTGTCACTGTCTTTATGGCGTTTCCAATGCAGGTCCCAAAGTTCTTTAGTGAGCTGTAATTAAAGCGGGTATATATATCCGACTTTTATTCAAATTCTAAATGTTACTATCAAGAATGTATTCCAAGCACTATAGACAGAGGTCTCAATGATCTGTCATTCATACTGATTAGAGTGGATCTCTGTGTTTATTTCATGCAATCATTGATAAAGTATATCTAAAAACGACATTTAAAGATTGGTTCCATAGCTATATTAGTGACATCATCATGGAGAAACAGCCCATGGAGAATCAGCATCAGTTTCTCCATAGGGGTGTGGAGAACGGTCGATATTTAAGCATGGTAACTTTGTTTCTCCACGTGAAATAAACTCGTTTACTATAAGATGATACCATACAGCTTGACCTGCATCATACCTCAATTCAATACTTACTTATAGAGTGTGCTCTTGAGTATCAGGTCATTATAGTAATTCGCAAAAGCTATGGACTGAAAGAGTGGTGCCAGCTGGTTGTTAACACATTGGACATAGGGGCTGGTACTGGCCGATAGCAGGGAGGGATGCGTCACACAGGCTAAATAGTCTGAAAAGAAACCATGGACATATCTATTTAAGTATCAGTTAGCATATATGAATGACCCCCCCCCCCCCCCACCCAACCCACCCAGAATATCTCTCTCACTCAGTAGAGGAAAAGCTTACATATATAGATGTGTGTGTGTGTGTGTGTGTGTGTGTGTGTGTTGTCGTTCCCCTCGTTGATTTCAATTGGTAATATCTCATCATATTTTGTGAGCTTTTTTAATGCTAAATCAAATGACACTATGTGGAACAATAGATTGCTGGAACCTTTTTTTTGTCATGGTATTAGTCATTATTGATATTGAATTAACAAAATGAACAAAATTGCTCTAAGGATTTTGTACCCACTTACACTGTAAAGAGTTGTTGTTCGTGAACAGCAATATGTGCTGTAACTATACAGTACTTTAGCTATAAAAGATAATACAGCAACTTTTGCTGTACACATACAATTCTGTTACTGTAGATGCAGGTTCGAATCCCATAACCAGCAACCAGAGGGAGAGAGAGCAGAGAGGTTGGAGGGAGTACCATACTCCACAGCTCAAATATGACCTGATCTTTTCAAAAGCCCAATGATGCAGGCTATATAGTGACTGCCCCTCTAGCTCAGTCGGTAGAGCTGTGGGAGATGTAGTCTGAGGGTCAGCAGTTCCAGTCCCGGCAGGAAACTCTCACACAAACTACATTTCTCCTGATGCAATTCTAAAGTATAGTATATTTTGGTAAACTGAAATGTTACTATTGAAAATATGCAGAGGATAAGACCAATGTATCTCAACAATCTGCATGAAAGATAGTAAAATTTACTTTGAAAAACATCTATAGGCCATCAAGATTACACTTCAACTAATGGTAGTTCAGTCCTTATTAGTACATTACTGCAATAGGGTAATTTTCATATTATCCCTTAAGACATGAACAGTCTAGTTCTAAAATTGTCCCCAGGGATCCTGTGTTGACCTCATTACCATTCACACATAAGTAGGAGGTGTTTCAATGCACCTGACATGCAGGATTCACTGGCGTAGTGGTCATGGTTCAGGACTATGGATTGGAACCTGGGGGTTCAAATCTCCAAGATGTTGAATATGTGAGCCTTTTTAGAACTCAGGTCTGCGTCTACAGTAGATTCTACTGTAGGTCTACAGCAAAATTTACTGGAACCAAGTTGCCCCCAATAGTTGCTGTACAGGAACACTACTTACTTCTAACAGTGTAGATTTGGATCAAATAACCTCAAAAACCCATACAAGCAATGTATACAATTTTATTATTATCATATTATTTTTGAACACTGCTAGACTGCAACCTACTTGGCGCGGTTGGTCCCGATCTGCAGATGAAGGTCTTGAAGCTGTCCATGAGCTCTGTCAGAGCGTTTTGAAGCCCGGCCCCACAGATCTGTCCCAGGTCCGCCTCAATGGTCCCACCATATTTGGTGTACCAGCTGAAATAGGGAATAGGATAGGTTAAAGCTGTGATAATAGGAGACAACAATAGCTAGTCAGCAAAAGTGTGTTTGTATATTACTTGACTATTGACAGTTCGAACTGTCAATGTCAGAATAAAATTCCCTTATTGACAGTTCAAACTGTCAAGGCCAGGATATAATTCCCTTTTGACAGTTCAAACTGTCAATACCAGGATATAATCCCTTTATTGACAGTTTGAACTGTCAATAAGGGGAAAAAGATTCTCTTATTGACAGTTCCACAAAGGGACTGTCAATAAGAGGAAATTAATCTCTTATTGCCAGTGTGAACTGTCAATAAGGGAATTTTATCCTGGGAGTTTACTCACCTAACAGGAACTAAAGTTAAGCAGCTTAAAAATGTTATTGGTTATACTGTTTTCTTTGATTTCATTGACACATTTCTGCAGCGTCAACTTGGTCTCTTTTAAAGTTTCTGGGGAGAAGAAAACCAAATTCACAGATGAGTAGTCATTATATTCACATTACACTAATTAGAAAGCTCATTCAAATCCATCTGAACAATGGAAGTTTAGAAAGCACCACATTAACGACAATGTCACATCTAGTGCTTTGTCCTGATGATGCTTGAATGCAACCCTAGTGAGTAACTCGCCAGGATATAAGTCCCTTTAATGGTTGCAATGTGGCAGTATTTTAAAGTGACATGGTCCGATTTTTTTTCATTTTTCAAATCCTGCTTAAATGTGTTTCAAAAGTTAGTACAATATCATATTTGCAGGATAGGGTCCTATAAAATTTCATCCATGGGCAATAAGAGCCCAATTAGAGGTTCGGATTTCCGATGGGGGAATTATGGCGTCCACTCTAAAATAAGTAAATTGAGCCATAATCTAATGATAATTCAAATTCCAAGTACAATTCTAGGAAATGAGATTGAACGAAGTAGCCATATCATAGCCATAGGGAACATTCTGGTTCATTTTTATCGAAATTGATTTTTGAGCAATAATCATCGGACCATGTTACTTTAATAGTACAAACGTACCCACAGATTGGCGAGTTCCCCTCTTTGAGCAATGCATCATAGACATGTTGGTATGAAGAGGCGCCACTAAGAAGGTTGTTATCGTTGAGGTATTTCTGAATTTCCGTCGATGCACCACTGCTTGCTATGATATTCTTCTCGATTGCCTGATAGCCCTTCTTATAATTTTTCACTGCGCATTGGCTGCCACAGGGTATCAGAACTGTGGATGAACAAGCATGTGTTGTAAAAATTACTGGTTGTTAATGCGGCGCTTTACTCCATTACCCCCTTAAGGACGGATGTTGTTAAAGATGACATTTGTCGTCATGATGCACCAATGCAGCACCGGCTAGTAACTCGCCGGTGCTGCATTGGTGCATCATGCTGACCCTTCCGGAGTGTCTGACCCCATAGGGTCAGCATGATGCTTGAATGCAGCACTGATGACATTTTCGCTAGGGCTGCATTCATGCATCATGAAGACAAAAGGCATGATTCATTAATGCACTATGCCGTCCTTAAAGGGTTAAGGATGGCAAAAGATGATATTTGGGTCATGATGCACTAATGCAGCCTCAGTAAGAAGCGTAATGGTGCTGCATTGGTGCATCACGCTGACCCTTTGGGAATATCTCAACCTTGTAGGGTGGTCATGATGCTTGAATGCAGCACCGATGAGTTACTCACCAGAGCTTCTTTCATGCACCATGACAATCAGGGACATGATGCATTAATGCATTATGCAGTCCTTCGGGAGTTCAAGGGTTAAATGTGGTAATAATTATCAGGCAGAGTTGAGGAACATTCTTTCTTTACATAAAACAGATAACAAAATATTAGAGAATGTTATTCTAAAACACATAGTATTCATTACTGATTCTGTGCATTCTGACACTTGTCACTTGTAAGCCTCCAAAGGGTCATATTCAAAGTTTTATAATGCAATTCACACTTAACATTAAAGGATACAAGGCAACATAATGATCTAATGGCATTGGCTGGATACACAGTCAAAAATACTTTTTCTCCTTCCAAGAAAATAAGACAAATTATCTTGTCTGATGTACAGATGACTAGTTTCAAAAAATTTCAGAAAATTTCAAGAAAACTGTTTTCTTAAAAACTAGTCATTTGTCTAACAGGCTGGTTTATCATTTTCTTAAAGTGAGACAATTGTTTTTGGCTGTGTCCTGAGTATTTTCATTAAATTGCTACGTCATATTTCTTTTGAATCTAATTTTCAAATGACCACAATGTAAGTGGAAATATGATCAGACTTTTATAATTGCCACTTACCTCCTGTTACGGTTTCAAATGATTTACTGAATGATACCAGATCCTAAAGAAGGAGAATAAAGGTAAAGTTTTAATACTATCGGAGAAAACTGCTAAATGTGGCATGGTCGGATTTTTTTCATTTTTTGAATTCTACTTGGATCAGTTCAAAATGTCATTATGATATTAGACTTGGAGGATGAGGCACAATAGAATATAATTAATGGGTAATAAGAGGCAATTAATATGGTCCAATGAATGTAGGTATAGCTTTTCACAGTGTATTTTTCAATGACTGGACTTATAGCGTGCACTCCAAAAGTCTCAAATTGAGCATAAAACTGATAAACAGCAGGAGTCTAAGCTGAATTCTGGGGAATATTGTTTGATAAAGTAGGTAGGACATGAAGTATGGCCATATTGGACATGCTGGTTCATTTTCAGCAAAATTTATTTTTAAGCCCTAACCATCAGACTATGCCACTTCATACTAAAATGACATCTAAATATTATCCACCTTATAGGTAATTGTATCTGGAAACATTGAAAGTTGTCTATTTTTCTTATCTAGCTATTTTAATCTGCTTGAATCCGTGTATCAATTCAATTTCAATTCGATTTGCAAGGTTGTTATTCTGCTATTCTAAAAGAACATAAAGTATGAATACAATTGTAAACGTATTTCAATCAGATCAACGTCTTTGGAGAAATAGTATTAGGTTAAATGAGAAGGTACTAGAGTTATTCAAAGCTAAGGGTTATTTCACTTGACTTGGCTTGGCTCAGCTTGGCTCAGGTTGGCTCAACTCGGCTTGGCTCGGCTCGGCTCGGTTCAGCTCGGCTCGGCTCATGTGTTAGTTAACTAAGTGTTATTTACTAATACACACTTAGTTTTGAATAAACCTACTGATCTTTCATCTAGGTATCTGCTTATATCGCTGTAGCTGTGGTTAACATATGACTGGCTTTAGTCCAGACAAATGTACAATCCACACATGATAAAGATCCTATCGTAAATGCATGACTTACCTGAGAATGGACTGATACAAACAGCCCAATGACCACACAGAGGATCACCACAGACTGATGTGCCATTGTTGTCATGGTAACTATGGACTATTGATGCACTGCAAGACAGTATTCAAAATGAAACATCAAATAACCTAATCATGTTTAGACACTAAACCGTTAGGTAATGCAAAGGTTTTAAAGGTGTATCAATATTACACATAATGATACTTGACCTGGCCGAGAAGACAAAGTAAAAAAAGGCCAGCTATATAATAAATACAAAACAATCAAAGAGATTAGCAGTGGTGTAAGCCAGTTAAACCACAGCCACAGCCTTGCATTCATTATATCCTCATGTATGGTCACGGCTGAGTACACTCGGCTGCGACTTGTGATCAGCCTTGACCACAATGTCAATATAATGAATACAGAGTTGTGACTGTGGTATAACTACTATATATACATCGTAGCGTCCTAAATATATTTTCTCATTGAACACATTTGTTCAGATATTCCACACAGTTTATACAACAAGGTCGCAGTTTTACCATCACCCAATCACTTGTTTTAACAAACCGAAATCACAATGGTCATCAGAATTTGATGGGTTTAAATAATCAGACACATGATCACTATTGCAAAGAGAAGGAACTTCCCAGCCAACATTGCATAGTGGGAACCATATGCGTCCTTTTTTTAGACAAGGGATATCAGTGGGAGCTCAGATTCAAAGTGCCAAGCTCGAGCCCAGATTTATTTTACAATGTCACAACTTTTCCCTATATGGGAAAGGTACGTTTTGGAAAGTTTGTGTATTACATTATAGGGTCTTATTCAGGCCTGAATATGTTTGCCCCCCCTCCTCTGTGACTGTGGGGAGGGGGAGGGCCCTGGCCGTCGGTTTCCTACGCCACTGAGTATAGACCCGTCTTAATAATCCCCTGTGACATGTACTGGGAATGGGGCCCTTAGTGTACCCTGCACTAAGGTCCCTTTTCGCAGATCGTCACATATTGGTATAGTATTTGCTATAGAGGTGGTAATGCTCCACTACCGTAGCGCCCCCTGCATCAAGCTGTCTGCACTACAACCTCTTGTTGTTAGTAACCGCACCCCCAAGGTAGCCACAACATACATAATAAGCTAAATAACTCATAGGTCTACTTCTCTGAGAAATAAAACAAAAATAGAAAAGAACTGAAAATTGTTAACCCTGTGTGGTTTGTGTGTCAGGTGTCTCGAGTTGCCAGAGCAGAACTGCACTGGACAATATATATCGTGACTCACCTGAGCACGTATTGCTTCAGTTTATCTATATCCCAAAGTTTATACGAGAGCAGCGCTTACTAGAATGTAATGCCCTAGCACGTATTCCTTCAATTTATCTATATGCGAAGTTTATACAAGAGCAACGCTTACTAGAATGTACTGCCCGAGCATGTATTTCTTCAATGACATTGGAATAATTCCAAAGACGGAGTAACGGTTCATTTGATAATAATAGAAGACATACATGTCTAACATTGTCTGATCTTGTTTGATTCGAAAAGAAACATCGCCTATCACATGCTTCAACATATTCAAGTTTTGATGGTACGCTATGAATCCATAAGTCAATGTCGAATATTGTGTAATTATATGGAACCAATAATGGTTTATGATTTATGTAACCAAATGTCAGGTGGTGGGGGATGGACTATAGTCTAGTTCCTCCCACACTCACCAGGGCGTCCCTACCAACCTCCTTTGTTGTAGTAACCAGCCAGTCCCCTCCATTGTTACTCAACAGAAGTTGGTTAATTTGTATATATACATATATATATATAAAGATATATATATATATATATATATATATATATATATATATATATATATATATATGTATATTATATATATAAATATATGATATATATACATATATATACACACACATATATGTGTATATGTATATATATATATATATATATATATATATATATATATATATATATATATATATATATATATATATATATACATATATACAAATGATATTCAAAAATGACTGCACGGCAAACAAAATATGCTCCCTTACTCAAAAAGACTTAGCCTAATAGTCATAAAAATTGAAAGACTAAGGTGAGATCGTCATTGGTAACCTACATGACATTATTAATAACTAACGATCATATATAGGAGTAAAATGAAATACTAACTAGGTTAATCCCTGTCGTAACCAGTAATTGACTTGTTAGCCAATACTGATTATAAAGTCGGAATATCAGTGTGTACCGTACACAGAGAAAAGAAACAGTGTCAAAAAGTAGTCTAGGTTGCCCCCAGAATGACTCCCTTCTCTGGCGGTACCATGCTCCTTATTTGACTCCCTTAGGTGAGTCAGGGAGCCATGTGACTCTCCAAGGTGACTCCCCGGGTCAGCCAGTGAGTCACCTAAACTCTCTTAGGCAGTCTGGGCTCCCCTTTAGCGGACTCATTCTGGACAACCTGGACTCTCCTTTGACGCTGTTGCTTTTCTCTGTGTACCATTCCAGTAACATAAGGCATGCGTAAGATTCTCAGGAGGGGAGGTTGATCAGTTGGTAGTGCAGCAGACTACCATAATATAAAAGGTCCTGGTTTGAGTCTAAATTTCCAAAGGAGAACATGTAGCAACCTTTACCCTGGTGGAGTGTCGGGGGACCACTTCATCCAGTAGCATGGTGGTACATCTTGCATCTCACCTTTGCTCCACCCTTTGAAGTGATATACTGTCACCTGCCTCCTTAGACCTTACGGCCAAGTCCTTGCCGTGGCCTTTCTCTTTTTAGAATGACTAACTCTATATTTATTATAATACAAAGTACTAAGCGTTACTGCAGTCATTCCCGCAATACAACCATTCTCCCAAACTAAGCTAAATTCGTATTGGGGAGTCATATGACCCAGAGAGCTACGTGACTCCCTCAGGTGACTCCCTGGAGGCAACCTGGAGCGTTTTTCTCTTTAGAAACGAGCACGTTTGCAGTTAGAAATGCTGGTGTAACGAGCACGTTTGAGTGATCATTTCTTACTTTTTATTATGTCTCAGATAGGTAAACGATTTTGCTCACAAATATGATTGTATTTCTTCACTCTAGGAAATTCGTTTATCAATACATTTTTGCCCACGATTACCAAAGAGAAACAGGCCCCAGGTCTCCCTTTTGACACTGTTTCTTCTCTATGTGCTCACATCATACCGAACGTTGAATGTTAAACATGATCTATTGTGAAACATGACATAATTCTCACTGACTCTAAACTCTTTATCTATTTGACCCTTCTCTTTGAAGGCGACCCGGCGTTTGATTGAAAAACTCATCTTAATTGTACACCGAGGAGAATCTTTCAGTCAATAAATATATAAATACAAATACGACTACAAGAGAGCATCAACCTTGTGGACTAGACATGATGCGTGTTGCTGGCCAGGGCTGGTTTCATGCAACATAACGACAGGGCACAGTGGACTCATGCACTTAACAATGTTTTGCAGAAGAGTTAAAATGAAATGTGCACTAAAACCGTTGTTTTACGTTTTAACCAGCGCCTTCGGCGACTGGATTTTGAAGAAAAAAAGACTCCAGTAAACATAATTTACTGCAAGAACTATCGCCTATTCTCACGGGAAACTGTTGCCTATTCTCAGGACAAAGTCTTAATGAGGAAAAGGAGTATTCCTCAAGTTCAGTGTATGAGTACTCCAAATCTCATCCTACACCGCAATATTCTTTTGAAATGTTTATCCTCTTGCAAGAACAGTCCCTGATGATAAATATTTGCATTTTGGTGGCAATTTGTACATGATGCATTTGGCAATACAGTTCTAAACAACCTCCAGTGATCTTTTTAGTACAGTGTTGTTTCAGAGCTAAAATCAATATCTGTTCTATAGAGTAGACTCATGTGGCCCTTAACCTTTAGTTAAAGAATCAAAGAGACACCTTACCTGGTTTAACACTGGTTCCTATGGGGATGTAGCGGCGTGGGCAGCCAGCACTGGTACCTGCAGAGTGAGTCTGAGCTCTTCTTCTTCTTACCGCAATATATATACTCTACCCCAAACAATAGGGCCTGGAAATCCCAGTCAAGTATAATTATGTAGGAATGTGGCCACTCCTCTCCTACTCGGATTACTCAGAGGTCAGTATCCATCGACTCTTTGGCAGGCTTTTCCACTGCACTGAAAATCCATAGGTTGAAAGGGTTAGTCAGTACAGACTATCCTAGGTTCGACATATATGTGTTAGTCACAATGGTAAAGTTATATTCAAAAATGACTGAGGGGTCAGTCAGTAGTGGCTAACCTAGGTTCATCATTGGTGTGTTGTATTTGTATACCACTAGTTGGTGCCACCTGTAAGATACTATGATGACCACTCAGTGGCTCCCCTTGGAAATTAAAAGACTAAGGTGGGTTGGTCAGTTGCGCAGGGGTCTCATTTAAGTGCAGGCCTTGTTTAAGCGCAGGTATAGGACCTCTTTGAAACCCAAATCTCTCTTTAAAGGTACTCATATAAGCGCAGGTCCCTGTATAAGCGCAGGGGGTAACAGGGAGTTCAAATTTAAAAGCGCACGGGCGCTTAAACAGGCCACTACAGTAACTTTTTTTTTTTGAACAAATAGCTTTATTGCAGGATTTTACATACAGTTACATTTCTTGTCACATCAGATCCATATCTTTCAAGTGTCCGTGCTTAAAGCAGGCCACGTTTCAGTTTAATAACTGGTTTTCGGCGATACCTTTGTCTAATAAAGACATCCTTTTAACCTTAATATATTTTCGAGTATGACTGCCCAGATTTTAAGGTGCTTATTACAGGGTTAATTTGGGTCAAGGTTATCATTTGGTTGCAGTAATATACTATCACCTGATATAAAATTACTTAACAAACACACAGTATCATCGAAAACTATAACTTTAATGCTCAATATTGCGCATTTAAATTAACAAGAAGGACGGAGTGTGTAATATTTGAGCCCAATGCAGCTATTAACACGGTATAATCTGTAACCTCAGTCTCCATTAATCCTTCGCAGCCTTGCGGCTGTTCAGGTCTATGGAGTAAATGAAATACTTAAATAACTAAAAAAAACTCGTAGGTTACTCGTTCCCATTTGTGTATGACGTGGTGAGACACCTCTTTAATGCACTATAGGTATGTCTTAAACTAGGGGCTTGGGAAATTTGTCCAATAACCTTTGTTTCAGAGTGGACTTGAAAAGCTCTAGAGAGGGCACAATCCTTCGACTTTAGTATTGTTCCAGAGACTACCAAGTGTATATTCCAGGCTATGCTGATACATGGTCAATTTAGAGTTACACATCTTTAGCATGGGACCATCCCAGCCCCTTGTTATCAATTGCCTTTGATCAACATACTTGTCTTGCCTTGATCTTTGATATGCCGCAATCAACATATGAGACTTCCTTCTCTCTTTAATACTATTTGACCTTGTGGCCATTAGAACCTCCTCTGTTGGAGTTCTTACCGGTACCTTAAGCGCTATTTTTAAACATTTACTCTGACATCTTTCCAGTTTCAACAGTGAATCTACATTACAGTTACTTATCAATATATCTCCGTACTCAATCACAGGTAAGACGTATGTCTTATAAATTAAAACCAACAGCATAGTGCCCATAAACCTCGCAAGTCTAGCTAATTGGTAGGCTCGATAGTTAACATTGCTGACCTGATGATTGATAAACTTTTCATAGCTTAGTCTTGGATCCAAGATCACTCCTAGATAAGTATACGTAGGGACTCTTTGTAGTCGTACATTATTCAAAGTTAAGTTACATATGCGCGGCTTATGGCTGAAGGTCATATATTTAGTCTTAGAAACATTTACAGTTAGTTTATTTCCTGAGCACTAGGTTAGGTACTAGTGACTGAGAAATTGGTCGTTTAGGGAGCCAAAGAATATCAGTGTGGAGCAGGAAATCCAAATGGAATATTACAGAAGAGCACATTGATGTTTTTCCGATTAGTTAGTTGTTGTCATTGGTGATCAACTCCATTCAACTAAGCCAATGTACAGCAGAGCTTTATCAAGTTCAAGTTCAAGTTCATCTAACAAAGGAGACCTGCCAATTCTTTGCTCTTATGGAGTGGTAATTTTTCAGCAACAGGGTGAGGGGGGTGGGTTGGTGGGTATTTTGCAGGAGGGACCTGAGATTTCTTCGGTCCCCCCCAACGAGAGGGGCCCACAATTCTTTCCCCCCCCCTGCTGGGGTTCAAATTGATCGCAGCCGGCCCCTTTAAACTAAAAAAATGAGCAGGCATTTTCCCTGATAAAAAGGTTCCCACTCCCCCCCTGCCTGTTGTTAAGAAATGATCCCTCCCTAACCACATGATATACATGTACTGGCTGATGGTTCAAATTTCACAATTATTTTGTTGTCATGATGCAGCTACGCAGTGCTGACAAATGACTTACTGGCCAAGTTTGGTGCATCATGATGCATCTCTTTAGGAGTGTATCAGTCCGTCAGGGTTGGTATATTGTAAGAACTGAAAACTTTAGGCACCAGAGCTGCATCAATCCATTATGACAACAAAAAGACAAAGTGGATTAAAACATGCTGCTGCCCTGAAAGGGTTAACAGAGTACCAGTCCGAGGGAGGGGACATTTTTTTAAATGTTTTTATTGCATCTAATAGTTGTGAATAATCTAACCTAGGCTAAGGTGCATTGCCTTGCTGCCGCCAGGATTCCTTTTTATTTTACAGTTTTTGTTTTGACAGTCTTTATAAAATCAATCAGCTATGGAGAACACTAGCGTATAGTCTACTTATTTGATCATACATAATGTAATAATATTCCAAAATCACCATTGTAAATTGACACGTATATATCAATGATAATGATGGTGATGAGATGATGATAAGACAATATGTCATGAGAGCCCTAAGTCTATTACCCAAGTGTCATCGTTATGGTTTTTATATGTATATGAATAGATATAAGAATAGATATATGAATAGATATAATTATGTATATCCTCGTGATGGTTAATCAGTTCATCATATTTTGCTAGGGAGAAGGCATAGTACTGTTTGGAGTAAGTACTAGAGCTGTACAGTATAAAAGGAGATATTTTTGGTTTCCAGTATCACTTACTGTGCAGCTACACTCACCTACTGTAGAACATCACGCACAGAGGATTGTGGGTTCTACTGTTGTTAATCTATAGAACATCTAAATCATACACATGTACATATTAAAAGATTTACTAGCTAACATTTCAATGTCAATATAGGTGGAAATGCATGTCATCTGGGTTAAAGACAAAAGAAAAGAAAAACGTATTTCTCATTGTGCCAAGGTTAGACTCGAACCCATGATCTCCTGTGTGTGGTGTTTTACAGTAGGCGAGTGTAGCTGTACAGTATGTGATACTGGAAACCAAAAATACCTCCTTTTGCAGCTACACTAACTCCTGACAGTGTACAGTAGGTGCAAGTCCCTCCTGTAGTCCAAATAGAGACAGCCACATTTTGTATGGAGTTCAGCACTGGTCATTGCTGGGTTCTCTTCCAGTTTAACCTTATACATACCGTACGTAAGCCTTTGTTCTGCAAAAGCTGCAACTCTCTGTTTTCTTCCACCTTGCCTCTGTCCCAAATGAGTAAGGGAATTGGTATGATGTGGGATGGGACATGGTGTGGGGAGGATGTGGGAAGACTAGTTCCCATGTCATCCAAATAGGGACTAGACCTTAAAGTCATACATTCCGAGTACAATGATCCAGGGTGTGGTTAGGGTTGGGGTGGGAGCTTGACATAAGTTCCCTCTCATCTTTATATATCCTCTTCCTCCTCTTCCTTCCCACCGCCACCTTCCCCAACCAGGTCTGGTTCGTATTGGCCCTGTGGACCAACTATAAAACTAAATCATCATACCCCCCCCATAGCCCCCTTAGATCAACAACCCCTCCCTCCTCTACCAAATCACCTGCGGTTATATGTTCATTCCCTCTCCTCACAATAACTCCTCCAATGGCCCCACTACTTCATACCGAGAACATGAACTTGTACAGTGGACACACACATATTAGTCCCCACCAACTTTGGTGCCAGTGTCTAGTAAGCTGCACCTGTACTAGCACAGTGTCAGTATGAATAGGTCAGGGCTTGACCACAGGGTCAGTCTTTGCGAAATCTGCAGGACAGTGGCAATGTCCCCCTAAAATGCCACCGGTCCAGCAGATTGACAAGTGTAGCAGGACCGAATGTCCAGTCACATGTTGGGCTTTTCTAAACAAAAATAATTTGGTTGGGTTTCTAAACCTGAAATATGCTTGCCAAAATACTGTATAAAACTGTGCATTTATTCTGATTTGGCCATGAATGACTACAAATATAATGTACAATACTAATTTCTAGTTAAAATACATAAATTATCAGATATGTTAGTATCCGCGGTCCTTCTAAAAGGGAGCCGGTCCTGGAACATTGAAAATCTACAGGACCAAATGTCCTGTGGGACGAAAAGGTGGCCGCAAACAAAAATGCTATTGACAGTTCGAACTCTCAATAGTAGAAAAGATTTCTGTTATTGACAGTTCACACTGTCAACAGTAGAAATTATTCCTGTTATTGACAGTTCCTCACGGGAACTGTCAATAGTGGAATATGTTTGTCTTATTGACAGTTCCCACTGACATTGGAGTGGAAAAGTGTTTTTTCACCGAAATCGGTTGTGTAGCCAAAATCGGTTGTGTAGCAAAAATCGGTATTGTAGCCAAAATAGGTATTGATGCCAAAATCGGTTTTGGAGCCAAAATCGGTTTGAAGCCAGAATCGGTTTTGCCCTAAAAATCGGTTGTGGGGCCAAAATCGGTCATGCCCTAAAAATTAGTCTTGCCCTAAAAATCGGTTTTCCACAAAAATCGGTTTTCCACAAAAATCGGGTTTGCACCAAAATCGGGCTTCCACCAAAATCGACCTCTTCACCAAAATCGACCTTTCCACCAAAATCAAATTTCCACCAAAATCGACCTTTCCACCAAAATCGACCTTCCCACCAAAATCGACCTTTCCACCAAAATCTACCATTTCACCTAAATCGACCTTTCCACCAAAATCGCCCATTTCACCAAAATCGACCTTTCCACCAAAATCAACCTTTCAACTAAAATCGACCACAGGGTTATGACAGTCATGATAAGGAACTGTCAATAAGAGAGGAAATTCCCACTATTGACAGTTATGTGAAGAACTGTCAATGACACTATAATTTACCACTATCCACAGTGTGAACTGTCAAAAAGAGAAAAATATCCCACTATTGACAGTCTGAACTGTCAATAAGAGGAAAGTTTTCCACTATTGACAGTTTGAACTGTCAATAGCTGAATCAAGATGGGCCAGCTATTGACAGTGCAAACTGTCAATAGTAGAACTCAATCTTCTTATGACAGTTCGAACTGTCAATAGCATGATAAAATTCCCTTATTGACAGTTCAAACTGTCAATACCAGGATATAATTCCCTTATTGACAGTTCACACTGGCAATAACAGATTAATTTTCTCTTATTGACAGTTCCTTTTTGGAACTGTCAATAAGAGAAAATTTGTTCCCTTTTTGACAGTTTGAACTGTGAAAAAGGGAGTTATATCCTGGTATTGACAGTTTGAACTGTCAATAAGGGAATTTTATTATGCTATTGACAGTTTAACTGTCAATAGTCACGGCCTTTCGCAAAGACTGCAGGGTGACCAGCTGACCACATGAGTAACCAATGGGAGCAACGGAGGGAAATTCGATGCATAATTAAGTCCAGCTGGTAAATGTCAGCAGGTTTTTGTAGTCGTAGTTCCTTGGGAAACACTACCTCGTTCACCTGCCGTTTTTTTTTTGAGGTGTGTTAATCATTTATTCACTACAAAGATTGAACATAAGATTCCTTGAGAATTCATCCATTGTATACCGTATATATGCGGTTGCTGTAACAATTCAGGTATTGAGTTATTATTGTATAATCCATACAAGGATGAAAATACCATAAAGTAATAATAAAACAGTCAATGATAATCGGGGTAGCACTCAGCATAGCTGATTTTAAGTGCTAACCTTATCTATTATCACGGTGTCTCGATTAGACACTTGTTCTATAAAGAGCAAGATGGGCGTCTACAGGATATGATACAGGACGTACAATTATGATAAAATTTATGAAAATAAAATACAATTGACATCAGAAGACTCGTTTAGTATTGCTTATTCAGTGTAACAGTATACAGGGTTATTCAATCCTACTCTGTGTGTTTGATATAAATGAGTCGTCATTTATTCACAGCTGGGAGGTGGATCGGTGGGTGGGGGGGGGGGTTATATCTTGAGACTAGTTGGCACTTTGAGTTGCTGAGCAGCAGGAGTAGGTCCACCTAGTGTCAAAAGACCAGATTGCATTGTAACGACTCCACGATATCTACGTGGTCATGATAAAATACGATTGAAAATTCAACACCCAAAAGGTGACGTACACATGAAGAGCCCGTCATACCGAGGGAAATTGGCTTGGGACGAGTTGACAGCTGAACAACAACGAAACCAAGCCTAGCAAGCTTCAAGCTCTCCCTGAAAGAGTAAAGCTATAAGCTGGATACCACCTTTCTATCAAATGTGTTGTGATGAACAAAATAAGTGCCTCTAGACCTGATATATATATGTCTACATACTTGATATATGTTTGTGTATAACATTTAGCTACTCAACATAATGCCAAAGGAAGAGGAAACAACCTCTATACGACGCCCCAAGTGAAGTCACTTGGACGATGGTATAAACTGTGAATGAATATAATGTACACCCTAATAAGATCTGATATATATTTCATAAAATATTGTATCACTATAAAAACTCCCTCACAGGAGATGTTGTTGCAATAAAAATATCCAAAACTCAACTCAAACTCAACTCAAAACAGAGGTGCACACAAGGGTTGGACATTAAAGCTTGACTGTCATGGTTGAAGTGAGGCCAAACACACTTTTGGATATAGTTCAGTTTTCATTCACAAGAGGGCTCTTAATGGCTGGGAGCTCAGCTCTTACAGGCATATGGTGAATATGTTGTAGCTGGACAATGCTCATGGTCTCCTGTCCAAACACTGCTGCCCTCTGGTGGAACTGTTATTTTAGTCCATGTATGGAAAATGCTGAACTTATTCCCTGACGGCCTAGCTTTAAAGTCTTACTTAACAATAGATTTCATGATATTGGGCTATTTGGAAGGCCGGTTGTGTCCTGGGAGACTGTCCCTGCAAAATAGCCAACTAGTGATCAACTAAATCCACCCAAAGTCGCAATACAATGGGGTCATATGTTTTTGGATGGAATTGGCCCCTAACAGATGAATCGTACTTTAGTATGGAGTAATACACATGGGATGGCCATTGAAACCTTGCTTATCGATAGCTTTTGTGACATTGGGGTGTTTGAAAGGCCAGTAGTGTCCTAGGAGCCTGCCCCTGCCAAACAGAGCCGGCACTAAATGACATTGCTTCAACCGTTCACAGTAAGGCCAAATTGACAATCACTTTTAGGCCAAAAAAAGAAAAAGGCCAAATTGACAATCACTTTTAGGCCAAAAAAAGAAAAAGGGGTGTCTCAGGTTACATAGTCTGAAATCTATGTAGGGTAGGTCGGATTTTCTTTAAATAATTTTTAATACGAAGAATTGGATAACAATTCCTGGGGTTGCCCTATTTTGCTAGGTAGGGTCGGGTAACCTGAAACGCACCTTTTTCTCTTTTTGGCCTAAAAGTGATTGTCAATTGGATTCTCTTAGTGGAGCCTTCACTCGACTCTAAAATAGACCGAAAATACTGGGCTTTTTTCCAGTACTCGATAAAGAAGAAGTTTTCGAAGTTTAATTGGTTTATTGGCCTTAAATCATTACAAAAGCGATGTGCATCATGATAAAGCCAGAGTTGACATTCACTTGCATGTCTCTCAATACATCATACAATCAGAAATCGAAATCACAAACAATGCAAGTCAGTTTACAGTATACAATCAGTTGATTTAGATAGCCAGTATATTTCGGACCTCTCAAGTAAAGATTGTATGGGCATATATATCCACTATATAGCCTTTGGGGGATGGGGACTGGTCACTGTATGGGCATATTTAGCCACTATAAAGGCTTTCTGGGATAAAGCCTATGGCATTGGCTTTGTGGGATAAAGACATTTGTGGGATAAAGACACTTGGGCTTTAACGCCATAATTGAGGGATAACGACCCGTGGGTGTCTTTATCCCTCATAGTAGTACTAATTTGAGGGATAAAGACTGTTTGTGGGTTAAAGACCCCCCCCCCCCCTCCAAATTAACCACCCCCCCCCCCGCTGTTCTAAAGAAAATACCTCTCCCTTACAAAAAAGACTGTAAACAGTTAGATGCGTTTTTATAATATGGTTTATTGATAACTCAATTTCACGATGATTATGTTAAATATAAATTTATATATTGCCTTTAATTCAACATTGGTAGAACTCAATGGTGCTATGCTGCAATCACACATCCTGCCGAATTATGCATCATGCCGACTCTAAGGGAGTTTTTATTGGAGTTGATTTGACATGATGCACTGATGCAGTACTAGAAACAAACGGACGGAACTGTGTTGATCTATAAAGTGCAGTGCCGGCAGTTCTGGTCCCCCACACTTTATTGTGATACAATCATTGGCGAACTTCTGATTAGGCCACTCAAAAGAAAAGAAGTTGTTTCTCATCATCGCGCGCACCCTAAAAATCGTGATTTGGGGAAAACTTTTTTTTTTTTTTTTTTCACATTTTTGATGAAAAATATGTTAAAATTGGAAAAAATATTGGCAAATTTAGTATCAAATTAAAGCTTATTCTGTAAGTGATGCAGTCAGCTATGAATAACTTGCATTAAAACACAATTTGGGGATCAATAAACATTGAATTACTAAAATGTAAAAGTTGATCGCGAAAAGTCAAAATTTCCCTATATATTTCGGCCTCGAGTAAAAAAAAAAAAAAAAAAAAGATAAAAAATGCCCTCGTCACATTTTTCACTACTTGGTGATGAAACAATTTTTCTTTTGAGTGGCCTTACAAGTACTTAGATAATAGATAATTATACATGTATATCATCTCACACAATACAATAATACTATCTATACACCCTTAAAGGTACATTTATAAATATCATTCATCTTGCTGTAAAAATGGCATAAAAATAGGTAATCTCCATGTACAATATTCAATTTTGAGTGCATGAGTTTCAGGCTGTTCACTGCATGGGTTACTTCACGCATTAGCCTGGGCTCCACTAGGGCGACACAGGTACCTGCACAAAAGGGGCGATTTAATGTTTTGTTCTTGGAGATCTTGCTTTATATTACTTTATTGCGCTGCAATGTTGCTCTAAGTATCACCAGCAGCAGGGCGACAATCAGGGTAACACTGCTGTGAAATGGGGCAAAATGAGGCAAAATGAGGTGCAATGTGCAAAACAAAACATAGAAAAATTCGCCCCATTTTGCAGGTCCCTGTGTCGCCCTAGTGGAGTCTGGGCTATTGACCATGTGGCACCAACAAATCTTGATTTAGTGTTATACTATATCTCAGGGTGACTGTAGCTTCTGGTAGAAAGTTGCAAGCAACCAGCTTACCTAAGCCGAGGTTTACTGAAGCTGGTTGCTTGCAATTTTCTACCAGAAGATACACTAAAAGAACAAACTTGTCTCCAGACTCGTCAAAGTGACTGACATAAAATAAACAAGTCAAAAGTTGTCTAACCTATCAGGTTACCATCCCACAAATAGAATCTGGAGCTGGCAAATGTCAGGTTTTGGGCGGGCACATGCCAAGTGGGTCTTTTATCTCCAGCTAGAAGACCCACTTCCTTGTCACTTAGACAAGCTTTTGACTTGTTTATTTTATGACCATCACTTTGAAGAGTCTGGAGACAAGTTTACTTTTTGAGTGTATGGTCATGCAGGTATAGTAACTCACTAAACCGAGATATTCGGCACCTAAAAAACGCACCATATGGGGCCGTATGTGGCCCCATAGTCAACAAGAATACCCAGTCATGGTCAACAAGAGCACACATTCAACAGACCTAGAACTTGGGCCAAAAAAAAAAGTTTGTTTCAGGTCACCCGACCGACCCTATCAAAACAGGGCCGACCCTTCGTTTTTTTATGCAATTTTGAAGAAAGTTCCGTATTTTTACCATTTTTTGGTAAATTTTAGGGTCTTCAGAGAGGCCGACCAGTACTTTCATGTTAAAAAAAAAAAAAGAAAAAAAAAAGAAGAATCCGACCTACCGACCCTACATTTTCTGCCCATGTTACCTGAAACAAACCCTTTTTTTTGGCCTTGGTGTTTACTTTTTAACATCTTTTTTTCCGATGCAAATTACCGAAATTATGATGGGAGAGGCTAAAATTAACTTCTTTCCAAGATGTTCAAATTTAAACAAACTGTCATTTTGATGACGCCATAGGTTGTGAAATATGAGCATGTTTTTTTTTCAGGGGTTGAGCTGAAACTATCAGGATAATAATGAAACTATCAGGATAATAATCACAATATTAGATAGGGATATCATATACAAATGTGAATTGCTGAAACAAACAAGACAATACAACGCGATAAACAGACAGAGAGGACTAGCTAATTACACAAAGTAGTCCCGCATTTTTGTTGTTATACTCCACTGGAAAGCTTAGACAATTATAATTTCAGAAAAAGAAAAATTTCTATGCTACAGTATAAGTATGGTTTTTGTAGTTCCACCTAAAATCAGGACAAACAGGTGATAAATGATTCATCAATTTCAACCTATACATTTACTATTGAAGGTTTTTGGAAAGCTGATTTACAGTAACTGTGTTGCAGCTCCATCAAGTTGGTCTAATTAGCACAGAAGGCTGTGTCTCACGAGATTGGGCCAATGTGAAAGTATAATTTATATCTTCATCTGCCCTAAATCAACAGTGTTCTATCAAGCCTGCCAAAGATGGCACCCGGTCAATTTGGTGAGACGCGGCCGTATATCACTGGACAGGTGGAAGCCCAACGAGTTTGTAGACCGGAGTATGTGCTCAGTGTAGGAGGGAGGAGAGTAACATCAGGACGGCGCCCACCAGCAGCGGCAGGCCGGGGGTGATGCTGGTACCACCACACTCTGCAACAGCAACCAAATGTGGAAGATTTAGAAAAAAAGAAAGTAATTTTTTAGAAAAAACCAATGATAACTGAGGAAGACTTGGGTTATATTATCATTACATAGATGACCTAACTTATTTATGGCCCGGAGGATCCTCACCAGGGAGACACTTTTATTAAAATCACTGGCCTTGGTAGCAGTTTTGCAGGTCTTTCATAAACTCCTCTTTTGACTATCATTGTAAATGTGGAAGATGAACTTTAATGTTTTATACTAAATTCAGACTATCACTTAGAGATCTTGTACAATAAAATCTTGTTATAAGGAGGGCCTTAGGGCCAGATACATCTTCTGCTTATAAGCAATATTTATTAAAACCAATAGGAAGAATACCGGTACAGAGGATAGAGATTCGAGACCATGGAAATGATCTTGTTTTTCACAGGAATTCTCTTGTGTCAGTACTCCTTAAATGAAATTCACTGTATATTCAAAGGAGGAACATCTTAATTTATGTAAGAAGAAACAACCTGGGCTTTCAGAAAATTCTAAATGTTCATGTGTGCAATGGATGTTATTGGATTTCTAAATGTAAGTAAATTGGCTCTGAACAGATTGAGTGAGCTTGACGATGAGAGAAACAATATTCACCCATGGCGAGGTGCTTACACAGGGAAACGTGGTGTTTGTAAAGCTTAGGCCATTTCCCCTGATTTTATGGGGAATTTTTCTTTTTACAAATTTATATTCATAAAAAACATATCTTACCTACCTCCTCTCATGTTGACATGTTAAGACAAAGGTGCACACATTTTAGTCTGTTGGCTGGGTTATTTCACAAGTTAGATGTCAGGCCGTATTTAACTTGGCCTACTACGGCCGAGTGAAATACGGCCTGACATCTAACAAGTGAAATATCCCAATCAACAGACTAAAGCGAGTGTGCCTTTGTATTTATCTTTATGTTTTTCGATCCAAATTACCAAAATTATGATTGGGGAAGCCTAATAATCGCTTATTTCTATGCCATACACATGTAAACAAACCGCCACTGATGACGTCATTGATGACGTCACAGGGCCGTGGAATACTGCCATGGGTTATTTCACGGGGGGAGTGAAATACGGACCTCTTTGGTTAAATCAATGGAACTGCTGTATTCCATAAAAATAAATAACATTGCTTTCGCTTTACAAAATGTTCAGAAGGACTGGCATTGAGGTCAAGACAGAAATATTTAGTGTAAGAAGAAACAACCTGGGCTTTCAGAAAATTCTAAATGTTCATGTGTGCAATGGATGTTATTGGATTTCTAAATGTAAGTAAATTGGCTCTGAACAGATTGAGTGAGCTTGACGATGAGAGAAACAATATTCACCCATGGCGAGGTGCTTACACAGGGAAACGTGGTGTTTGTAAAGCTTAGGCCATTTCCCCTGATTTTATGGGGAATTTTTCTTTTTACAAATTTATATTCATAAAAAACATATCTTACCTACCTCCTCTCATGTTGACATGTTAAGACAAAGGTGCACACATTTTAGTCTGTTGGCTGGGTTATTTCACAAGTTAGATGTCAGGCCGTATTTAACTTGGCCTACTACGGCCGAGTGAAATACGGCCTGACATCTACCAAGTGAAATATCCCAATCAACAGACTAAAGCGAGTGTGCCTTTTCTATTTATTTTTTATGTTTTTCGATCCAAATTACCAAAATTATGATTTGGGAAGCCTAATAATCGCTTATTTCTACGCCATACACATGTAAACAAACCGCCACTGATGACGTCATTGATGACGTCACAGGGCCGTGGAATACTGCCATGGGTTATTTCACGGGGGGAGTGAAATACGGACCTCTTTGGTTAAATCAATGGAACTGCTGTATTCCATAAAAATAAATAACATTGCTTTCGCTTTACAAAATGTTCAGAAGGACTGGCATTGAGGTCAAGACAGAAATATTTAGGAAATGAAAAATAGATAACTTTGTTACATACTCTCGTTATCGTTTGTAGTGTCATCGTCAAAGGCATGATCCAGCCTTAGAAGGAGTTTCTCAATGAGGGCAACTGAATCTGGATGACCGGAGCAGGCTTGGTTAGTGGCATCCTTGACGCATTTACTGAGGGTGTTGTAGGGCCTGTGGTAAACATACAGAAGTATCGGTCAGAATCAGTCATTTACAGGAAGCTAAATTAATGTACATAATGGCTTGTGATATAGTCTAGCGATGTGATACTCGTTTGATCCTTGTGATTAGTCAATACATCTTAGATATGGTACGAGTGACGTGCTGTATAAGTGTTATAAACCAAGGATAGGGTAATTGTCCAAAGCAACAGCCGTAGATAACTCCCATTATCCAAGGCTTATAACATGTATGCAGATAGTCATGCATATCATATCGTATCACGGGTGGCCAAATCCCACAACACAGGTAAGACCCAGAAAATGTTGCAGATCGGCCCTGTTGCCGATTTAGGGAAAGTTTCAGCGAATATTCAATATGATATATGCCATCTCGGTACATTTACATTAATTCATGCATTGACTTTTCAGTATACGAGCATTGCATGGAACACAGGCAACAGCTGTTGTATTTCATACTTTTCATGATACTACTGAGTGGAACCAACACAATGCACTAAGAAACTCACCCTTTGATTGCAGCTGTTTCCCCTTTGAAGAGTGTAGCATTGAGTCGTGTGAAGACATCGGAGCCAGCAGGCAGAGCAGCGTTAAGGTCATTGATGAAGGTCGTTCCACATGCGATGACCTCATTGTACCAGGCGGCTTTGGCGAAACACTCTGCGTAATCTGTAAAAGTAACAAAAATAGGATACTGCATGAATGAAAACATGATTATATGGTCCAAGGAAAAAGGAGGATAAAATTATGGATGTCTTCAGGGTTCAATCTATGACACCACTCACATGCCAATTGATGATTATCTGACTGGACTAGCACCAACCATGACCAAACAAAGAGTAATTTCTTCAGCCCTAGGCTTACCCTCAGGCCAGGGCTATAACTATTAAGCCCCGGGATGAAAACATCAATCCCCTTAAATTCTAAAAATATGTACTTAGTAAATATATTTTGAATAATAACTTATCCTCTAAATATCAATACTAATAGCACCTTAAATCTTGCGAAAAAAGGTGTCTTACGGAACTTAATCATTAAAAATATTCTTCAAATTTTGGAAGCATGCCTAGGCATTTAATACACACATTTACAAAATCAATACCTTTTCCAGATTTCCCAAAGTCGAAGTAGTTGAAAACATCCTCAATGTAGGTGGTTATCTTTGGCCCAGCAGCGTCACACCCAATGGCTGGTGAGTCCGTCACTGTCTTTATGGCGTTCCCAATGCAGGCTCCAAAGGCCCTCATTGCGCTGTAATCAATGCAGAGCAAGTCAATGAGATAACTGGTTTTTGATCAGATATATGCCAGAATTGGGTAGATACCGTAAAACCACATGTATAAGCCGCGAGTTAGAATATTGAAGCAATACTGTGCCTCTTAAGGGTTTATGAACGTCAAAACGAATTGCCATTTATCAATGTCAAATCCAACCTATTGGCTCTTACATTTAACACAATCAATTAGAACCATTAAAAACAGAGCTATGTGGTCCCTAAGGGGTCAGATAGACCTAAATTAGATCGGAGATAGCCAGAATTAGATCATAATGGTAGATAGATTGAATATACAGTGAGATTTTGTCATAAGGACTAATACAAAGAACTTTCTGATATAAGGTGCACATTCCCATGCACGGCCCAAATTGTCTATACTCTCCAGATCTAGCATAAGGAACTTTGCCTACGAGGAGCAAGGCTGGCTGACCCCAAGGCCTCCTAATAAGGAGATTTTATTCATACATACATACATATATACATATATACATACATACATACATACATACATGTATACATACATGTATACATGTATACATACATACATGCATACATACATACATACATACATACATAAATACATACATACATACATACATGCATACATACATACATACATACATACATACATATATACATGCATGCATGCATGCATGCATACATACATACATACATACATACATATATACATACATACATACATATATATACATACATACATATATACATACATACATGCATACATACATACATGCATACATACATACATACATACATACATATATACATACATACATACATACATACATATATACATACATACATATATACATACATACATACATACATACATATATACATGCATACATACATACATACATACATACATACATACATACATACATGTATGCCCATACCACATGGCACTAAAATAAACACCATGAGTATACATTATTGTCATACATGGCTCACCTGAATCATAATTATTTACACTTAAATCCAATACTTACGTAAATAGTGCATCACCCTTGTTGGTGACTATCAAATCATTGTAGAAAGTTGCAAGAGTGATGGTCTGAAGTTTTAAGGCTGGAAGCAAGTTGTTAATACAAACGGAATAGGGGCTGCTGGTGGGCGTGCTAAAGTCGAGCATGGAGGGATGCGTAGCGCAGGCTAAATAGTCTGAAAAAGAAGGCATGGCAAAATTAAATATCCAGTTATTCAAAGAATAGAAAAATGTACTGGGACTATACAATCTGGGTTTTACTTTCCCATACAAAGATAGTGGGTTTCCTAGCTTACATGACATAATTAGAACAATGTAAAAAGTTCTGCTTTAGGGAAATAAGTAAACGGTAATGGGGTAAGGTTATGGACTTTACAAGGACCCACTAGAAACGCCCAGAGTAAACGGTAATGGGGTAAAGTTATGGACTCTACAAGGACCCACTAGAAACGACCAGAGATGCAAAATCGGTACCACAATCGAGACCTTAATCGGGCTATAGGACCTTGGCAAGTCTATTTTCCACTTGATTAATTGAGCATTTATCAACAGAACTACCTCGTAAACATGAACAGATGACATAGTCTACAATGCTTCTTTACCTACAATGTATAAATCCTTGGTTTGAGTCGGATTTGTGAGAATATATCCCCGATTTGAGAACAAAATAGGCCAGTGGAGCCCCAGCTTAAGTCTCAAGGTCACGAGGAAGCAATTATTATTCCTCTATGTTTCTATATAGCATAATACACAAAATCAGCCATCTACAAAATTTGTTGGCCATAGTCTTAGCCCTAGTCTAGTTAAACAATCCCTCACACACAATGTTTCAGCCTCAATAAAAGAGTTGACCGTGAAAATCTCAAGAATGTCACTTTATGTACAGGTAGTCCCATTTTGCCCTCTTTTGGGCCTAAAATCGACCTTTGGCAACATCAGTTTTTGCATGCCTCAGAAATTCCCCAACCCTTTATATAGCATACAACTACATGTACTATTCTATCTAAAAGGGTACTTGGGAACACCTACGAATTATTTCACAATTTTAGCCATTTTTGTTTCATCTGAAATATCACTCAATCAGCTGCCAGAACTCCCTTCAATGCAGACCAGAATACCATATGACTCGGCGCCATTTACTTCCATGTGACCTCAAACATTTTCACATATTGCCTGTACTGTGACCTACTTGGCGCTGATGATGACGACCTGCAGACAAACAGCTTAAAGTTGTCCAGAAGCTCCTTCAGGGCAGCTTTGAGGCCGGTCCCACAGATCGCTCCCAGGTCCGCCTCAATGGCGTCACCAAATTTTTTGTGCCAGCTGAAATAGAAAAGGTTTGGGACTCAAAATTCAATGTTTTTAAAATTGATCCAGGATATTGACGAAGACCATACACAGAGAGAAGAAACAGTGTCAAAAGGGAGTCCAGGTTGCCTCCAAAATGACTCCCCTCTCAGGTTGCTTAAAGGGAGCCTAGGTGACTCTCTGGCTGACATAAGGTAGTCAACTGGGGGAGTCATATGACCAAGAGAACTACATGACTCCCCCAGATGAATCCCTTAGGTCAGCCAGAGAGTCACCTAGGCTCCCTTAGGCGAGCTGGACTCCCCTAAAGAGGGGAGTCCATCTGGAGGCAACCTGGATTCCCTTTTGACGCTGTTTCTTTTCTCTGTGTACTTAACTTTCTATCTATTCCATGATCAATGGATGGAATAAAAGTGTGTCCACTTCTATTCTACTCATTGAAAATACACTGTCTTTTTGAGCTATTACTTATCATGGAAAACATTTGAATGTCCTATATCCCAGTGAAATCAATATTATACTTTAACTGTTACTTTTGTGGTGGTTCGTAGTTAACTCTAGGTTAAAGAACAACGATCACGGCAGTTTCCAGGTGCGAGAATATATCTGTCTTTATTCACAAGAATAACAACTCTAGTTCCTTTACTAGGGAACGATCAGTGTAGAATTAATACACACAGGTAGATCAGGTTTCTCTATAAATAGAGGAAACGGTCAGTATACAACTCTTAGCATACAACTCTGTCCGCACGGTTGGACATGTGAAGTCTCTCGTCAGTCGGGCCTGCACTGACTGCCGTTCCAGGTAAACACATGGGTCTTATATAACACCGGCTCTTAGATCACGTGGCCAGGTGGGTGGGTCGGCCGCCCACCTAAGAGCGGCACACGGTTACCTGAAGAGGACCTGCGCCCTTTCCCGGGAACTGTGTGCACTAGCTCCAGGTGGAGAAGCAGAGTAAACAGACGTTACCCGGAAATACGGTGTATGAGATTAATATGTAATATCATGCCCCTACACTACCCCCCCTAGACAAAACTAGGTGGTAACGAATATATATACGGTTTTCCTAGTATATAGAAAACACTTTAGACCAACGACTTTACAGTTATTGTCTATACAGTAACTAGGGGCGTAACATATTATCACGACATACTACACAAGCGAGATCATCAAACTCAATATAAATATGGCATTACACTGTAATAGCAACCATAATAGATGTTTTATGACATGTGAATATAATATCATACATACAATCGAAGGGCTTGACACATTTCGATATGACTTCCTTATGAAGTTACCTTACTCGGTTATTAAAAAAATGCGCGTGGGGTGTGTTTATATTTAAGTTGAACAGAAAAGTTATTAAAAACCAGTCCTGATAAGGACTCACAACCACCAGCGTCTTACATTGATTTGTGATTTAATGAAAACATTCACACAATGGATAACAGTAACCACAGCCTTTGTTTTAAGCCGGGTAATCCGATTATATAACCGGAGTATTAATATCTCTCGCAACATACAACAGAGTCAACACACACGACAATACCTTGCGGTATACTTAGTATATACACATAGTCTTAACGACTTCATATAAACATTACGGGTAGCCACGTTTCCTAGCTTATCAGATCATACAATCTTCATATATAGCATATTATGAAACCCGATTCATAAGGTAAGTATGAGAACACCTTATTGGAACACCTGAGGTGATATGTATCACATAATAATGATATATTTTATATATTAAAAACGTTTTAATGAGTAACCTGGCAGTGTACCCGGAAACCCTTACAATTAAATATAGCTTACTGGTGATCTAGTTGTGGTCAAGGTGCTCTCCGCTTCTAATAGACGAATGAGTGAGGTGCTCTCCTCTTCTTAATACTGTTTCTTGGATAAATATCACCCGAAGGTAAGTTCATATATACACAGCTCGCTAAGTATCCCATCCTCGCTCCAGTAAAGTTCATGACATATATAATTATAATCCGGCTGGAGACCACGAGTACTGTCCGTTTAACACGTAATCTTAGCTCCAGGAATGTTCATGATATATATAAGTAGAACTGGAACCACGAGCATTGTCTGTTTGACACGTAATCCTTTGGACGGGAACAGTTTATAACACAGCATAATAGTATCAGGAACACATCATGGTAACGTATCCCAAAAGTTAGTTTCAGGGACGTTAGTTTGGTAGCTTCCCGGTGGAGTCCTGATTCCCCATCGGGTAGGCTATAGTTGAGAGTTGAGTAGTTAGGTAAGTCCAGAGCTTCCACGGAAGGTTCCCCCCCGCGTTGGTCCATATGCATCTAAAAAAATGCCCCTCTTTTCCCTTCAGAAGGGAAACCCCGTCATAAACAATTTATGACGTCAGATTAACTGAAAGAACAATTAATCTATCCGGAAACTATTATAGTTTCCTCCTCTATTCCTAAAAAATTAGAAATAGACTCAGAACCTTCTGTTAGTCTTTTAACCTAAAGGTTCATCTCTTGCCCTAATTAAGGCAAGCGCGTGCTCAGCTGTGCCATCCCAGGTATCGAGAGTCACGCCGAACACCCCGTAAAATTTTACGTTCATGTCCTGTAACCGTTTGGTTAACTTCTCGTTCTCTTGACGAACGAACCCTGCGGCGGCCTCAGCAGTCTTTTGGCCTGAAGCAGCTTCCCTTGACTTTTTAGCCAAGTAGTCAGCATTGCCGGCAGCGACCAATGCTTTCTCTTCCCTGTGGGCAATCTTTAGGCCATGCGTGAACAGGCCTAACATCTTGGTGTTATATTCCACCGCCAGCTCGCGTTGGGACTCCTGGAATTCTGTTACAATTCTCTGTCCCACTTCGCAGCTCGCCTTCTCTTCCCGAGAGAAGTAGTTGACTATCGGGACGTATTTTAATTTTACGCCACCGGTAGTTTCCGTGCGGGAGGTACCCGCGACTGGCTGGATGACAACAGGCTCCTGGGCTGCAGGAATCACGGGTTTAACATCCGCTTGCGGTGCTTTCGCAACCGCTGCAGCCTTCGGGACAGTTATGCCCCGAGGCGTTACCATTGAGATCAGTGATTTTGGTTCAGCTTTCACGGTCAAGCCCTGCATGTCCCGAGTTGGGGTAGTGGGAGACCGGACGTCCCTGGGGGTTGGCTTTGCAGTTGTCCCCAGATGGTACGTCAAAGGCAGGGAAGCCTTTGTTCTGGTAGCCGGTTCTTTAGGCCGGGCACCTCCACAGTCAGGTTGACTGTTGGCACTGTCTGAACTGCTCAGACGTCTAGAACGGTATTCCATGTTAGTAGCCGCCGCCGCTTGACCACCGGAATCACGTTTCCGATCTTTCCGGTCTGTAAACAGCGGGTCTGGATACTCTCGATAATAGTCGCGACCTTCCGGGGCATGATAAATCCCATAGTAGGAATTATCGAGTTCCTCCAAAGTGGATCCGGCATGTCTCCGTTTTGGTCCGGGTGAGACCGCAGGAGATCGAGAGCGGTCGCGGGCGGACCGGCTCTTCCCCCGGGAACTACCCCGGGTTTCCGGCTGACGGAAACTACCGCCACCTCTGCGGGAAGTACGGGTAGTGCATAACACCGTATATTCCTCGTCATTCATGGCGAACTTGTTGCGTCCGTCCACTCTGGCAATCCTGGCTTTAAACTTCCAATCCGCGACCTCGCAGAAAAAGGGTGTTGCCGGCCGGATCTTAGCCTTCTGATCTTCCGTGAGTGACTTGTACTGGTCACATACGGCATCATGTAGCGCATTCACACGATTGCGAGCTACACTGATTCCCATATTATGGCAATCCTTCATGTGGCGCATGAGCTCACCTCTCCGGGGTTCTAGACACCCGTTACACAGTTGTGATTCCCTACCTACTGTAATATCACAGTGGTACACCACGCAGTGGTGCATGTGATTTTCACAGAGGTGTCGCAGAAACCGTTGCTTTGTTACAAACACGGTTCTGTCAGTGCCTATCGTGTTTACACACGTGGCGAATGGGCACCAGTTTCTTTCCCGTTGATTATACCAACGGTTGCTCGCAAAAAGAAGCTTTTCTTTCTGCTCCTTACTGTAGTAAGTATCCGGCAGGATCCTGAGTTGATCTAGCCACTGCTGGTAAAAAGCAGACGGAGGACGGTCCCGGGGGGTATTCTGGATCCAATCCTCGTCGTCACTCTGACCTTTACAGTTGGTCGCGAGTGGACATCCAAAATTGGTAGGACCAATCGGACACTGTTCCCATGAATTGGGAATAAACACGCGGAACTTATTGTTCGCGTTCTGCCAGATTCGCCTCATCACGTCATTAGGCGGGATGGGGTCTTCTGGAGCGTTTCCTGGTTCTTCAGCGTTAGCCGGAACCTCTCCCTCCTCCGCATCCGAATGAGCCGGACTACGGAGAGGGCTGAGACGAGCTGGGTTGATTACCAGCGCAGCCGCCACAGCGGCCGCTGCACCCGCTGCGGCGGTCATATCTGCCACAAGGGCCGGGGTGGGGATGGTGATGCCTGTGCTGGAGGGCGCCGGAGTATTGGCTTCGTTAATGTCCATAGCCTCATCCGTAGCCTCCTCAGCCCGTGGGATGACGGGCTGTCCCCCGGAAGGTTGTTCCGGTAATCCTTCTGCTAACACAGAATCTGGCAAGTTAGCTAACCTTGCCTTCTCGTTCCGGCGAGCCTGACGTCCTCTCTCCTGGACAAACTCGTCCGACTGGTTACTGTCGGCCGAGCTCGACCGGTTTGAGGCCCCCCTCTCACCTTTACTGCCGCGCCCCCTAGGTGTGGCTTTCAGCGCTTTTATACGCGCCTTCTCTTCCGCACTGGAAGATCTGGTTCGTACTGTACGAACCGCCTCATCAACCAAACACGATATGGCAATATCCCGTTTTACGTTGTGAGAATCCATGTAGTCCTCGATAGTGGCTACTTCCAGGATGTACGAAACTACTCCCTGCGTATTAACGGCAGCAATTTCGTACTCCTTCCGAGTTTTCGGTTCCCGGAGTTTCCCGATTCGTGCCCGGTACCTGTTGACGCCAGTCAACAACATCCCGGCAACTCCACAATTCGGGTCTAGGGACAGAATTGGGAGTGCTGGCATTAACCGCTTGATGTCTGCGATATGCAAATCGAAGACAGCTCGTCGTAAGCAGTAGCATACAAGTAGGCCTTTCTGGAGTGCCTCCCAGTACACAAACCAGTCCGGGGGCTCCTCCACTAATAGGAAGAGCAATATCACCTGCCGTGTCAGCGGGTCAATCCGGCGGGGAGCTCCCTCCGCCGTGAGTCATAGCACGTCCGCGTGCAGATCCACTTCACGTCCATCGTAATTGGACATGAAGCCTCCTAGTGTTGGTACTGCCGGGCGGGGTTTTTCAACGTCCACCGGCAGTTCTCCATGGTACAATGGACCCGGATCCTGATACTCAGCTTCGCTGGTATCAGCCTGACCGTCAGCTGGGCTGATGGCCTCAATGTCTAGCCCTTCCAAGTAATTGGCGGCGACATTAGCAGGGCGTAGCGGTGACTGAGAGTCAGCGTCGACGTCCATTATCCCCTCTTGTCCCAGGAAATCTATAGATTCCTGGTCCACGAGGTCAGGTTGATTATCAACCACATTTCCTCCGCTAGCGGAGTCGCCCTCCTGAAGAGGGTCCACCTGTTGGTGGTCTGTCTCGGAAGACATGTTTTTGTGTCACACTCAAGAAAAGTGTTTGTTGATGGATTTATAGGGGATCCACCTCCCCACAGCGACAATGGTCATGTCCGAGCTCTCACGTCTGCTCTGGACCGCCTCTCAACCCCAACTGGCGATTCCCGCCGCTCCGCGTGCCTTATATAAGGCGCGCCACCGCGCATGCGCAACCCTGCGCGTCCCGTGACCCAGTTCCTTGGAACCAGGTCACCACGCTTTCAATTGTAAACAGGTACCCTCATTCCACGTGTTAATCCTTACGCTCTGTCAACTCGTCAAGAGTATCAATGAAATATATATGAATGGCATAATAAAGCACATTCACCGGATTATCCGTCCATCACCCATGGGATCCTTGACAGGGGGACTATCACGATCATTCCGACCGTACTTACTTCCACACATAACTGATTACAACATTAAAATATTTAACAAGATTACAGGACACCACACTCGTTGTGTACCGGCTTAGGTTATACCGTCCCTAGCTAGTAACCGGGGACTGCGTCTTATGTTTTTAGGCATAACATTAGACCTGGTTCTAGGACACGCCTTTTCTAGAGTGGATTTAGCCTTAACCACACCCTTCCGGGTCCTTTTCCCTTCAGCCAGCGAGACTTTATTAGCCGCCTTCTTCCCGGATCTTTTTGGGATGACGGGCTTTTGCACCATTAGTTTCCGGGAAACCTCCTTCCGCGGCCTTCCGCGTTTCCGGGGAGGTTCCTTCACTAATTTCCGCTGTTCACTTTCCTCTATCAAAGTATCAACTTCCAACTCATACGAGTCCAGGGATAAATCTCTCCCCTTCCATTCTCTTAGTCGAGCTACATTAGATTTATACATCTTCCCCTGTAATGAACGGATCACTACAGTACTGTCACTTACTATCCGGGTAACCACAGAGGGCCCGTCCCAATTACTAGCAAGTTTCAGAGTCGATAACGGCTCATGCAATCTTACCACCTGATCACCGACTTTGAACCGTCGTGGCCTGAGGCCTAGATCATAGCCGGTTTTCTGCCAGGTGGCATTCTTCTGTAATTCAGTTCTGACCAATTCATAAGCATATTTGAATTGATCTCTTAATGACTCCACAAACATCACATGGCAGGGGGTTTCCGGGTTCATTCCAACCACCCCAAATACCAGATCAGCGGGCATTATTAAATCTTCCCCGAAAACTAACAGATTCGGGGAACAGGAAGTACTAGAATGGACAGTGCTATTATATGCATGGCATACATAATCACACTGCTCATCCCAGTCATCCATTTTATCATTCACCAGGGATTTCAACACCTGAATCAATGTACGATTGAATCTCTCAACCATTCCATCACTTTGTGGCCGATAGGGATTTGTTCTCGTTTTACAAATCGCCAGTCGGTGACACATTTCCTGCCAAAGATCATATTCAAATTCCCGACCTTGGTCACTATGCATCATTAGGGGAACCCCAAGATGCAATACCCAACCTTTAACAAAAGCTTTTGCACAGGTTGCTGCTTTGTGATCCGCTAATGGAAACACTCTCGTATACTTAGTATAATAGTCAGTGACGACCATCATACAAGTATTACCCTCAGGGGTAGTTTTAAACCCACTGATAATATCTATGGCGACTCGCGCAAATCTTACACCAAACAACTCCTGGGACAAAGGCAGTTTACCCATCCCAGGCCCAGGTTTGTTTTTACAACAATCCGGGCAAGTAGCAATCCATCTTAATAGATCACTACTCATCCCTGGCCAGTAATACCTCCTTTTCAGGCGTTCCAGGGAACGCTTTTTTCCGAAATGTCCACTGGTCAGGTGTCCATGGCAATAATACATAACATCCCTCCGCATACCGGAGGGTATTACCACTTGCCAGACTCTCCTACCGGATGAATTGATCTTCCACCGGTAGATGATTCCGCTCTGGACCTCTAGCTCTGCCCATTGAGCTATTAGTCGTCTCATTTCCCGATTCTCCAGGGAAATCTCAGGCCGCGGGGGCCGTATCTTCCTAGGCAACAATACCAACAACCGGCTAAGGTTAGGATCCTTTTCCTGGAACTTCCGGATGGTTCCCATGGACCACTCCAGAACCCCAGTTCCCTTGATCTCAAAGGGAATCCTTGCTCCGGCTATGACAGCCTCATGCTGACCACAGTCATCACAGTTGGTGTTTTCGCACTTCCTGATAGGACGTCGGGAAAGTGCATCAGCATTTACATGCTTTACCCCAGCTCTATGCTGGATCTGACTTTGCTCCAAACCGAACTCGGAAAGGTGTGCTAGCCAACGTCCAATCATTCCTTCCGCATCTTTGAAATTCAATAACCATCTCAAAGAGGAATGATCTGTTCTTAGCGTAAAATCTGACCCCCAAAGGAAATGTTTGAACTTTTTAGTATAAACTATCACAGCCAACAATTCCCTTTTAGTGGTACAATAATTACGCTGGGTCTTACTCATAGTATTACTAGCAAAGGCAATGGGAACCTCCACTCCGTCTTGGACTTGACTGAGGGCGGCCCCAATACTCTCATTACTAGCATCTGTATCCAATACAAAATGACCATCCGGGGTGGGATACTTTAACACCGGGGTCTCTACAAACAACTTTTTTATTGCTAAGAAAGCTGTGTCCTGTTCCCTCCCCCATGGGAACTCTTCCTTCCTATTTCCGGGTGTCCAGTGTGACAAACACTGGATCGGATAGGCTACCCGGGAATACCCCCGCAGGAAATCCCTATAGTATGAGCAGAATCCTAGGAAGGATCGCACATCTTTAGGACCCCTGGGGACTTCCCATTCAGTCACACTCCTGATCTTTTCCGGATCCGCCTTAACCCCCTCGGTGGAAATAATCCGCCCTAGGTAGTTAATATCCTTCTTAAACAGATTGCATTTCTTTGGTTTCAATTTGAGACCGTTAGACATGATTCGGTTTAAGACCTCCTCTAAATTACTTAAACAATCCGCAAAGGTCTTTCCAAACACAATTACGTCATCCAAGTAAACTAGACATTTCCGCCATAATAAATCACTTAACAGTGTCTCCATCATGGCTTCAACGGTGGCCGGCGCGTTACATAACCCGAACGGCATTACCTTATATTCAAACAACCCGATATGGCTGGAAAACGCGGTTTTCTCCATATCTTCAGGCTTCATGCCTACTTGCCAATACCCGGACTGTAGATCCAGGGTACAGAACCATTCATTCCCTCCTAGGGAATCAATCGTCTCGTCTATCCTAGGAAGAGGATAGGAGTTCTTTTTAGTCAACCCATTCAGTTTCCGGTAATCAATACAGAACCGTATGCTACCATCCTTCTTGGTTACCATACACACAGGGGAGGACCAAGGACTCATGCTGGAAACAATAACATTATCCTTCAGCATTTTCGCTATCTCTTCCTCAGCTACAATCTTCTTCTTGAGGGGTAATCTCCTATAAGGAATCTTAAAAGCGGGGTTATCCCCGGTTTTAATTTCATGCAATACCTTATTGGTTCTCCCCAGGGGTTCCCCTGGGGCCGCAAAAGCTTGCCTGCATCTCTTCAGCATAGCCTTTAGGGCTTCCTGATCATTCTCATCCGTTATGGACGATCCTGTTAACAACTTAGTTAACTCTTCATGCAATTCCTCTTCCCCTCCTTCTTCTAACCTCAGGTCTTGGTGGCTACCGGTGACTGCCTCCGCAAGTATCACTTTCCCAACTTCAGTGCCTTTCTCAAGATATACTGTGGAGTTTCCGGGGTTGGAAATGGGTGTCACTGTCCATCTGGAATTCCCTACTAGGGTATCCGCAGATTCCAATCCCTTCCGGGATAATACAGCCATATCCGGCTCGATTACCGCTAATCCTCTCTGGATTAGCCTCCCTGAACTGACTAACACGTCACAGGTCATTCCCGGGGGAATCTTCACAGTCTGTGCCACACTAGCGACACTACTTATCACTCTCAACTTACAGAGTATGGTCATATCATACGGGTATTCAATTTTCAACTTCCCACTTTTCGGATTCAAAGTCGCACCGAAAAGCCCCGCAAAATCCAAACCAAGAATACCATCATCTTCAATCTCAGCTATGGTCGGGGCCCAAACAAATTCTTTCCCGGCCACAGAGATTATCAGAAAAGTCCGTCCAAATGTCCTCATTCTGGTACCATCGGCCGTACATGCGTTTACCCTCATTGTGAGGTTCTCACACATATTCGGCAATAAGCTGATGAATCTCTTAGAGACCATGGAGTGGCTAGCTCCAGTATCCATAAGAAAGTCCCCAGTCTTTCCTTGTACAGAACAGGAAACGTACCACCTCTTCCCATCAGTTACTGAGGGATTCCTAGTAAACCGGTGAAGGTCACTATCAGTGCCCAGGTCGAACCCACATCCTTTCAGGTGTTCCAGACAAGGATGACCCGGGGGAAGCCTGGTTCCTCCAACCTTAACCAACTCTTTGGTTATTGACTCCTCTAAACTGGCACTAGGTTTCCCATACGCGCACCCCTGGGCGCCTGTTGTACCAGTCTCCCCAGCCTCATGGTTTCCGGGATGTACGGTCCCATCTCCCTTCTTGCTGGACGCATTCACTGCTAATGAATCTTCACCGCCAACGTCGGTGATAATCTGACATATTTCCTCAGGGGTTACCGTCCTGCCATCCCCGGTAACCCCCTCTAATTTCCCGAAACCTCACTTCTTAAAACAGGTTTCTCTGCTTTGCATTCAGATGCAAAGTGCCCTTTGACTTGACATCTGTAACACTGGACAGTGTTACGATCGACCCTAGGGCGGCGCCTGGTTTGATTATCAAACACCTCGTTCATGCGTTTAATCATGGACTCCATTAAGGTATTTAATGAGTTTCCTGACGCATTTGTTTTATCCGGAGTGGTCGTCTCCGGGGTCTGGGTTTTCTGACTGGGTTCAGTCTGAGGCTCCCGAATGTCGGGTTTCCGGGGGGTTTCCGAATAACCTTTGTTACTAGGAAGCTTCCCGGAAGCTGGGGTTGAGCTAGATTTCTGTCGACCCTTGAATTTCAGGGCGTCTACTCTCTCCTCCCCTTCAGATTCTTCCGCAGAAGAATCGTCTCCATCTAAGGAATGTTCAATTCCAGAGACGCGCTGCCCCCTATTAGCGGGTATCATACCAGCCAACAGTATCTTCTTCTTGTCATGTTGATCAATCGCCATGAACAAATCTGCTAGGGAAGACCCAGCTTCCCAAGCTCTACCACAAACTTTAGCATGTTCAGGATCACTCAATCCACTAATAAATCTTACAAATAGGGATTCTATGTAATATTCAGCATCCCTACTCCATTCTGGCCTAGCCTGCCGCAATAATCGCTGCAATTCTAGCCCAAAAATTTTAGCAGATTCCTTTGGTTTCTGCGTTCTTCTCTGAAACAGAGTCCAGTGATCTACTGTCACCATTTTCCCAAAGGTATAACAAGCTAATACTTCCAGCTGGTCGTATGTAGCTTCCGGCCCGTAAGTGTCCCTCCATTCTTCAACCACTATCTTACCCGGGCCGTCACTCAACCATATCACAAAAGCTCCCAAGGATTCCTCCTTGTTCCAGCAATTGTACTTACAATCATCTAAAAGTGATTGATATTCTTCCTTCCAGGGTCGTAAACCCCTGTAAGGTTTAGTCACGCGTGCAGTTCTCTTAGCGGCATAATTAGAATGCACTAATTGACCCGACATGCGTCTACTCCAAGCCAGTAAGTCTGTACCGTCTTGACCTCGGCTGGAGCAATCTAGTCCCAAATTACCTATGGCTGGGTCTCGATTATGTAATCGGTGTTCCGCCGGGGTCATTGTTACCCTTCGGTTCAAAGGAACCTTTATCTTGGGTATATCGTCAGAAGATTTATCTGATTCCGAGTCTGTACCCTCATCAAAGCGTGGGCCTTGATAACCGGACAATCCCTGAGTGTTTTTATGCACTGGATTTGACCTTCCCTTCGTTTTCTGCTGTGACCCCTTATTCAGACTACCCCTCGGCCTATTTTCAGGGTCCTTATTGACTCCCGAATGTGTATCAGTGGTCGGAGGTGGATATGAATAAGTTGTATCCGGGCAATATCTATAATTACCCTTGCTATCATAATCTCCCGGGTTCCCATACTGAGCCGGGTCATCTCCCGAAAAGGGGTTCAATGAGCCATAACTATGGTTCACGACTTCATCTCGGAATTTATTTTTATAATGTCGAGACACTTCCTCCTCTGGAGACATTTCCCTGTTAACCTGACCAATACTGGCATGATTAACTGGTTCCCGTTCAAGAGAGCGCCCGGTGATATTCACTCTCTTTGAATCCTTCCCTCTGTTTTTATACACAGAGTCTTCCACATTCCTCAATCCATTATCATTAATAAATGGATCGAATTGAGGTAATGCATCCACCTTCCTAGCAGCAAGAGTGCTGTCCAGAACAGTTTCCGGCCTGATAGCTGGAACTTGTTCCTCCCCCTGCTGTTCCATTACCTTCGACAATTCACCCCGCAGGAGAGTTTTCCTGGCTTCCAGGGAACAGACAGCCTCCACCTCAGCTTTCCGTTTCCTTTCTAACTCTTCCGTTTCTTCCAGGATTTGTATCCTGGTGGATTCGTTATCCTTGACCAACTGGTCTCTGCCCTTCTCGAGCTCTTCCGTCCCCTTCTTCAGGGCATACCATTCTCTAGAGTATTTTTTCAACTCCCTCTCATACCTCTCCTTAAGAGATTCGGAATGTTCATTCTCCTTCTGGTTCTCAGCAATCTTTGCTTGAATCTTTTGGTATTCATGCGATTCCTGAGCAACCTTCTTTTTCATATACCGGTTGTCTTCTATCAACCGTTCTCTCTCTTCTGTCAGAGTTCCTTTTACCCTCTGATTCTCAGAGAGGATCTCGTCCCTTTCTTTTACCAGGGATGTCAATTCCTCAGTCAATGCAGCATACTGATCTTCCATTGACTGCTTGTCCAATCGGACATTCTCCCAGTAGAGGTCATCCTCTTCCCGAGCCAAACGCTCGTCATATTCCCTTTGGAATCTCTCATCCCCTACATAGGGTTCCACCCAGGAAAGATCCTGCAATTTCCTCTTCTTCTGTTCTGGCTTCAAGCCCTCCCCAGGGTCCATCCCTGGCACCTCCAGGCGAGTTGATTCCAACTCCCCTTCACTCAGCTCTGGGCCAGAGCCGCCCAGGCTACCACCGGTAGCCATTGTCTGTCCACTAAAGGACTGTCTGTCCACTCAAGGACTTCCTGTTCAGTACAACCCGAAACATATTCCCGAACAATTAACTTGTTCTGCTACCTTCACTGCTACTGGTCACGGCACCAGTGTGGTGGTTCGTAGTTAACTCTAGGTTAAAGAACAACGATCACGGCAGTTTCCAGGTGCGAGAATATATCTGTCTTTATTCACAAGAATAACAACTCTAGTTCCTTTACTAGGGAACGATCAGTGTAGAATTAATACACACAGGTAGATCAGGTTTCTCTATAAATAGAGGAAACGGTCAGTATACAACTCTTAGCATACAACTCTGTCCGCACGGTTGGACATGTGAAGTCTCTCGTCAGTCGGGCCTGCACTGACTGCCGTTCCAGGTAAACACATGGGTCTTATATAACACCGGCTCTTAGATCACGTGGCCAGGTGGGTGGGTCGGCCGCCCACCTGAAAGCGGCACACGGTTACCTGAAGAGGACCTGCGCCCTTTCCCGGGAACTGTGTGCACTAGCTCCAGGTGGAGAAGCCGAGTAAACAGACGTTACCCGGAAATACCGTGTATGAGATTAATATGTAATATCATGCCCCTACACTTTGGAACATCTCTGGGTAGGATTTACACACTAAGAAAAGTCAGCGTCATTGTCGCTAAGACCACTCTCACATGAAAGTCAGGCAGTGTGAATGTGGTTTTAGCGACAATGACTCTGACTTTTCTGAGTGTGTAGAATTTGGTAAATATTGGATATAGCCACTTTGAATGGGGAACTCCATGAGGGGGTGGTTCATGCCCTATACCGCTGATGGCAGAGCAGTAATAGCAGCTTAGTAAGGCCACTCTACAGTAGAAACCTATACAAGTATTGCATTCTCTGGATAGTTTATCTAATGTTTGTTTCCTCTCGAAGTATTATATTGTTTGGAGAGCACATTACAGATATTTAACAACACTTAAATTGTTAGAATGAGTTAGATAATGAGAGCTGTTGACATCTCCAGATCATAGAAACTCATAGCACCGGATGCAGCTTCATCCACTAGCCAGGGCCAGTGGCCACCTGGTGGTTGGCTGTGGAACTAAACATGGAGGACCTCATTGGGGCAGTATCTATAACGAGCTCACCCGCAGAATGGGGACTTCCCCTCTTTGAAGAAAGGATCATATAGCTGTGAGGGGCGGGCACTATACAGGTTGTTGTCCGTGAGGTATTTCAGGACTTCCTTCACGGCACCCGTGCTCGACAGGATATTCTTCTCGATTGCCTGATAGCCCTTCTGGTAACTTTTCAGTGCGCATTGGCTGCCGCAGGGTATCAGAGCTGTGGGGAAATAACAATGTCTTGTAAACAATAGCTGCTTGTTAGCTGTTTAAAGCTGCTATACCACTTGGCACACTCAAACCTACATTTTCTTCATTTGTGTCTCAGATGATTGCATAACCCTTTCCCTAATATAATCTGCCATTTATTTTGGCAAGAGATTCTTAATATGTGCAATACAAGACTCCAATTCCAACTACTACTTATATTCTGGTGGGCTTTGATAATTTAGTGTTGAAAAAGGTCTTCTATTTCCTGGTGTAACACTGCAGATGGTGCTACCTTGTTTATGCTATTAAGTGCTGAATAGAATGCTGGACTTTTCTTTTTGATCTATACCTTTGAATTTAGCACAGTTAAAAGCCACAAATTAGATTGAAATCTTGCCAGTACGCTACACTAAGATGACTAAGTGCCTGGTCAGAAATATGCAGAAAGTGAACTATTTATATATCTGAGGTAGTATGCCAGCTTCAGGGGTAGACACAAACTTTTTCAGCCATGGGCAACCCGGTCCCATAACCTCAGAAATGCATGGGCCCGGACCTAAAACTGTGATCCCAGAATATATATTTAACCTTTCTTAAAGAGAAAACCACATATATCTCCAATCAAGATAGATTCAGACTGTACCAGGATGGCTCCCTTTCAAACGATATATAACATGACTATACGTCATATTCCTTTAAAATATAATTTAGAATTTAACATAACGTAAGTGGATATTTGATCAGATTTAATAATGAACACTTACCTCCTGTTATGAGCTCAAACGATTTACTAAATGGTTCCGGATCCTATAGATAAGAAGAATAGAGCCATGGTTTCAATACTATTAGAGGAAAATAATCGGTATTATGGACGTCATAATCTAAGATAACATTTGAATAGCATCATTCTAGTATGCAATATTTATTTCATCTTGGGCAAAATTGAAAGTCGTGCATCCTCTCATCTAGCTATTCTAATCTACTTGGATTTGTGTGTATTTCAATCGAATCAATATGTTTAAATATTACCGTATTCGACGTAATAAGCGCCCGGGGCTCTATAAAATTATGTTTATGGTAGTTTTAGTAGTTAAGAGTTAAATTGTCTCCAAAATCATGAAATTTGAGCCTTTGTTCTAGTCTTAAAATGCCCCAAAGAGGGGAGGGGGGCTTATCAGGGGGAGGGCGCTTATTACGTCGAATACGGTATATAGGTTAGGTTTGTAGTGATCTGAATGGTGCAATGCCTTGACCAATGTCTTTTCGTCTTTCCCTAATAAAGCTGTATACCTTATATATATGTGATGTAAATAAAAACAAAACCACAACAATTTATTTCTGATCCGATCATCTCCCTAATGTATGGAATAGCTAGGGGTATCAGGGTATGATCGGATCGTGAGACTAACCAAAATAACTCAGGTAGTGGAGTCCCAGCTTTACAATGTCCACATACAATGCAAGACTTACCTGAGAATGGACTGATACAAACAGCCCAAGGACCACACAGAGGACCACCACAGACTGACCCGCCATTGTTGTCATGATAACTTCGGTGTTATGCACTGCAAGATATAAGATGTTAAAAATTAAACATCAAATAATAATGTCTAGACTCTAAACCTATTTGTAATTATCAGTTTACATATAATACATTTGAATATCAAAAATGGGGTTTCTCATTAAACACATTTGTTCAGATATACAACCTTTCAAGAAGGTAACAATTTTTAATCATCCAGTCACTTGTTTTAACATACTGAAATAACAATGAGCATAATTTGAGGAACACTAATAGTAATACCGTAGTATATAAAGTAAGTCTTCTGCTAAGCTAAATTAACTACTGACATTTTCAAGGTCTTACACATTGGCTATATCTTAACACATTGAAATCTAAATTAGTATAATTTTAACCTGTAGTAAAACCTTGTCTATACATGGTAAAGTATTTGGTATAGAGTTGGTAATGCTCCACTACCCTAGCGCCCCCTGCACTGAACTGCATGCACTAATACCTCTTGTTGTTACCTGTAACCACAAAATGAGATAAATAAATCATTCACTGTAAATCTCATAAATGGTCTATGCAGCTTTAAGGCCCCATTGATTTGGAACATTGGCTGTGGTCTATAGTCAAGCATTCCCACAGACAAAGTACGTTGGAATACTTCCAAAGACGGAGGAATGGCTCATTTGTCTAACATTGTGTAATCATATTTGGTCCCTGATGAAACATTGCTTATCCTATGCTACAGCATAATTTATCAATGCTAGTTTTAAGCCTCGATTCTACGCAATATATCAACAAGTCAATAAATCTATGAGTCCATCAAAAATACCCTGGATGTCATTGAAGACCAAAGCCAGAATACAGTTGTGTCCATTCATGATTATTACTCAAGTCAGAAATACAGTGGAATAGTTCACCGTACCATGGTGGAACTCACTATAGTACTATAGTAGTAGGTAGTTTGGCAACCAGGCCCTTTACTCGCTCCCTATCTGCCACAGTGCTAACGAGTCTACTTTTATATGGGATTATGTTACCTGTTATATTAGGCTGATCAGCATGTGGTCTAGCCTGTTAGATAGATCTCTTATTCCTCTTTCAAGACTGATAAGATGCATATTTTGGTCTGGATCTGTTTGATAAAAAACATGCACTTTCTATCTAAGTCCTAGGGAAAAGCTCTGTAATATGTGCTGCGGAGAATAACTCAGAGGGTATGCATGCTGTGCGATATTTTCTAAAATAGAGGGTCTAATGTAAAGATGTTTACGCCATTTTTCGAGAGTTGATTCCCAAGACAATGGGCTCCCAATATATATTACGATTATGATATCATATCCGATATTTCAGTCAGATTTTAAGTAAAAAATACCCAACAGTCACAACACCTGAAATACTCATTAAAAGATTCTACAGGAATCGGAATGACCCTTTTATATATTGATATTACGATATAAAACGAAATAAATCCTGTACATATATAAATGCATTTTGATGCAATCCGTCTAAAAATATGGTATTTAGGTCCAAGGCTCTGTAGTGGTCACCCAGGCCCACAGAAAAGTGTTTCACAAGGGCTGTAAGATATCAATCTTTATCAAAATCTTCCTAAGCCCCCACCACTTGTAGATTTGACTTAGTAAGACTAATACTAACTCGTAAGTAGGGTATTAGGGGAGTGATTCTAAAGGAGTTATGAGTGATATTCACGATTGATGAATGCATTTGTAAGGGAGTTACGACCAGTATATTTGTGTTTCACAAGCTTTATAAATATGGGAGGAGGTAGTACCATCCCCTGTTTTCCGTTTTCTGGACATATAAAATTTATTTTCCAATGTATGGCAAGTACATGTGTTCAATAAGAAAAGTGTCATATTTGGCACTTCTCCTATGACAAATAATACATATATATATATATATATATATATATATATATATATATATATATATATATATATATATATATATATATATTAGCATTTCTGTTAGGACATTTTGGTACTTCTATCAAAATATAGATTTATCGATGATCCGAATGAGGAATGGTTTTAGAAAGGTAATTTCAGGTGTTTCAAAAGGATCATTATATTATGTGGGGCATGCACCACTCGTAAGGCCATTCTAACATTGATACCTTTGAAACACTTCATATTTGTATACTGCACCTCTGCTGCTACTGGGTAAATGGTAGACATAACATGAGACTAGACTCATCAGAAATACATTATAAACCCCCCCAACGGTAGCTGAATTCCCATTATTATTGGTGTATATATACATTTCCTCATAATACATTTTCATCAGAATCAATTATACATGGCATATCCGAGTATTATTACTTTTTGGCCAATCTACCTACCGGTGGTAGATTCACAGAGAGTCTTTTCATAAGATTTGTCTTTTTAACGATCGCACCCAAATTTAACAATAGCATTTTAAAGATAGCTGAAATGGACAAAACCGAGTGTATTTCATAAGCTGAATGTAGTTTTGCTCTCTTTAAATTGAATGAACAATAGCACATGTCATTTTAATGATAGCTGCCTTATGAAACACACTATAAATTCATTATTTTTTCTGCTTTGGTAAATGCATGATGTCCAAATATTTGATAAAAATAACTCTTGTAATATATTGGACACATACATGAAAGTATTCCATCAAATACAAATAGATATCATTTAGGAAAATCAAGGTCAGAGGGACATTGGTCAGAAGTCACTCACCACTAATAAATCCAAGCTAGGCGTCCAACACAATCTACCAGAAATACACTGTTTTCTATGCATTGTAACAGTAAATATCTGTCATCATGTTGCAAACATGACATGACAAGTTACTGACCAGGGCTTCATTCATGCATCATGACGACAAGGCACAGTGAACTTATGTACGTTAAAGTATGTTTTTTCCCCAACGCTGAAGCATACATTTCAGTGAAACGGGTAGTGAAAAAATAAATTTTACAAATTTATAACACCCAACTGGAATTCCTTGCTTGTTAAAATAAACAGTACCGGGAAAATATCAATCTTATGTACGTTAAAGTGTTTTGCTAAAGGGGAAACGAAATGGTTAAAATAAAATTCGCACTAAATTAACTAGTATGTGATATTCATTTTAAAGATGGTTGTCTTAAAGAGGAAAAGGAGTTTTTCTGAGGGTCAGTGTAGGAGGCCTCCAAATCCCAACTTGCACAGATATAATGTTTTTAAAATATACATCTCCATGAAAGAACCATCCCTAATGATAAATATGCACTTTAATTGTAATTCTTACAAGTTGCGTTTGGCAATAGAGTTCCAAACGACCTCTAATGATCTCGTTAGTACACTCAAGGAAATGTGTGTTGCTGTGTGAAAGAGTGGGGGGGGGGTGTAGTATGCTAAAAAAGGAGAGTGTTAAATGTGGCCACAAAAACGTGTGTAAACGTAACACACTGTTCTTAGAGTGTACTGTGTTGCTGAAAGAGAATTAAAAGCAATATGTACTGCAATATACTCATACGGCCCTTAAACTTTAAGTTCAATGATTAAAGAGACAATTTACCTGGTTTAACACTGGTTCCTATAGGGATGTAGCGGTGTGGGCAGTAAGCACTGGTACCTGCAGAGTGAGTCTGAGCTGTTGCTCGTCTTACCACAATATATATACTCCAAACTAAAGGCTCTCAAAATAGCGCCTGGATATCCCAGTCCAGTGTAATCAAAATAATTTTGCCACTCCTCTTCTCATTGGGTTAGTCAGAGGTCAACATCCGCAAAGTCAGTAACAGACTTTTCCATTGGCTCAGTAGATTTGAATGGAATATTACACAAGAGCACATTGATGTTTACTGCATAGTTAGTTGTTGTCATTGGTGACACACTTTATTCAACTAACCCAAGGTACAGCAGAGCTTTATCTATCCAAGAAGGCCTGAGGTGCAGCGAACATCTCTTATAAATTTACTCTTAAGGAGTGGTTATTTTTTAACAACAGGGTGAGGGGGGGGGGGGTATGGTATTGGTTGATTTTTGCATGAGTGACCTGAGATTTTTCAACATTTCTTTTCTGCCCCCCCCCCCTGCGGGGGCTTAAATTGATCACAGTCAGCCCTGCGATCAATCAAGGAAGAGTTAAGCTATAATATATAGTAATGAGCAGGCTTTTCCCTATAAAAATGCGTTCCACCCCTACCCCCCATCCCCGGCATGTTGTTAAAAAATGATCACTCCCTTAATACATAATCTACCTTTGATAGGTACTGGATGATGCTTTAAATTTCACAATAATTTTGTTGTCATGATGCAGCTACGCAGCACTGACAAATGACTCGCTGGCAAAGCTTTGGCAGATCATGATGCATCTCTAGGAGTGTATCAGTTCCTTGTGGTGGTATAATGCAATAAACCTAGGCACCATCCATTCATCATGACAACAAAAAGACAAGGTGGATTAAAACATGCTGCTGCACTAAAAGGGTTAACATAGTACCAGTCCGTTATTAAGTCCCTCCCTCACAACAATCTAGAGGTGATCTATCATACTATCGTATCAAATGTCAGCCATTTGGGTTGACTGACCCTTGCACAAGAGCAATGCAATGATTATTGCAGGTCCCTTAGGACTCAGGGTTTATCATATTCTATATATAGTAGCATTGATTCTATATAATTATAGTAGCATTGATAAACCATGCACAGTATTACAGAATATTGAGTCATATCCTACAGCGTCCATTGACATTAAGGTGAATATATATTACAAAGCACATATAATGTAGATTACATGTGTACCAGGCTGTATGCTTAACATGTATAAACATAGCAGTATTAAGGCCTGCTTTATCTTAAACATAAATAAATTGTTCTTCAATTCAAAGCGCATCAGTAATGTATTTGCATGTATAAATCGGACTTTAGATTTACACTTTAGATCATAGAACAACAGCAGTTAGATAGGACGGTTAGACATGACTAGTTTTGGGACTGTTCAAGAGTAATTTTCCATAATTAACCCTTTCAGGACCGCTTAAGTTTGGGCTCCACTGCCCTATTTTCTGGACCCATTCTCACAATTCGGACCCAAACAGAGATGTTACTATAAATGAAGCCTAACATCTGATCATCCATGTTACCATGATCTGGCTATGATCAATTGTGTTTCAGGTTACCCGACCCTACCTAGCAAAACAGGGCCGACCCTTGAAATCGTTATCCAATTTTGAAAAAAAAGAAAATTTCAAGTAATTTTGGGCTATTTCAGAGTCGATTTGATAGTCCACGAATCAACATTGTTGTTGGTGAGTGGGTGTTAAAGTTTGCAAGTCAATTTTTTGGCTACTTTTCAGGCCAAAGTAAAGTAGAAAATTTAGAAAAAGAATCCGACCTACCCTAGATGTTGGCTTCCATGCAAGATGACATTAGTTTCTATAGCTAAAGGCCCAAATATCAGTACCCCTACAGCGAAACTCGCGATCGGAGTCGACTCAGGACAGGTACTCAGTCCTATATATGAGGGCGATAGGGGTTTGATGTTCACCATAAACACTAAAGAGTGCAGCAGGCATGCATGGCGGTTCCTGGTCAGTTTATAGATACTGTTAACGTATATATATATTCGCGAATTAACTTAAAAGTATATTTTTGCTTGCATTGAAATTCGTGAATTTGGATGATGGTAGTAGTATGACTACACTGGTTAAACTTTTGCTCTGTACAGATATTTGTGCGTATTTTGAAAATCCGCAAAATACGCGCAAATATGTACAACGCGAAAAAATTACGTTTACAGAATGCCTGCTGACATACTTCTAAATATCTGGTACATTTTAAAAGTTTAGTTAAACTTCTTACTTTATTACATGATGGTACGGCCTTGCTATGCTAAGCCTATGGGACCTCCGTACTCCATGCCCCTATGGAGTACGGTGTAGACATACTCCATGGCCTCTAAGTTGATTTTCTTCATTTTAGGCAGTAGGGACATGTAATAAACACAAAACGCCACTTATTGACATACATGTACATCATACCTCACTCGTTGAAGCTAGATCATATCACACCCAGCTTCAACTCGTGAAGTATGATGTACATGTATGTCAATGGTCTGGAGTTTTGTCTATGTACTTTTCATATCCTTGTCAACTGTTATGGATTGTATTCCTATATAATTATGGAGAGTTGTTGAAGAGTCACAGATAACAACACAAACTCACTTCAATAAAAGTGCTGGACTTTATTAAGATTGATTCACATTGAAACATTATGGAGGGTTTCTAGCTTTCAAGCAATCATGTTATGGTAAGACTTTTCATCAGTTGACAGTTTAATATATTCCTGAATAGTAGGTCATCGGCCTCTAGGGCACTGCTAGTTAATGAAATGTTTGAAAAAAAATCTTATTAACTCATCACTTAAGATAGTCCTTTATTGTACAGTTCAGAGAATACCTCATCAGACATCTGCTTCCGCCACACATAAAAATCTTTATACACCATATCACTGCCATCTGCAGCGGATCCAACAGTAGAAGGCTTCATACCCAACATGAAGGCATTAGGGCCCTCATCATTGACACCTGGACCATCACTGATATAGTCAGTTTCTACCAAGACCCCATTGTGGTACAACTTAATACCTACATCAACAATACACACTATACCAACATGCACTTCTACCTCATATGTCACATTAGATGAGACTTCAAAGTGCTTTCTAGGAGAGTTCATTTGTAGAGTGAGAATGTTATCATATTCTTCTATTTTGATAGTCACAGTTTCAATTTCAGGTGATATTGTATTTATAAAGAAAATAGTTCTTAGGTTTGGCAAAGGTTGAGATTAAAATCCAAACCACAAGGCTGCACTGACTTCATTCAAGTAGATTACATATTCCACTGTTATTTGAATGAAGCCTATCCTATTTGTATGCGCCAGGATTCCACTTCTGCCTGCACCATCTTTAAGCACAGCATCAAAGTCACAGTCCCCAGGTATAATGACATCAGAGTGAAGGTTAATCACATCAAAGTGACAATCTATGAGGATGGAAACATAATGCACAGTCAGATTTTGTACAGAAATAATGAATGCAATAATAAGTAAGGAATATGAAAATTTATACATTTGAATCCATAGCATGTATTGTATAGCCTATACATGAACAAATATATATAGCTCTCAATATAGGAATCAGAACTATTTTTTAAAAGGATATAATTTCTGATTGATTTGATTATTCGTTTATTTAGACTGCCAGACTGTGGAGCCAATTATACCTAACTGTAGACTCACAGAACATATATAGTAATGAACCCATGAATCTCTTATATATATATCCTACCTGTATTATTGCGATGCCATGGAGAATACACAACATGATTAACTGCACTTGATACCTTGTTGGGCACACATGATGTGAGACAGGGCACATAACCTGTACCACAGTTAGATGGGAAGTTTGCCTCCACTGTGAGGCCTGCCTCTTTTATGGAGCTGAGGACGTCAGTAAAACACTTGGTGAATGTCCTCAATCTATCTCTCTGATCCACAGGCTGGCATTGTATGGTGCAATATCCAGTAATTTTCCCACTGAGAACTTCAGCTGAAATACTTGATGATGTAACTAGCATAATAAGGATGTGCAGCTTCAGATATCTCCAATTTATCATGATGCTAGGGGATCTGCTATGTGAAGGCGAGGACTTCTAGTACTGATTGGTCTTTCAGGTTTCGCGTCATACACCACTCTTACTAGCCAGCATCTGGAAATATCTGTCAACATTTCCTCTATGTTAACTCATATCAAAGATATCTATAGGCAACATTGAATCATCGGTGTGTAAGGTGGAGACTCATCGTCTATTACCTGCATACATTGCCACTAAATAATGTAGTAACCAAGCTGAAGTTTCAAAGGATCACTGTCCCCTCATAACAGAATGTCATTTAAAGGAACCGCTTATATGTATCTCCAGGAACCATCGGGGCATGCCTTGTGGCAAGCCAGCTCATATAACGTAGCTACTGAAGTGAATGCTTTATACATGGTGTAATATAACCATGTATAGCCTTTGTTAATCATATTATTATTCACTATGTAATTGTATCTAATCTATAGTTTGTGTTGATTGCTTCTTCCACTACCCTCCCATCTCAACTTCTTGGAATTGGTTCCAGACGGGGGTATGGGAGGGTGGATGTGGACCGATGTGGGGTGATTGTATGTGATTGGAGAATGCATGTAACGTGATGTTGGTTTTGGACCACTCGGAAGAGAGTATGGCAATTTTGGTGAATGAGGTAATGGCCACCAGCTCAGGCGCTCCCTCCAGCTCTGGAGAAATAGGTACTAAACTATAGGTACTAATCTGGTGGCTGGAGGCCAGGGAGATGTTAGGCCCACAGTGTGGTAGGCCCTGAGCAGAGGGCAGGAGTGGGAGTTGTGGCATTGACTTGGGTAAGAATAAAAGAGCCTGGTTATCATTTAGTCTTCTGGAAAGATCTTCAGCTTTTGCATTTTTTAGTTGGCCGCTGATGAGCTGTTTGAGACATTTGCCATGGTGCTCATTGTCACTGTCGTGGTCATTTGGTGATTTTTCTGGTAAAAACCAAAACAATTTTGAACCCCTTGAATTTTGTCCCCCCCTTGCTTCCTCCAAAATGTCACACCCTGTTAGTCAAAGAGCAAGCACTTAAATATATTTCAAAACGGGCAGCCACAATTGTTTTAAACCCACTTAGTGTGGGGGGCAGGTGGGGGGGGGGGGGGATAGAAAACAAATTGGGGGGGGGGGGGGTCAACCAGCATGCATCTCCCAACCCTGGCCCCCATCCCATATAGCACTGCAAGCTTCATGGTGTCCATTGCTCAGTATATTGGTATGCCTGGTGATTATACTTATCTGGTACAATTTAAAGTTGCACAACTTTTATTGCTAATATTTTATGATATGTTAAGTTGTTATCACCTCACAAAAACAACAAGATTTCATCCCAATATCAGTTGAGCTTTATTGGGTTGATTTCACATGGATGTATACATTGGGACAGGTGCTTTTTTTAAAAAGTATTCTAGGTCACTGCTATAGTTAATGGTTTGTTTTATAGTTCCATCATCACTTTATTTGACCCTTTATTTCACAGCCCAGAGAATACATCACCAGAAATCTGCCTCAGCCATACATGGAAGTCATAAAACGCAGCACCACTGCCATCTGCAGCAGATCCAAGAGTAGATGGCTGCATGCCTAACATGAAGGCATAAGGGCCATTGGTGATGACACCTGGACCATCGCTGATATAGTCAGTTCCTACCAAGACGCCATCCTGGTACAGTTTAATACCAACATCAATGATACACACCATACCAACACGCACCTGTGTACTATATGTCACATTTGATGACACTTCAAAGCTGTTTCTCTCAGAGCTCATTTGCAAACTGAGAATATTATCTGTTTCCTCTATTTTGATTTCTAGAAGATCCCCTTTGGCTGATAATGTTTTTATGTAGAAAAGGGTTCTTCTAAGGTCATAGCCATAATCAAAAAGCCAGAACCTCAGGGCAGCACTGAATTCATCCAAATATATCACACACTGCTCTTGGATCTGAATGTAGCCTATGAGATTTGTGGCTACGTAGCCTCCATTCTGTGCGGTATCCCCTTTAAGTACTGCATCGTAGTCACAGTCCCCAGGTATTGTTACATTATCAGAGTGAATATAAAATGGATTAAAGTGATATTCTGTGAGGATGGAAAAACAATACAGAATTAGTGTTATAATGAGTGCAATAATTAATCTGACAATATCAGTCTATATGGAAACGTGCAGGACACTGGCTCTAGCCGCCTAAAAGCCTGCTAGTCCAGCAGAAAGACTGTACCGCAATGACTGGCTGTGATCCTGGTCTACATGCCAGTTTTTACGGCTTGTAAATCAGACCATTATTAAGGTTTCTAGAGAGTTAATTAGAATATGTAAAAAAAAAAAAAAAAAAGGTTTACAAATTATTATCAAATGATTTAGATATGCCGGTGGGGTGTTTCACAAGGGGCATATACAATTAATTAAAGAATAAGTGTTTCTATAGGAGGACTTAATTGTATATAACCAGTAAGACCGACATTTGGTTGTATCAATTGTATACTGCTTTTAAAAAGTATTTCATAAAGGTCTACAACCAAGATGAAAAGTCAGGGTCTTGGCCTACAATTGAGATACAACTAATGTATAAGTGTTTCACAATGCATATTAGCGTGGAGCTCATACCATACCCGCTAAAATTTTCCTTGCATATTTTTTCACGTTTTTTTCATGCAATATATGTGTCATACTACACACAAGAATCCCTGCAAATATCTGTTTATTCAGGATGAAAATAAACTGGTTATACACATTTAAACAACAAGCCGCATTATCATCTTCAATTGTAAGTATATATAGATACAATTGAAACTTGTGAAACACCAAGATAAAATTAACATTGGGTGATATTAAGTTGGTCTTAGAAAACATGTAAAATTAATTGTATCTATTTTCTCCTTGTGAAACACCCCACAGTAACCTCTATTGAACATTATTTCCTATCTCAACTTTTGCTTCTTACTACATTTCTAGATCTCCAGAAACATTTCCCCAGGGTATCAGGGTCTGCAAACATTAAGCAGGGCCTGCAGATTTACAAATCTGCAGGATCGAATGTCCTCGACGGTGAAAATATTTTCCCATAGACTGCAATATAATGATGTCTTTGAATCCAGAACATGTAGACTATAGCAAATCAAATATTATCATGTGGTATCAAATGAAAGCTTTCATTGCAGCATTTGTAATTGGCTGAGGGAAACATGCATATTCACAAATTTCACAGATCCTTAATCTCTTAGTTACTGAGATGTGAATTAGTTTCAACAAGGGCCTGCAATATCCTTTATGATTTAGGCCTCAGCAAAGAAAAGGGTAAAGGATGAAAAATATCCTGGTCCTATTACTCATGGCTTAGTGATGAGAAACCAGTTATTAATCGGAGTGGCCTTAGCTAATATCACAGGTGAAGAGAACATGTAACCACTGATGTGTAAGGTGCTGACTGATCTTCTCTCAGCTAGGCCACTCCGAATACCATCCTTGTTTCTGATCACCGCACACATCCCCAAAATCGTGTTTTGAAGTTTTTTATGCAAATTTTCATGGAAAAAATGCTAATGATGGACAAACATCGGCACATTTGATATCAAGTTGAAGCATAGAGTGCTGCAAATGCGATGGAATATTGAAAAATGTACATGTATATTCACAGCTTGTATAGATTATTTATGATAATTGTGATAAGGATTCACAGTTAATTGAAAGGAGCTACCTGTGTTTATAGACTGAAGGCAGAATTTTGAAATGTCACTCTAGGAGGAACGGAATGTTACAGGGTGGCATCCATGCCAGACTTTTAGTATGACCTATACTGATCAGGTTCAGGGTGGATGCCACCCACAGAAATCGTTTTTCTCTGAAATAGGGCTCGATAATGGCAGCCATTACCGAAAATCATGGATGCCACCCTGTAACATTCCGTTCCTCCTAGAGTGACATTTCAAAATTCTGCCTCCAGTCTACTCTAGTTGGATGGGTGATCGTCAGAGTATACATCATTGGTATTGCAGAGGGTTGGTCTATGAAGCTTTATCTTTGTTATACAATGTATGTAACCACTCCTTATTAAAGATTCATGCATTACCACATGTTTCCCTTAATCAAAGCCCATATAGGATCAAACGGAAAGTTGATATCATACTTTTGAAATTTCATATTTGAAGTGCCTTTAGCAGCACAATATCCAATATAACCTACGAGTGGTCGTCAACAGAGTGACTCTACCCAGCATATGTGATCGTCATTAGTCTTACAGTGTGCTTTGCAGAACAAAAATATGTCTGTATTAAATGCATTTGTTTAAAGCTCAGCATCCGAATAATCACTTGGAAAATGTTTTACATTAGCCCAATGTACGGTTTTACTACTTATCCACCCTTACAATAGGGGGGGGGGTGATAAATCTACTTTTCTTCGGGGACAGGCTCAAACTATTCATTTGGGTCCAAAAAGACGGGAAATCACGAAAATATTTTTTTCAGACCCCTATAACCCCCCGAACATGGGGTCCGAAGAGCAGCCAAATAGTGAGAAAACAGCCAAAATTCAGGCTTTCAGATTCATTCTAAAATCAGATCATGTCTTCATGAAAATGGTCAGAAACCTTCATTTGGGGCCCAAAGAGACCATTTAAAGTCATATTATTGTGATTATAGAGGTGTTGACACCTTTGGGGAGGTGGTTCATCCTCGGTAAAATACCGATAAATCAGCTATTTTGAAGGCATTTGCTCCCTTACAATCACATCCCTATACTGCCATGAAAGATCTTCAGGACACCTAATCAGGCAGATTAAACCCTTCTGGAGTTCCCCTCTTTCTGTTAACCCCCCTCTATGACTCCCCCCCCCCCCCCCCCCCCCCAACATGCACCAATAGCCATCAGATAACTCTCCCCTCCCCTTCGCCTCTACATTACCCTATACTGAAATAATCTATTAACACCTGTCTGATAGTTTGAACCTTTCTTGAGGGCTCCCTCTTCCTGTTAACCACCCCCTATGAGCCCCCTGCACCCAATACCCCCCCTCACCCCCAACTGCTAGCCATGAAATAACCCCCCCCCCCCCTAGCCTCCATATTACACAGTAAAACCATCATCCCAACCCTCCCTCCATGTGACCAGTACAGTGCACAGCATTGCCTCTCATGGTATGTATCATGCCTGGGAGTGACACAGTGGTGTGGTTAAAAGAGGGGTCCCAAATCCCCCCCCCCCCACCCCCCAAAAAAAAAAAAGAGATCACCGTGGTAGGTGTATCTACTACAGCTGGTAGAGGGATACTGTACTTCAAATAAAATCTGGGTTCAATATTTGGTCTAATATCAAGATATGTATTCATCTGTCCTCAAAGTTTGAAATGAGTTCTACCAACTTACCCTTTTACCCATATAGGGGATGGCATAGGTCTACCAAGCATCAGGCCTATGTTATATTTTCATATCTATATCTGAATATTATAGCAGCACCCTCAGATGTTGCATGTATGCCCGTCTTTGACAAAATCTGATCTTTAGCATTGCAAATGAGGTATCAGGGTTACCTACCCCTCCCCATGATATATAATTGCAGGCTTTATTATTGACTTCAATAATATTTAGGGTTCAGAGTATCAATTTAACACCTCAGAGAATTGAATTAAATAACTGTCTCTCGTCTTCTCGTCTAGGATGCTAACCATGCAAGGGGTAGACAGAGAGATATGGACACCAGTCCTTATTTGGAGTCATTTTCACGCTCCTCCCCCCCCCCCCCACCCCTCTACCATCCATCATTCTATGCATTTAATCACTTAGTTAAGGAGGAGGGTTTTTATTCATGGTTGTGTCAGGTTATTAGTGATGTTAATATTAGATCTCTGCTACAACTATTATAGAATTACTATGTATAATAAGTGTAACAACATATATTTTAAGCAGTCATCTTGACTATGAATACACATGGGGTGAGGTACTGGGCATAGAATGGAGGAGAGGGGTTGTGACCATTGGTAGGATAACTCAAAATGAATATAGAGACCTTTGAAAAGGGTGTTATCTATCTGATCTAAACTTATTTTAATATGTTGACAATTCAAATATATTGAAGCAAAGGCCCTCCAAGATTTGGGTTATTTTCATGCAATGACAAGAATATAACCTGTAACAGTCTCTTTGGGTCCCTTATCAGTTTTCTGTTGAGGTGCTAAAGCCATTCATGTAGGATAAATAAATTATAAAAGGTCTGGTGGTTGGAGTTCTTAGATGGACTGGGGTAGCCCTCCTCTTATGTCTGTATAGGGTAAGGGAGGAGGTCTGGGCCCTTCCATATCCCCACCCCTCTTTTAAACACATCACTGTCTTACTCCCAAGACAGGCTAAGGTGTCTGTGAATGACTATTGATGTTCAAAAATCCTGACATTCTGAGTACAGTGTAATATAGAGGTGAAGGGGGGGGGGAGTTATCTGATGGCTATTGGTGCATACTGAGGGGTGGGGGTGGGGGTTAGGGGTCATAGGGTGTAGTTAACAGAAACAGGGGGCCCTCCAGAACAGTTCATGATGATGTTTTATGGCAGTATAAGGACCTGATTGTATAGGAGCAAATACCTTCAAAAAAGCAGATTTATCGGTATTTAACCTTTTAGGCACCCCCTCCCAAGAGGGGGAAACACCCCTATCATCACAACAATATGACTTTAAATGGTCTCTTTGGGTCCCAAATGAAGGTTTCTGACCATTTTCATGAAGGCATGGTGAGGTTTGAGTAGGAATCTGAAAGCCTGAATTTTGGCTGTTTTTTCACTACTTGGCTGATCTTCGGACCCCACGTACGGGGGGGGGGGGGTCACAGAGGTCCGAAAAATATATTTTTGTGATTTCCCGAGTTTTGGGTCCCAAATGCATAGTTTGAGCCTGTCCCTGAAACCGTACGACAAAATTAGCGATTTAACACCCCCCTCTACTTACAAGAACGTTGTGAATCATTTAAAATAGGGTGGTAATCAATAATAACAATCCATAACGAGATGAGTAATATACTTTTTTTTAAATGTTCTATTTCTACATTAATGAGTGCTTGACATATCAACAGAATATCATGATGATGATATATTTCTTGTTTCCAAGAGTATGTGACAAATACATTGAAAAAATCAGTCTATATTGACCTTTAGGTCTCGTATAGACTGGCATTGTGCAAATGACGAAATGGGCTCCATGATCACTCATTGGCTGGTCGTTGGGGCTTATTGAAATACTGACGATTGCACAACAATGTTCCACTAGTACATTTAGCAATACACTTTTTTTTACCAACGATTACTAAAATCTAATTTGTGTTAAGGACAAGAAAAATCATTAAAAAACTATCTCTAACTATAAAAGACTGTCGATTGTGGTAAATTATACAGTTAGTGACAGTTCTTCATCGAACTGTCAATAGTGGGAATTTCCTCTCTTATTAACAGTTCCTTATCATTACTGTCATAACCCTGAGAGTGATTTTGGTGGAAAAGTCGATGTTGACGGAATAGTGGATTTTGGTGGAATAGTGGATTTTGGTGGAATAGTCGATTTTGGTAGAAAAGTCGATTTTGGTGGAAAAAACTATTTCTAGTACAAAACTGATTTTTGGGGCACAACCGATTTTTGGGACAAAACCGACTTTTTGGGCAAACCCGTTTTTTGGGCAAAAAAAAAACACTTTTGCCAAAATAAACACTTTTGCCAAAAAAACACTTATTTACTCCAACGGCAGTGGGAACCGTCAATAAGACAGAAATATTCCACTATTGACAGTTCGCATTAGGAACTGTCAACAACAGGCTTAATTTCCACTGTTGACAGTGTGAACTGTCAATAACAGAAATATTTTCCACTATTGACAGTTCGAACTGTCAATAGCGTTTTTGTAAAGGGCCACCCACTCAACTAGTACCAACGACTGGTCGTCAAAATTGTGTTGCAGAACCAAATAATTCAGTCATTTGTTCTGCAAAAGACCTCAGATGTGATTGACACGCATTACCATCTAGTGCTAATAGCAGAGACATGTGCTGCCACCTGCAGTGGTATGGATGTACTATCTTTTAGATTCACTTCCTGGTTTCACATCAGTGCCTTTGCTACATTCTGCAGGCGGACAAAGGTAGACTAAGACACGTCTTAAACTGCTACCACTCCGGGAATCTAATTAGTAACTATATACATTCAACAGCTGTTTAAAGGACTCAGAAGGTATGTGTGTATGTAATGGCGGACAGTATTGTATCATTTGCACACTGTTGCAGTATCAGTGTACTACAGTATAGGGTGTTTACCGCCTGTACGAAGTATACAGTGTACATCATTCTAAAGCTCCTCTATAGAAAGATAAATATGTCAGGAATACAATGCAAAAAAGGGCATGTTCATATCTAGGTTACGTTTCCTATATATATATATGAGGTGACTAGATATGAGGAGCTATTTTGCTTGAAAACTTTCTTATACAGCAGAGGGGAGAGAAGTGGTCGTGTTGGATAGAGTGCTAAGTGCCAATATTAATTCTAACTGAAACTGAATCACAGTGGTCACCTAGGCAGCTTGTAGTAATTTAGTCCCAGGTTTATGGCATGTACACACATATCATATCCCAATTTCCGTTGATGACTAGTGAAAATACAATCTAACATGTAATACTTTATTTAAGCCAGGGAATAATATTTCAAGATGGGCTATGCTACTTGTTAATTATATTCATTGTTCGTGTTGATTTGGGCTGTTTAATCCTTTGTTCTATTAGCAAATCCACTAATAATAACAATAGAAAGTAGTAGCAAGGGCACATATATGTAGGAAAATGTGTTTTCTATCCCCTCAATACATTCATTTTTTTGTCATCTAGAACGGAAATAGAGAGAGGTAACATGTGTCCAACTAGGAGACCCTCAAATATTAGCCTGCACAGTGCACTAAGTACCTGCAGATAGATACTCCTTATTAGGGAGTGATCATTTTTAACAACAGGGGGGGGGTGGATTTGGGGGGGGGGCAAAAAAAATTGGACCCCTCTTGGGGGGGGGCAAAAAAATTTGGACCCCTCTTGGGGGGGTCAAAATAATTTAACCTGTTTTGAGCCAAAAAGCCCGCACGTTACTATGCTTCAAAGGGCCCGCGCGCGAGCCGATTTTCGGCCGTAAGGGAGGGGGGTAAAAAATTTAGACCCCTCGACAGGGGGGGGGATGTAAAGGAAACCCACCACCCCCCCTGTTGTTAAAAAATGATCACTCCCTTAATACACTCTCCCTGCAATGAGAAATGCTTTATTGATTAAATCCTTACACTAGAGTAAAGTATAGGGTTTTGGCTATATTGTGGTATGATTATATAGCAGCTGAATTCCTTCTGGTTTCCCAGTATCATCTCAAAATCCATGGCAAGGCAGAGAAATAGCCTTTTCGCGGCCCTGAGCGGTGCAGGTAAACACCCTATACAGTAGATTCATGGTAGATTCTAGTCTGGGGATTAGTCCGGACTAGATAACTAGCATTCTCCACTAGTTCATGATTCTGTCACCACAACTTGTTTACACTATTGGACTGGGCTTTTTAGGCTAGATAGTCTCAAAATTGCAAGATGGTCTCAAAATACTATGGTTTTGTGACAACCTTGCAACCCTCAGGCTAGAGAGTCTCAAAATTGCAAGATGGTCTCAAAATACTGTCTAGATACTGTTAGTATCTCGCATCCCTCAGTGAATGCAAAGGTCCTGACCCATATGACAAAGAAAAGCAGGGAAACTATGGTGTTTTGAGACTATCTCACAGTTTTGAGACTATCCATCAGGATTTTGAGACTATCTCGCATTTTTGAGACTATTTAGCCTAAGAGGTCTTTTCTGGTTTTTTTTCGTCCTGTGGGTCAGTACCTTTACATTTGACATAGTGACGAGGTGACCTCTATAACCGGCAACGAAGAAAAGGCCTAAGATCAAGCATGTGTATACAGAAATTTAATAAACTTATTTCACCAAATTTTAGAAGTTAATAAACCTTAACTTTTAAACCATTAAAAAAAGTGGTACCCATCGGGGAGCCAGTAGCCGATGATAGATGTCCCCAGGTCATAGACCCTACCCAGCCATAGACAACCTGGTCATAGACATCAAGGCTGTGTCTAACGAAATTGGGCCAAGTTGATAGTCTATGACTGGGTGCAATCTATGACCGAGTGCAATCTATGACCGGGTGCAATCTATGACCGGGTGCAATCTATGACCAGGTGCAATCTATGAGCGGCTTGCAAAAACCCGCTTTATTTAGGACAGATGATGATATTAATGGTGGAAAATGTTAATGGGTGTTTTAAGACTTTATATCACTCATTTTATTTCAATCTCTATCTACATCTGCCCTAAATAAACCGTTTTCTTTCAAGCCGGTCATAGATTGCACCCGGTCATAGTTTGCACCCTGTCATAGACTTTCAACTTGGCCAAATTTCGTGAGACACTGCCTTAACCAGTCATAGGCTATCAGGTTGTGTCTCACGAGATCGGGCCATTGTAAAAGGCTTTGGCCGGGTGCCATCTTTGACTGGCTACTAATTACTAATTTAAAGTGTTATAACATCCATTAACCCTTTCAGCCAATTTATGAATTCATCTGCCCTAAATAAAGCGTTTTCTATCAAGCCAGTCAAAGATGGCACCCAGTCAAAGATGGCACCCAGTCAAGGATGGCACCCTGTCAAAGATGGCATCCGGTCAAATATGCTCACATTGGCCCGATCTCGTGAGACACAGCCATCAACTTGTATCTATCTGGAGAGACAGAGCCTTCTGATTAATTGCACCTGATATTATTATTGGTCAACATTGCATGAATGTTTGCATTTAAGAAAATCAAATATTAACTAGCTTTAATTTTTTTAAATCATAATGATATTGATCAGTATGAATTGTATCGGCATTTTGATCCTGATTAGGAGCATATTTTTATTGGATAATGTTGATATTATTGTACAGATGATCGAAGATTATCTAAAATTGCCTTGAAAATTTCTGAAAGACAATAAACTTTGTTTCAAACCAAAAAGAAACTCCTTTAATTTCCATAAACGCATGCATTTTAAAGTTAGTACATCCGATCTGTGGGACAAAAAATAAATTGCCCTAAAAATGAGTCAGAATGTTCACAAATATGTATACAGGATTTGTTTAAGTTCTGTATTTCCCCGACAGATTGACATTGAAAGGCCCCGTATTTCGTTGAAACCCTTTATACGGAATATGGGGCCTTGAAATGACAATCTGTAGGGGAAATACAGAACTTAAACTGATCCTGTATTTATTTTTGAATGTATTTGTTACCTAATAACGGAGAAAAAGCCATTTTATTAACCTGCATCGTCCCCCCTCACGTCCGAAGGCCGCCATGACACCTTGCTTGACTTCACTTCCGGCCTCTGCGCGTGCGTGATGTGGTTTGCAAAAATATAGTCTCACCCCTCTATCGCCTATATCGTCGTTATTTGTCAAAATTAGGCCTACTATGCTATTAAAAAACATTGATTTATTATAAAGAAAGACGATTGGGCGATAATTCATAAAAAAAATTAATAAATTATTGCTCGTTCACACCGTCCCTCTTTTCAATCGCCAGTCGAGATTTCGGCGCCACTGTTTGTCTATGGGAAAATTTTACGGTACATTTTTGTCGCCGATCCATCAAGTTAACAAGTCTCAACCAAATTTTCTGGGGGGTTAAGGCCTAATTTACCCATTGTACGTCCAAATATGGGATCTTTTCTCTTGCGTGCGCTATGTTTCTTTCAATATAACTCCATTTTAAAGCTAAAAACAACCATATTACTCTCTGGGGAATGTGAAGAAACCACTCGCGACAAAAACGTTTTGCCTACTAAAAACGAACCGCCTCTTCCGGGATTCGAAACGGGCCGCCGCGGTGCAAAGCCAGAACGCTAACCGCTAGACCACCTCGGCCACACTAGCTGAAGGCTTAACCCGCTGACCTTAGACAGTAGGCAGATTTTAACAGTGCCCTTTGACCTTTGACCTTTTGAGAATCCTTACGCTATACCGGAAGTAAAGTTTTGAGGAAATACGGAGGTTTGAGGAAATACGGGGGTCGGTTATTCACCTTTGAGGAAATACGAGGCTCAGTGTTGTAGTCTACCCGACTTGATATTTCCTCAAACCATTTAAAAATAATATATTTGACTTCTTATCTACTAGTATTCCGTTTCCCCTAATTACCTCTGATTTTGCTCTAATTGGATTTTATTGCCCAAAATATGGTCATTTTGGAATAAAAGTGTGCACACTTTAATTCCCCACATTGAGAATACACTAGAAAAGTGCATGTTTGGGGGATATTGGGTCCCATTGTGACCTATTAACACCCCATGATGACATTTAATTGACCTCTATTCTCTAAATACTATACTTTTAGAGTGCTTGGAATACATTCAAGCAATATTTAGAATTTGAAGAAAAATCGGATACATACCCACTTTAACTATTTCAGAAGTTCACAACACCACCAGTCATCAGCATGGATTTCACACAGCCATCAGACTCTGGTGACGTCACCTTTATTATCGAGGGGAAGAAGATCTACGCCAACAAGGGAGTTTTGGGGATATCGTCTGAGGTATTCAAGGCCATGTTTACGTCTGAGTTCAAGGAAAAGAAAATGAGAGAAATCCCCCTACCAGGCAAGAGGTTTGATGATTTCCTGGTCTTCACGCAGATAGTGCATCCATTACCCAGGATCTGTGTAAATGGTAAGTTTACATATGTCTGTCTTTGTCTCATTTTACAAAGTCTCACTCTTTAAACCAATTGTGCAGCTACACTAGCTTCTGACAGGATTTAACCAATAATGAATGGATATCAAGGCACGCGTGAGGTGTATCGTAGGATATGGGCACGAGGCACAGAATTGTCCTGAAAATAGGACGGAAGAGTGCTGATATCTACCGAAAGAGTGCTGATATCCACCGGAAGAGTGTTGATATCACTAGATATCAGCACGGGATATCACCTGAGTGGCACACTCCTGTAATAAACCCCACTATTACACTGTGCTCGAATGAAAAGGCACTGTCAACTCCCAGCTGTGCACATGAAAGGGCCGGTATATTATGGTATTATATTATTGCATGCACTGTTGGGCACAGCGTTGCAAATTGTGTTCGAACCCTTTCGGGCTGACGACAGGTGGAAACACCTGTCTCGGCTCTGGGGTATGGAAAGAGGTTGCTAAAAGCTTCTGGTCTATGTTTGTGCACACAGGCTTGTCCCCTATATATAAGCAATGCCCAGGAGGACTCACCGCTTAGTTGGTTGATAAACTATCATTACCCAAAGGTGTTCTATACAAAGAGCGAACTTCGCTAACAGAACTACCTGTTCCGGACCTGAGGGATCTGAAGTGACTGCTTGTGGTTTCGTAATAAAACTATTGCAACATGGGCATCGAGATCCAACTGTTGTTGACTCTTTCTTTTGTATACAATATGCTAAAAATATTTGAATGAAGTTAGATCAATTACACATGTAATCAAATGATCAATAATCCTCTCTTTTTTGCAGACAACAACGTGGAAAGCCTCCTTCATCTTTCACATGAGTACCAGATTCTCCAACTGATTTACGATTGTGAGAAAGTTCTCGTGAAACAACCCGCCAGTGTCCATAACCTGATACTGGCCGACAAGTTCTCTCTACCTGAGCTGCGGCAGGTTTTCTTTGAGTACCTGAAGAGTATTCCGTATAGCAAGCTCGAGGGGAATCCAGAATTTGAAATAGTCGATAAAAACACACGCATTGAGGTATTTGAGCGTCACTCGATGCACCAGGAACCGAGCATTGAGAATCTGTTTCTGGCTGAGAAACACAATGTGCCTGAAGTGTATGAGAATTGTCTGCAGTATCTCAGAGACACACCTTTCACACAACTCAAGGCTGAAGCTGGTTTTCCTAACCTGAAGAATGATGTTCTCATAGAAGTACTGAAGTATAAGGTTGAGAAGCTAGAACCACTTGAGGCACTCAGGGAAGAAGTAAGTAACTTAGCTCAGATGACGGTCAGTGATAACTCGGCGTTATGTGCGAAAATGTATCACCCGAAAATAAGTGACATCAATTGTCGGCATTGTGCATTTGATGCGCTTACGGAGATAAGGATTGTTGTGGAAAGGAATTGAGAACTGTTAGGCCCCGGGCACCATGGGATCAGGCTGAGGACATACCCACAACTCTAGTACACCCAAAGTGTCAGCTGTAATTGTACTCACCATCTAGGCCGTACTAGTATAATGGCATGCACATCAGCATCAGTGCAATTAGGTATTTACATAATATTTCCCTCAAAGTCACAATGTACTTATCATATTTGGTACCATTGGAAAGAGAACATCTCAATCTATACATTGGCCGATTTACAAACTACCATTGTTTATACTGATCCAAATATCACGTATTGAACATGACACAGGGATGAAATATTCCTATATAGATTCAGTATAATCCATTTCCGAAGTATGTGTTAGATTTGCTGATAAATCTAAACACACAGGCTAGTAAAAAATAAACTGATGTATCACTCTGCGCTTTGGTTTTATCTCCTAAGGTCATAAATAGGTAAAATATTGAAAAAAATGGGTGTTTTCCCCCCAACTCATGGCCCCCATGTGTTGGTATAGCTACGACCCATTGTTCTATGATTACAGATAAAGTACTGCAAACCTACCCATGGGGGACAGTAACTTAGTACAGTCAGCTGTTCATGGTCTAATGGTTAGACAAAATGTACCAAATAAATGGTACGCCCCAGAACCATGCACAGTACCAGTATGTTGGTACAGTCTGATTTAATTGACTGTGCCAAGGTAGTAGTGTGTACCAACAACCTATTCCACTCCCCTACCTGGGGATCGCGCGCTTCATCTTGCTGTCCAAGACTCATGCTCATGCATTTTTACCACCCACCCCTTAGCTTAACTCTTCAAGGATGACATGGTGCTTTAAAGCACGATGCCCTTTGTCGGCATGATGCATCAATGCGCATGCAGTACATGGCGAGTAACTCACTGGGACTACATTGATGCATCTTGATGACAAATGTCATCCGCCCTTAAAGTATAAGGAATGGGTTTAAAAAAGACAATGCTGTTTTAATAATGACCTGTGTACAAAGGAGAAATGTCTAAATACTTGTAACCATGTATTCTCCATGCTTGATGCCATCCATGTAAGTGCACTAGTCTGTTATAGTGGACTTGTATATCAATCAATGTTGTTCTCACTATCCCTGAAATCTGGTTTCCGGTAAATATATTTCTTAAATAATTGGATGGAAATGCCAAACTATAATAAAATCTGTCATTAGTGGTAGCAAATTCTCGATATTCCGTCTTGTCTGTTTGTTAGGCAATTATATGATTAAACAAACCTGCATTATGAGAACACAAAGAAAAGAAACAGCGTCAAAAGAAGAGTCCAGGTTGTCTCCAGAAGGACTCCCCTCTTTAGGGGAGTCCAGGCTGCCTAAGGGAGCCTAGGTGACTCCCTGATCGATCTGAGGGAGTCACCTGGGGGAGTCACATAGTTCCCTGACTCACCTAAGGGAGTCACATAATGACCTGGGCTTCCCTTAAGAGGGGAGTCATTCTGGAGGCAACCTGGACTCCCTTTGGACGCTGTTTCTTCTCTCTGTGAAGAACACCGAGATAAGAATGCCCACGACTTCAAAGGCGCTAGGTTATATGATTAGTACCATAGTAACTTTCTTGAGTACAATTTTATTGTAATAGCTATATACATTTTTTTGATGCTGCTGTATTTCGAAAATCATCGATGAATAAATGCATGTTTACATAGATCTACTCAAAGAAATGCTCTATGTGTGTATTATGTACCTCATTTCAGATCTTTGAGACAGGTTTTAGAGGTGAGGTCCAGTTAGTTATTTTAGTTACTTTATCAACATAACAATGATAATTTATCAACTGCAAATGCTGAGGTATATTCTAGACATACATGATATATGTATCTACACAGAGAGAAGGAGTAGGATCACTGTGACTCTCAAATGGGAGTTCAGCCCCGATCACTGAGGTAACTCTCCCCACAACTCCAGAGTGACTCCCAATCATTAGGGAGTCTTAGAACAGAGTCATTGTAGAGTCATCATAGAGTTATTTTAGAGTCCTGCTAATGTTTAGGATCGACTTGTACTGTTCCATTACGAATTTGTACATTTCCCATTTGTATTGTAGCATTTCCCGTTTCATGTGATAACATTGTCCGCGTGTATGCTAATATTTCCTGTTTTACGTGGTAACATTTTCCGTTAGTATTGCAACATTTCCCGTTTTACGTGGTATTATTTCATGGTGACATTGAACAGTGCTTTAAAGCTTGACCGTCATGGTTGAAGTGAGGCCAAAAGCACTTTTGGATATAGTTCAGTTTTCATTCACAAGAGGGCTCTTAAGGGCTGGGAGCTCAGCTCTTACAAGCACAAGATAGGGTGAATATGTTGTTGCTGGACAATGCTCATGGTCCCCTGTCCAAACACTGCTGCCCTCTGGTGAAACTGTTATTTTAGTCCATGTATAGAAAATGCTGAACTTATTCCCTGACGGCCAAGCTTTAACTGGTGCAAGAGTTTTGGCAAATAATACTCCATGCCACAGGGCAGCTGGGTCTCACCTCCTACTTATCTGGTCAATGCAGATGCTTCTTTTCCATTGTGAACTTTACATATCAACTTGTCATGATTGTAAATTCAATCTTTTGCACTAACTTCCAGCCTTAAGCTGTCATGACATTAAGGTCCTTTAAATTCTCTCAATTTCTTGCTTCAATTCGCCATGCGCTTATTAAAAGTCCATGATATATTAAACCATAACCAGTTTGAGAACCAAGCTGTCACAAGGTGACCATACTTATTTAGTAAATTCCCCTCAATTATCATGCAAAATTTCCTGTAGGCTACCCGGGCCCATGCGAAAGTGACTCTGAAGAAAAGTACGGGCCCAGACCCACAATTACGGGCCATCGGCTCCCAGGCCAACATTAGTGTCTACCCCTGAAAAGGGATGAAAGAGCATCCTTCTCTTTCCTCAGAAACTGTGCCTCTTCACACACGTTTGATATGTGGTTTTATTGTGTTTTGAGATTCCTCTAATAAGATCAGAATTTTGTAGCAGACATGACGTTGTTAAAGTGTCCATTGGCATCCACACTATTTTCTCTCTGCAAAATATAAGAAAAATAGCAGTGCTTATCGTTACTGTATATATTATCATTATGATACAAGGCCAGTTTAACACTTTGCTGCAATATAACATCAGACTTTTGTAATGTACACTGAGGCTTACCTTGTGGAGAATTAAAGTTTAATTTAACAGTTTACTTAGCACCTGTTTATAACACATTAATCCTCTTTGGACTATGATTCAAAGAGGATTGATGAAGAAATATCTAACAAATCTAAAATGATACACATTATGTTACACCTGATTTTTTTTTTATTTCTATTTCATCATATTTGACCTAGGCCAAACAAAAAAATAACTGTGTTCCGGTAACATTACCAAATAAGTAGGTTAGGTCGGTTGATTCTTTTAATATATTTTTTAATGGTTAAAAAAAGAATATGAGGTGAGTTGCAACGGAATATCTCTTGGATAGATCGGTTATTAGATAGTGTAGAACCAATATCTGCCTAATTATGCCAATATCAGATCTCTTTTTCCATACAAGATACCCCACCTTTCTAGTATTTCAAATGATAACAATTCGGATAGATGAAGGTCATAAGGTGTATCTTATCCCCTTTGGTGATTCTTTTAAAAAGATTAGGCCAAAGTCATAGGGTCGGTCCGGGTTACCGTAACACAAATTTTTTTTTGTTTAGCCCTATAAACAATTTATCAACATTTCTGTATTTTTTAGTATTAGATAGAAAATGAATGCACCAACATACATGTTTGCCGTGGATAGCCTTTTCATACTCGCTGTCCGTTTGCCGGTAGCAGTACCTAACTACGGGGTGCAGCAGGCGACGCTCCACAGGCTGCGGGTTCATCCCTGTAACAAACCTCACTGCATGAATGTTGGCATTTAAGTAAATTTAGGATGCCTTAAAAAAATCTTTGAGCTACTTTAAGTTCAGTTATGCCATGTCAATGTCCATGAGATGTCATAACAGCATTTAAATGGGTTCAAGGGGGTACGATACTCTTTACTTCCCACCAACAGATTTACCCAGGGTTACAGCAGTTAGTTCTCACATGTATTTACTGTATAAAAGTGAAAAGAAAATAGGACCTTGCGGTTGAAATTACCATAGTAGGGCATTGGCTCACTAGTCACATGTGTGAAATTATTGAAATGAATATAACTTAAAGATTCATGATCTAAACAGCTAGTTCTAAAATTGCTTTCTATTCAAATCACATACTATATATCAGTACTTGCAATGAAAAATATAGATGGGATGATATTTATTGGAAATTGTAACTATTTTTAACATCAAAGTCCAATGATGACAGGGAAAAAACACAGTTCCTTTAGATGTCATCCAAAATAAAAAAACATCCTACCAATATATCTTCTCTGTATTAGACAGCTGGAACAACTATACAATTGGGCACAAAATGAAAAAATATAAATGACATGTCGCAGCATTCGTTTTTCCACATTTTTTTCATCTAAAGTAGAGATTATTCTAAGAAAGGGGTAAGTTTAAGGGGTTGACTTACATGATAAATCCTTCTCTGGAAAATAATTACCTAACTCTATCTGAGGTGTATAATGACTACAATGCACAGATTCAACCATATAAACCATAACATGTTCATAATCTACAAAATATCATTCTAGGTATTTCTCATTTTGAGCCACTGCAGCACCTCCACTGGCTGCCTGCATGTAGTAGGCACAGGTGGCCAGTGTGTCTGCTCCCCTGTATACCCACAGGCTGCGCAGACTGGATGTCTGTGGGCAAGTGTAGCGACCCTCTTTAAGTTGCACAAACTTAATTAGATATCAAGTTTTGAAATAAACCCAGTATAGACTTCCAATAGTCATTTCTTTACCAATTGACAGGCCCTTTATCATAGGAAAGACATCTAGATGAAATACTGAATGGCGGGCTTTCTGATAGACCCAAAATTAGCTGGTAATGTATCTTTAAGCTACACTTACCTGTGAGCATGCTGACCACCACACCTACCGTCACGGTGATCAGGATGGCAAAAAGCGCTATCCACAGGTACGAGATGGAGTAAAGCTTATGGAGGTGGTCCACCTCAGGGCTGAAATCACAAATATCATGAAATGATAGTTTGGGTTGGTGTTTTAACATAAATCAAGTGACCCTCATATTGACCTCTGACCTCAATTTCACCTCGTAACCATAACAAATAGTCAAGCCTTGATCATTATGCATTCTCAACCCAACCAAAATCAGTTTGAGTTCATTGCCTGAAGAAGGTGAATACATTCCACCGAAATGATGCATTTTCCATCAACTACTTTGATGTAACATCAAACACTGAATAAACTTTTGCCTCTGCTATACACAACTTGTTTGGTTTTGTGTAATAAATTCTCGAACTATATGTACCGTAAATTCCCGCGTATTACCCGCATCTCGCGTATAACCCGCACCCCCAACTCAGGAAAATCCTATAACCCGTTTTTGGATTTGAATATCTCAATTTTAGTACTGATCTATATAATAAAAACCCTCGTATAACCTGCACCCTATATGAGCATGTTTGGTATCAACTGAAAGCTGTGTCTGGTTCGCGTACAACCCGCGGGTAGAACACGGGAATTTACGGTACATAGAAAATTAAATGATGATCCCACCTCAGTGTTGTCGCGGCTGCGGCTGCCACTTTACGCACCACCTTAGCATTGTACTCTGCAGCATACGTGCTGCAGTTAGTGACTGTGGTGGGCAGGATGACGTTGTAACGCTTAATGGTGTAGCTACCAAAGCTGATCCACATAGCTACGATGAAGCCGACCACTCCCCCAGATGCCGCACCCTAAGGAGGTAGAACAGGAGAACTTTGCTTACTGCGGTATTGAAATCAGTTAACTGAATGTCACCTTGGGTTTACTTGGGTTTTAGCTTGCTCAGTTTCTATAGAAATACTATGAAAAATAAAATGTTGATATTTTTTCTGTTCAAAGCTAAAGACAAATTACCGTATTCGACGTAATAAGCGCTCTGGGCGCTTATAAAACTATTTTTATGGTAGTTTTAGTACTTACGAGTTTAGTTGTCTCTAAAATCGTGAAATTTTAGCCTTTGTTCTAGTCTAAAAATACCACCAGAAAAAAAGAGGAGGGTAATTATTACGTCAAATATGGTAGTTATCATATGGCATTTGCTCAGTGTAAAATGGTATGCACCAGAATGAAAACCAGGTTATTGGTCAAATTAGTTGTAGAAGCGACTATGTTAGGACTAGGGGTATTTGCTACTATCTAACCTTAAGCACACCTGATAGACGTTGAGCCAACATTGCAGTCCAAACATCCAGCAATGGTATTGTGTTTATGAGTATTTTTTGTCAGGTTGAATACTCACAATCCAGTTGGTGAATGGTAGGAAGATGCCCATGAGGTACATGCCGGTAGTGGGTCCAGCCGAGGCGGACATGAAGGTGACCACCATCTGTATGACCGTACCTCCCAGCTTACTGACTCCTATAGACAGGCAGCACGAGACCACACCCACCGCTACCACTGTAATTATACATAACACTCCAAGATTACTGACTCCTATAGACAAGCCGCACGACACTACACCCACCGCCACCACTGTAATTATACACAACACTCCCAGCCTACTGACTCCTATAGACAAGCCGCACGACACTACACCCACCGCTACCACTGTAACATGGACAGACCCAGTGGGCACAGAACATTGAATCAACATTGAAAACTGGTTGACAACGTTGATTCAATGTTGATGCAACATTGATTCAACATTCAACTGAGTTTTTGCCCACTGGGGAGGTCCATGATGAGCTGTCAGAATGACAGGTTTCTCCATGAGTGAGAACTTGGGCTGTATGAAGTGAGGCAGAGACGAGTGTCATGTGGCTCAAGGTCAACGAGTGGAGAAAGCAGGAGTTCCGACTGATTAGAGTTGACCTCTGTATTTATTTATTTTGTGTAATTGTAGATGAATTGTATCTAAAAACGATGTTTAAAGTTGGTTTTATAGCTGTTTTAATGACATCATCGTGGTGAAACCCCGACAGAGAATGAGAATCAGGTTTTCCACAGGGGTGTGGAGAACGGCTATCCTCGTACTAAGAATGGAATATTTGTTTTCTCCACATGAAATAAAGACAATGCTCCTAGCTTACTGACTCCTACAGAAAACACTCCCCCCCCCACCCCACCCCCACCGTAACATTGGGAATATACAACGCTCCCGGCTAGCTTACCCCCCCCCCCCCCCCACCACTTCACTGTGATTTGGAGATTACATCTCTTCACCACTTAGCTTAAAGAAAAGTCCTGAAAACCATGAACTGTACATTCCCTAATAAGTTAGCCATTATAGTCTAATATATAGATTCTGTGAGCTTTAATGCTTAATAAGGTTCATGAAGTTGAATATACAATGAAATCATCATAACTAGTTTACCTAATAACTTAGTGATGAGTACATTACGCTTCTCGGGCAGGTTTTGCCAGATCACTCTCAGCACGTCTTCCCATAGATTCGCTGCACTCGAATTCAGGGTGGAAGATGCAGAGCTAATGTTGAGAAAGATGCTTGTTGTTAGCCAGCTGTATAACACATTAGTAGCAAACAGACACAAGGTCCAGTGAGTTAGAGGCCTGAATAACAGAAATGCAAATTGAAACAAGAATTGCGGTTGTTGCCGCGTAAAAAAATGCCTCAGGCATTTTTATACGTGGCAACAACCGCAATTCTTGCATTTGAAGGAACATAATGTGTACATGGTTGGTATATTTGTAGGGGACCCATTCAAGACACCATATAAACAGGGCGGGAGGATGATATAACTGACAGATGTGACACAACAGGGGAATACGTACAGCTACAGGCATTTAGTGTAATATACAGCCACTAGGTGGCCACCAGTGCAGCAGCATACCATTATCTCAGTGATTTATCATAGAACTTATGGAAACTTTCCCTTGCCTGATTTTGACAAACATAACCTTCTCTTCCAAATAAATATTAACATGTATTTGTGTGATTATCTAATTTTGAGTACACCAACAGCTTTCTTAAAGAATTAGATGTAGTTTTATGGAGAATGTTCTGAGTCCTACTAAGTAGGACTAGCACTGTCAGTGCTTAACACAGAGACAGGTTCATATGTGTTACTAAGAAAGGCTGATGCTGATTATTTTGGGGGTAGGATTTCCAGAATTGGGAAAGGAGAAGTGGCCAATGATAAGGTTCCATGATAAGTCAGTAGGGTTATTTCATATTGTTACATGGGTAGTGGCCACCTAGTGGCTGTTTATGTCACTAAATCCCCGCAATGCTACGTTTCCCCCTGTTGCGTCAAAAATATGGGAGTTATTATGAATTCCTTGGGTCCTTGTTAGGGGGGTGGGGGGGGAGGTAGGATTATAATCAACCTCAGGAGCATGGAAATGAGTGTTGCTAGGCAGATAAACAATTAGAGTAGCTGTTGCTAGACAATCAGCTGTCTTAGCAACAAACCAATTGAACCATTGAATTCCTTGGGTCCATTTTAGGGGGACTAGGTACAATTATAATCAACCTCAGGAGCATGGAAATGGGTGTTGCTAGGCAGATAAACAATTAGAATAGCTGTTTCTAGACAATCAGCTGTCTTAGCAACAAACTAATAGAACCATTGAATTCCTTTGGTCCATGTTAGGGGGGGTAGGTAGGATTATAATCACCCTAAGGAGCATGGAAATGGGTGTTGCTAGGCAGATAAACAATTGGAATAGCTGTTGCTAGGCAGCCAGCTGTCTTAGCAACAAACCAATCAAACCATTGAATTCCTTGGGTCCATGTTAGGGGGGGTAGGTATGATTATCATCAACCTCAGGAGCATGGAAATGGGTGTTGCTAGGCAGATAAACAATTAGAATAGCTGTTGCTAGGCAACCAGCTGTCTTAGCAACAAACCAATAGAACCATTGAATTCCTTGGGTCCATGTTAGGGGGTAAAGGTATGCTTATGATCAACCTCAGGATCGAAAGGTTGATTAATATTAATTTTATCATTATATGCATAAATTTGTGTTGTGACACCTTAAAACAAAATGGCGGCACCCCTTAAAACAAAATGGCGGCACCCGTACTGACTTCCTGTCAAGTGAAAACAATATAATGCCTCAACCTGGTGGTTAGCAAGCTCACCACCAGGGCCCCTCCGGGGCCTTTCGGCCTTAACAAGGGTAAGGGTTGTCAGAGGTCCAGCCGCACACCCCTGTCAAAAAAAATTCAAGTGCCCCCCCCGGGACTCTGCCACGTGTAGGGGGGTTTCCCGCGGAGCGGGAAAACGGCATACTGACACGGGCGAGATTGGAAAAGGCGCGCACGCGGCGTGCGCGCCTACGGCGCGCACGGAACTACTTGAAGATGTATACGTGCGCGGGGGCGCACTGGTCCGCGGCTTAGCAGCTGCGAGTCTATGACGTACACGCTAGCTGTGCAACACTCAGGGACGCGGGAAAAGAAGGAGACCGGGTAATGGGGGTAGAGGGGGCGGAGCTTAGAGCTTAGACGAGTAGTACCAGGGATAGCCGACTCCACAAAATTGTTAGTTCGGGTACCAACCGCTAGGTGCAATAGTTCGGGTACCAACCGCTAGGTGCAATAGTAGCGTTTGGCACAACGTAAAGTCGGCCATTTTGAAATACCAAGGTTTCCTACTATTTCTGCTGGCTCAACTCGCTCCATATAGGGGATGAAGATTGACAGGAGTCACGTGACTCTGGCTGGTGTATCCTCGCGCGACCTGCAACTGCTAAGCCTGTGTGCACATACACTACAATATAGTCCCCTAGTTTTACCACCAGAAATCTTGTATTCTTCACTAAATTAAAATTTTAGTTGTCACTCCGGAAAAAAGTGATAATCTTTTTTCGTTTCCGCTAAGTAAATTATAAATTTAATTTTTATGTTTATTGGGCTAAATCCCTTTTGTAATTGTATTAGAAATATCTAAACTTTACTAACAGTCATATCATTGTTTACAAGTCCTATATGAGCATTTGTATTAATAGTAAAAGGAAACAAATGTTAAGTAGTTTATAATATTTTATTAAATCTTTGCACAATGATATTTCTTATATATCCTTTCTATAAATATTGAATATCATATTGAATATCATATTAAGTACATTCATTATTCAATTACATTTGATATCATATATTCCATAAAATCAGAATAACCGTCTCTCCATGTATTAATTTTTAACTGTGTTGAAAAGCCCCATTATAGTAGTTTTGAATACAGTCTGACACTTAACATGAAACGAACAATAAATTAGATGTCATCTATTTACAACCATTGGTATGGTAGTATGTAACACATGTTACATTTAGAATATACAATTCGCTTAGACAATCCATGGTTATAACCCCTCTGTGTGGTTTACTTGTTTGTTTTTTTATTTTTTTAAACATGGGGGTATTAGTTATACAAGCATTTATACTGCAAGCAGCATGAATCAGACCCTAGGTTCTGTATATAATATTTTACAAGTATATAGATACTGATGAAAAACTTTAAGCCTCACTTGAACTTCAGTATATAACATTTTATAAGTATGTAGATACTGATTAAACACTTGCTTGAAATTAAGTGCAGATTATACAGGGGTTGTGGCGAGACATGGACAATACCATTTGTGTTATTTTGTCCGAATAAATACTCCTGTATAGAACTGCAAATTGCTGGTGGCTATTTGTGATTGCAATCGTATTGATACATCCAGAGTTCTTGTCTTGTCTTCCTCCTCAGCCAAGGTGAAATGGTATCCTTCAACAGTTTAAGTGTTCCAGCCAGATCTGTAGTGTAAGAACAAAACTCTTTAGTTTGGAATGTTAGACATAGAAGCCACATTTTGCATGAACTTGTATGTCAGTGACGGTTATTGGATCTGGCTATACTTTTTTTTTCTAGTATCATACATTATTCGCATCAGGAGCTACTGTGTAAGTGATTTAAGAGATGTTGCACAGTATAAATAGGGTTGTCTGCAAATGAATGAGCTTGAACTTAAAGTAACAGTATGACATTCACCTATCAGATAGTAAGAGAGGAAACTTACATTTCTGTTAACTTACTGGAAAGGTGTCCCGCACAGCAGAAGTCCATTCAGATCTGTGGGTAGGTAATGTACAGTTTGTTTACACACTATCAGAATGTATGTTTAAATCATATTCAAGAATTCTTACTGGTAGGATATAAGTACATCTATCATAATTACTGAATCGTATTCTTATCAAAATCAGACAGCTCACAGGAGTATTTATTTATTCACAGCTAAAATATGTTTTAATGCAAGTTGAGCTTATTCTCTGTTGGTAAAACATTTACATATTTGACAATGATGAAGGAAACTTACCTTTGTTGATCAAGGGCCCCCATCCTGTGAGTTCCCCTGCATGGCTGCAGTTTGTGTACATCTGTGGGTGGTTAATGTAGAGGACATGAAGTTACAAGGATGTTGAATATAATGAGGAATATTTGAAGAGTCTGTCAAGAGAATGTATTACATACTTAAACTAGCACTCACTTACCTGGAGACTTCTGCAAGGAGATAAAGGTTTGTCATAGCATGGATATCAAGTTTTGTGAATTAATTTAGTTGGAAGACTATGAGTACTACAATGTGCTTTAATGTCATAATTCAGGTCTTTAGTATTTGTTGTTTATCACTTCTGTTTATATTTAAATGGATTTTTTTTTTACTGTATTGCTGTGTACTTCCGGTGTATAATGAGACAGGTAATCTATCATAGAGAACATTAAAGGAAAGTTGTTGCTTTACCTGTATACACACACAGCAGCCACTCGTCCCAATGGTCTCGCGATCTATCCTCCTGAAAGAACAATATTAAAATGATTATGACCATGTGTCTTGCAGATATATTTAGTACTTAAACCAATTAATGTATGTTAACCTGTAATATTAAAAGGAACATACCTTGTAAAAGTATGGTATTACATGTGTTATTCATACAAATGTGGCTCATTTTTCCCATCCTAGGCATATATTTGAGATCTATTTTACAGATTATGCTTAGCAAGTTTGCAGTGTGACATGACACCCCAGCTGTGAGCTACAATTGATCACCCAAGTGGGGCATCAGACTAACAACATTTCATTACCAAGGTCACTAACACGGCAGGTGGGACAACCTCATGTTCAAGCAACGATGATATTGAAGTACTCAGCATAACCTACAAAATAGTCCCTTCAGCAACACCATAACACCATCATCAACATGCAGGTGGGACAACCTGAAGTTCAAATGAGGCTTTCACCCACACCATAAGACCATCATCAACATGCAGGTGGGACAACCTGAAGTTCAAATGAGGCTTTTGCCAACACCATAAGACCATCATCAACATGCAGGTGGGACAACCTGAAGTTCAAATGAGGCTTTTGCCAACACCATAAGACCATCATCAACATGCAGGTGGGACAACCTGAAGTTCAAATGAGGCTTAGAGTATTTGATCAGTATCTATATACATGTGAAATCATAATATGGGTATTACAACCTCTTTTTTTTCTTTTTTTCTCTTGATTGCCCAAGTGGCTTCAGTACCAAAGTTGCTGACATGGCAGGTGGGACAACCTCATGTTCAAGCAGCAATGATAGTAAAGTATGCAGCACAACGTACAAAACAGTTGTCAGCTTTGGACCATGTTTTATTATCATCTTAACATTTGTGGCAGCAAGAAAAGTTCATATACTACCATAATATAAAAGTTGGTTGATAAACTGGATATATTATAACCTGAACATGTACTAAAAGTACATGTGGCTGTAAATCAGTAACAGCCACTCAGGAAGTAATGTTTACTCACAATAAACTGTGGTTCAACATTGCATATCATAATTTAGAGTGTATTTACATATGTACACAGTTAGAATGTGATGAATGATCCTAAAGGCCCTAGACCTGCACAGTCTGTCTGGGCAGGTGTAGCTCCAACAACATTATGATATAAGAGCTGACCATTGGGACCTTGAAAGCACCCGTGTGCACCCAAGATGTGAGGGAGATGAGGGAGAACCAAACTGTGAAAATTTTTGGGAGAAGTACTGACGTAGTCGTTTTACACCAGAAGAATTCAAATGTAACAAATCAGTATGATAATACATGTTGTCAATGAGACCATGCTTGAGGAATAGGCTGGATGTTGAAATGAATTTGACTTGGTCATCAGAACACAATTTCTGTATCAGATGGTTCATTAAAATTACTTTGTGACCAACCTGCTGGTCATCACAAGGCCTTGGTACAATGGAAGAGATGATGATAGTGATGTTTTCATTGAGGGCTTTTATCCCAGAAATGAGGTCCTTGAAACAACCAATTGTGGATTTTAAATCATCTGAAGAAATATCATTTGTGCCACACATAAGTATAACAGAAGAATATGGTTTGAAATCAATTTTCTGGATGAACCAAAGAAATTGATGTACTTGTGCCCCCCTGAAACTAATGATGTCCGTAGATGAAATATGTCTAATATTTTGGACCAACGAATCCCCGAGAACGAGGCGGAAAGTCATCTTCTGTAATTAGATAAATTAGTTATCATAAATCAAGGGAAGACAAATAGGTAATGCATAAAGCAATTATGGCAAGTCATATGTATCCCCATATTTCAAATCGTCGAGCATTGAACTCGGGGAATCATCTGAATCAGAAATGAAGCACTGTGAATCAGGAATAATATTGTCTGATCTCAACAGAAGTACTGTTCTTGATCTATCAGCCGAAACCAGCATAGTGGTGGACTTGTGGGTCACAGAAGTGGCCTCTGCTATAGGAAATAATTGAAGAAGAGGGTTGGTTAACAACTTAGGAACTGAAATGTTTGCAGTGTCGAGGTAAATCGAAACCAGCATAGAATCATCATCATCCAACATATTTGTAATTGTGTGGCCACGGTAATCGGCACAGGGAAACACATATGTTAAGTCATCATTTACAGATACAAAGCATCCAACACCATATGCAAGGGAATGAATTCTTAGTGATTTGGTGATGGTGAGGTCAGTAGGTGGACGTTTGATGTCAATGGTTTCCAATGTCTCTGATGAGATGTGGGAAAACATTTGTGTGATCGGATGAAGAGCTGTGACGGATGGATAACATGCATGAAGTGTTGCTGCAGCTAGTTCCCTCAGTGATGGAAACATGGTGATGCTGGTGGTATGAAAGAGAGTTAAGCATATGGTGAAGGAGAGTTAACAAATTTATGGTCTTGGGCTTTCGAGACCCTTTCGGCACCTCAAACGCTCCATTTCCTCCATGACTTTAACTGGTTTCCGCTCGATGGATTTTGGACTGAAGTCAAGTAAAATAAGCCCTGAAATTGATGTTATACGACTGAGGGCAACATAGGCCATACCATCAGTGAATACTTTCCTACCAATATCCACCGCTGCCTCATTCAGTGTTAACCCCTGCACTTTATGGATTGTGGCAGCCCATGAAAGACACAAGGGAAACTGTGTTCTTTGAAGAGGGCTTCCTTTCTTTCCATAAAAGAATGCAGATATAGGATATATGGGAACAGAGTTATCCTGTCTGTACATTCTACCAACTTTCTCATCAAAGAAATTTATCATAATAGCTTCTGGCTCATTACGAGAAATATCTTGCCATTTAAAAGCCGTTATCACTCCTCTAGCACCATTTACTAAGCCCTCAGATGTTGCAATATTTCTCCTTAACATCACAGTTGCACCAACTGCCAGTGTAAGGTTTGAAGGAAGGCCAGCACATTCCCTGTCATCATCTGGTATTAAGTTGGGATTGACCTTATGTGAGGTGTAACAGTAGTGACCATTGCTACTTTCAACCGTGGCATGCTTTGCTGGAAAGGAATAGAGTTTAGTTGTTTCAGCCAAAGTTTGTAACATTGCATCGTTATGCTCATCACACTGTTCAATTTTGGGAAACAAACAGAACACTTTAAATGATTCAGTTGAGGAAACTGATTTTGGCTTAGAGTTCTTTAGGAGGAAATCTATGTCTGATGTTTCTGGTGCTCCTATTCTCACTCTATTCAGGAGGTCTCGGTACTCAGGATCTCCCTTCTGGCGTTCCACTGTTTTTAATTCTATCATGGTGAAGAAATCTCGCCACAAGTGTTTGCCAAGTGCGGTTTTGGCAACAGGAGAAAATATGTGTCCACCATGTACAGGTGGCAGTTGGAAGAAATCACCAACAGCGATTACATTCAAGCCGCCGAAATACACATCATTGTCTGAAATACCAAATATCTCACACAAGCGAAGATGGATATGCAGGAACATCTCATATGATACCATACTAATTTCATCAATAATGAGTGTAGTGACATCTTTCCAGATTCGCCTCATGTCATGTAATTTCTCAGAATTCAGAGGAAAGAATTTAGTAGGTCCACCATGTTGTACAGGCAGCGAGAATGCTCTATGAAGAGTAATTCCATTTATATTAAATGCTGCCACTCCAGTTGGAGCTGTGATTACACATGAATTTGCAGAAACTGTAACTCTCCTTATATGTTCTTGAATTAAGGAAATGACATGTGATTTTCCTGTGCCTCCTGGTCCACTTAAGAACAGATGAAAGGGTGTATCAGGGTGTTGTAGCAAATTATGCTTCACAAAGTCATATGCAGACTTCTGTTCTAAATTTAAAGAAGCAACCAAGGCATTGAAGTCATGGTCCGTCATTCTTGTCTCAGAGACGGTGAGCATGTCAACTGCCTCCTGGTTCCCTACAGCGATATTGCATTCTATTTCAGCTTCAATATTTTCTGGCAAATCAACAATTTCAATGTCATGTGCTATATCATAAACTGAGTATTCTGGGTGATCAGAAGGTGGAGGCAAATCAGCATTGAGTGATTCCAAATTTGGGGCAACCACAGGAGCAATGTAATCATTGACAACAACATCATTGTAGGACTGGATTTGATGTATAGCTGAATCTAATTCATTTGATTTAGAAGATTTCCTGTTATTTGGGAATTTATCATGAAAGGAGTCTTCAGCTGTTTTAAAACCTAATGTCAGTTCTTCTTCTTCCCTCCATGGACGTCTTAAAATCAATTGTGAAAGAAAGTAGGTGTCTCCATCTCGTTCAGGTGTAAGGGTACTGGTCCTCAAAACTATTGGATGTTGGCGTTTGCGGACAAATCCTAGGTCATTTTGAAGTTTGAAACAATTTTCACTCTTTGATTCTGAGCATGTAGTGTAATTTGCAACAAAATCAAACAATGTCATAACTTCAAATTCAGGAGACCTGGGTCTACTTTTGTATCTATCATAAACATTTCTCACAAAGATATCAGTACTGTCATCATTCTCATGTGAAAACTTTGATGCTGAAACCAGGAGCCGTGTACGCAGACATTGAGGTCGGATGTCCAGATATTGAACTGATATACTTGAGGAACGCAAAGGTAATCCACACATTTTATAGGCAGCTTCTTGGGCACTTAATTGCCTATGTGTTAAGAATGTGCTGCCCATAGTCATAAGTCTTGACTTTTGTGAAGCATCTTCAGGTATCCGCCTCTGCACTTCTGTAAGTTCCTGTTTCAACTTATCAGACTCCTGTTTACATATATATGAGCACACATACTTGGCTGCACCATACACACTCCCGATGAACTGAAGGTCCATATTTGCATTCCATAAACGTAACAAAGTTGGGTTGTATGGGTTGATGAAGGTGTTACCATACTGGCGCTTTATTACATAACATTTTGGGCTTGTGAGTAGATCTACCCCTTCCTTCATGATGGTATTGTGGGAAATATCTTGGGGGAAACCAAACCGGCATATCTCTTTCCCTCTTTTGAATCTCTTGCATGAGTCTGTGTGGGAATGCTGTTGAAGAGTTAGGACCCGCCTGTGCATCAAATTGTCCTCTTCTGCAGATGGAACTGAAGTTGTAACATACTTATCTATGAAAGCAGGGGCTTCAGCTTTCCCAGCATCAGTGGAAATGTCAGGGGCATCCTTCACCCACCAGAGAGAGTGTATGTGAGGTGATCCTCTTGCCTGGAACTCAACTCTCCAGAAGTAATTGATAATTTCTCCGAGTGGCTGTTGGGGAGAAAGTATAACATCATGTATGAAATGATGGACTCGCCTAGAAAAGTGACGTGCTGTTGTTATTGGGTTCCTGTTCATTAATCTCATCTTCAGTTGTTTTGGCATGGCCCTGATACTCTCAACATCTAATTCCATACCTTCTTGTTGTGCAAGGACAGTAATTAAGTCTTCCCAGTGAACATCATTTGCGGAGAGTGTTAGAAACCATGTAGGGGGGCCTAATGTTCTTATCATTGCAAGCACATCCAGTTGAGCTGCATTCCAGTATGAAGGGGAACCACGAATTGACCGCATGTAACCAAAGTACTGCTGTGGGAGGTCAGGATTTTTTGATATTTCCTTTCTGACAGTGCCTGCTGTTAATGTTTTCTTCCTACTTGCTGTTGTTGGGGGTCTCTTCTTCAGTGCAATGGAAATGTTGTTAGAAAGCATTTGCTTTTCTGTAACATTTGTACACCAGAAGAGGTATGGCAAATGGGATGAGAATCTACGGTCTGATGACAATAACCTTGTTTGAAAGTATTGTAAATGAGTTAAAGGGCGCTTACGCACTGCAAACAAACCATTTGTTCCAGTTGGGTAGAAATAAGGCCATGCATTTTCCTCTAGGTTTGATTGAACAAAAGTATTTAATGGCGCATTTTTATTTTTGCCCAATACAAATTTGTCCATGGAGGGAGCTGAAGTTTTCCCCAATACCTCTTTGGCAAAATCAACTTTGGGAAGACATGGCACATCGGAGGTGATGCTGGATTCTGTAAAGTCTATGTTTGTGGAATCAGCAGCACATTGATTTTCTGTGCAACCATCAAGTGTGACTATGACAGGCTCAGCTTCCTTCCCAGGTATCATGTAATCTTTATACATGTTGTTGTTGGCCTTCAACCATGCTATTGCACCTTTCACTTTGTCCATGTTTGCAACATATTCTTTTGGGATCTGAGCATTATTTGTGGTTTGGACAATGATAGTGTTACTGAGGGGCTGGGTCTTTTCTAGCATGTCAGTGATGTCATATGGGAAGTTTATGATTTGCCCCTTCATTGCTGTTTGACCATAGTGTAACAAAATCAACTTCATGTAGGGGTGGACCTGTGATATGAGGCGTTGTTCCACACTATTAAGGTTCTTGAGTTCTGGTGGTATGGGGGGGAGGTAGAGGTTGTTGATCATTCCTTGTAGTGGAACTTTGCCTGCAGATAAGCTTGTATGACATGGTGTGCAGAACTTAACTAAATCTGTTTTACTAACATCATGAAGAAGAGGTAGGAATTCAGGGTTGGCACTCAGGGAAACATGCTTTATGGACTTTGAAGGATAGAATAACTTCTTACAGGAGAAGCATTCAGAGGTGGGGCCTTCCATCATAACACCAGGAAAGGTGGACGGTGGTTCAACCTTTTTGACTGTACGTCTTGAGTATGTGTGGTCTTGTGTGGGCTTTGGTATAATGCACACATCTGGCAAGGTTTCTGATGAGGGTTGGTTTGGGCCTGAAGGAACTGGTTCATCTGGCAAGGTTTCTGATATGGGTGGTTTGGGGTCTGAAGGAACCGGTACATTTGGCAAAGTTTCTGAAGAGGGTAGTTCTGGGTCTGAAGGAACCGGTACATTTGGCAAGGTTTCTGACAAGGGTAGTTTGGCGTCTGAAGGATCCGGTACATTTGGCAAGGTTTCTGATGAGGGTGGTTTGTGGTCTGAAGGATCAGGTACATTTGGCAAGGTTTCTGATGAGGGTGGTTTGGGGTCTGAAGGATCCGGTACATTTGGCAAGGTTTCTGATGAGGGTGGTTTGGGGTCTGAAGCAACTGGTACATCTGGCAAGGTTTCTGATGAGGGTGGCTCATCAGGGTCTGACAGAATTGGTACATCTTGCAAAGTTGGTGAGACTGTTACAGGACCTGCTGATGAGGCATTTCCTGATTCAGAGTGTACCTTCGCTGATGTTGTCTTCCGTTTCTTCCTAGGAGCAGTTGATGTCACCGGAAGTTTAGTTTTTGGATCCAAAGCTCTGGAATAGTTGTGTTCAGCCTCACTTTGTGATGATACAATGACTGGTTCCTGCTCACCTTCTAGTTTTTGGGAGTCTGACACTGGGTGATCATGTGGTACTCCCACAGGAGGGTCATCTAACCTGCAAAATCTCTTGCCTTTATAACCATCCTGGGACTTGATTGTTCTTTTCTGAGTTGACCTTTTGTTGGACTGCATGGGCTTGCTAGAATGGGGGGCTGAGGACTCTGCATACACCGTTGGAAATCCTGTAGGGCCAGTGGTGGTCTTGAGGGTGGGCCAAGCTATTGGGTCTGTAAGAGGTGGGACTGAACATTCTGCATAGACCGTTGGAAAACCTGTAGGGGCTGAGGGAGCCCTGGTTGACTTATTTATCTGGGGCCACACAACTGGGTCAATGGGAAGTGGAGGTGAGTGTCTAGAGGTTACCTGTGTCCATTCTGCAGGGTTGGTAGTGACTGAGCCTCTTGTACCCCGAAGTATTGGCTCTGGGGTTTTGCATGGGCATGATGCCCCAACTGGTAATACAGCATCATAATGCTGTGAAGAGAACTTCAGTGTTACATAGGGAATAGCAGGTTTTGCTTTTTGTATCACTGAAATAGGCTTGAAGATGGTCCACTGCTCCTGACCTGCATACGCACAGAATACATAAACGTTGCAATTCAACATTGTAGCAAAAGCATAAATCTCTGTGTGTCCACCCCATGAAGTTCTCTGTCCAGAAGTTGATGACATCTCTTCTAGGTAGCGATCAAACGTAGTATGGGTGGCATATGTCTTGAAGACATTGGCATTCTTTCTCATGAAAGCAACCAAGGACAATCGGATGTTTCGGTGAAACAGTTGGTGAGCAAAGAGAGATGCGGACATTGCTCGAAATAGGCAGTTACCGTCACCAACAATTGGTACTTTCGTCCTGCCTTCTCTGTGGAATATATCATGCTGAGCAGAGGGAATGGTGGCAGAATTGTGTTTTTCTGCAAGGAATGACTGCCATGGTATTCCTAGTGCATGGCAGATTCCACCTGCATTATTGCATGAGCATGCGTGGTTGGAGATCATGTTGCTAATGTGAAAGGCAATGAGGCAGAACAAATACACAAGCACTTGAGTGCTGTAACAATAATGGTTACACAAAGCCAGTGTGAAAGTCAGTGGAGACAATTCATGAATATTATGAGAGTATGCTATACAGTCAAGGTATTCAATAATATTTCTAATGAGGAAATAGCTACTCAATGTGTAAACTCATTTAAACTCTAGGTCGTTCCAGCAATTGATTGTGAACAATACAGTTAACAATGAGTATAAATCTTAATCACAAGAAGAAACACCTTAATTTTAATGAATAGCAACAGCAAACCTCTAAACAATGAGCATTACTTCAAACTTGGAGATCACAAACTTGCCTATGCACAATTTCAATTTTGACTGCAATAAATGGTAAACATAAATGTTTTGAATGAATAACGCACAATTGAATATGTGTATGGCAGGAAGGAGAGCAGATATGTGTGTATATATGTATCCACCTCCTGTGTGTTGGGGGGGGGGGGGGTGTCATGCACCTACTATAGTTGTCCTGTGTGTGTGTGTTGGGGGGGGGGGGGTACCATGCACCTACTATAGTTGTCCTGTGTGTGTGTTTTTTGGGGGGGGGTACCATACACCTGCTATAGTCTTCCCGTGTGTGTGTTGGGGGGGGGGGGGGTACCATACACCTGCCATAGTTGTCCCATGTGTGTGTGTGTGTGTGTGTTGGGGGGAGGTACCATGCACCTACTATAGTCGTCCTGTGTGTGTTGGGGGGTACCATGCACCTAATATAGTCGTCCCGTGTGTGTGTTTTGGGGGGGTACCATACACCTGCTATAGTCGTCCTGTGTGTGTGGGGGGGTACCATACACCTGCTATAGTCGTCCTGTGTGTGTGTGTTGGGGGGGAGGTACCATGCACCTACTATAGTCGTCCTGTGTGTGTGTGTTGGGGGGGGGTACCATACACCTGCTATAGTCTTCCCGTGTGTGTGTTGGGGGGGGGGGGGTACCATACACCTGCTATAGTCGTCCTGTGTGTGTGTTGGGGGGGGTACCATGCACCTGCTATAGTCGTCCTGTGTGTGTGTTGGGGGGGGGTACCATGCACCTACTATAGTCGTCCCGTGTGTGTGTTAGGGGGGGGGGGGGTACCATGCACCTGCTATAGTCGTCCTGTGTGTGTGTTGGGGGGGGGGTACCATGCACCTGCTATAGTCGTCCTGTGTGTGTGTTGGGGGGGGGGTACCATGCACCTGCTATAGTCGTCCTGTGTGTGTGTTGGGGGGGGGTACCATGCACCTACTATAGTCGTCCCGTGTGTGTGTTGGGGGGGGGGGGTACCATGCACCTACTATAGTCGTCCTGTGTGTGTGTTGGGGGGGGTACCATGCACCTGCTATAGTCGTCCTGTGTGTGTGTTGGGGGGGGGTACCATGCACCTACTATAGTCGTCCCGTGTGTGTATTGGGGGGGGGTACCATACACCTGCTATAGTCGTCCCGTGTGTGTGTTGGGGGGGGGTACCATACACCTGCTATAGTCGTCCCGTGTGTGTGTTGGGGGGGGGGTACCATGCACCTACTATAGTCGTCCTGTGTGTGTGTGTGTGTTGGGGGGTACCATGCCCCTGCTTTAGTCGTCCTGTGTGTGTGTGGGTGGAGGGGGTACCATGCACCTGCTATAGTCGTCCCGTGTGTGTGGGTGGAGGGGGGTTCTAACACGCACGGCAGTGACTCCCCCATTGCCGTCTATAGACCAAGCGGCGTGACTTGGTCACTATAGCTGGAGAATTTGTGACTCGTTTCTAGGTTACCAAACCGTACAGCCAATGAGAGGACGTTATTCTGGAGCAGGGCTTGTCGTATGAAAATGGCGATGTTGTCAGTTTGGTTAGGAATATTTCTCAGTTATTAGTGTTATTTATGATGTTATCAGTGTTTTTGTTTGTTGTCAGAACCGCATTTAACCACGTCGCACGTCGCACGTCGGTCTCGGGGCTCTGCCCCATAGCACCTGCGGTGCGACTGGGCAAAGCCCCTCGACCTCGGGACTTGGTCAGAGGCCCCTCTAGGCTCGCCGTAGTTAAACGCGTAGACCATGCAGCTCCAATAGTCAACCTTTCTGTGGGGGGGGGGGGGCGTGGAGCTTCTGGAGTTGTCCTTTCTGTGTGCGTGCGGGGGCATGGCAAGCAGTTTCAAAGTAGGGGCGACTGAGGGGAGTTTTGGCCATTTTTGACCCCTTATTACTTGACCTTTTGGTTTGACCTTTATTGGGGTTGGTCAAAAGGACATGTCCTCCCCCGTCCCCCCTGGTTACCACACCCCTGGCATGTGTGTGGGGGGGGGGGGGGGGCGGAGGGATGGGTACAGCCATAGCATAGAAATGATTTGTATCTGCCTATGATATGGGCAAAAAGGTTTAAAAGCAAGGTTAAGAATAGGTTGTTGTATTTCTTTGAAAATCAGATACCCTCCAGCTGGTATACAACAGGAAAAGTATTATGTCAGACCCTGATACATGATAAAGGATGACTCATTGATACGGTAGTTAGCTCAGGTATTTTGTTGGTGCAGGTTTGTATGATATATGGAATGTATGGAGCTGATACGGTAGTTAGTCAAGGTATGTTGTTGCTACAAGTTTGCATGATCATATATAGAATGTATGGAGCTGAAAACCAAAGTATTTTTTAAAGTGAGACCCAACTGGGCTTTGCCCAGTGTGAAGCCCACGAAGTGGGCTTCACGCTGGGCAAAGCCCAGTCTCACTTTATGCAGTGGTCGAAATCAATGAAGGATTTGCAGCATTCAATTGACAAGTTGAGTGGCAGATATCCAAGAAGTTTATCAATATTAATATTTGAAATATTGGCAGATCATCTGCGATTATGATGATCTATCACTCATCTGATCATTGATTACAAAATAATTAGATATGGGATCATCTATCATGACAGATTTCTGCATGATGCAGTAAAAGCTTTGAGAGGGCACAAAATGGCCGACTTTGTGTTTATTTTCACATTCTCCTAACACATTCAAACACTGTAGTACATTGTCAATACAACTCGACTAAACCTCTGCATGGAGAGTGTCACAGTCCGTGACGTCATAGCACCAGTGACGTCACAGTCTTGGCGACGTCGCTACGTCACCTAGTAACATCGCTAGGTCACCTAGCAACGGTACTAAGGTACGTCACCTAGCAGTGTTTTGATTTTGTTGCAGTTTGATATACACTGACTTTGCCGTGATCAATGGCTACACCTTGCCGTGATCATTAGCTAAAGTTTGCCGTGATCATTGACTAAAGTTTGCCGTGATCATTGACTAAAGTTTGCTGTGATTGTTGACTAAAGTTTGCCGTGATCATTCACTAAAGTTTGCCGTGATCATTGACTAAAGTTTGCTGTGATTGTTGACTAAAGTTTGCCGTGATCATTGACTAAAGTTTGCCGTGATCATTGACTAAAGTTTGCCGTGATCATTGACTAAAGTTTACCGTGATCATTGACTAAAGTTTGCCGTGATCATTGACTAAAGTTTGCCGTGATCAATGCCTAAACTATGCAGTGATCATTGGCTAAAGTTTGCCGTGATCATTGACTAAAGTTTGCCGTGATCAATGCCTAAACTATGCAGTGATCATTGGCTAAAGTTTGCCGTGGTCATTGACTAAAGTTTGCCGTGATCATTGACTAAAGTTTGCCGTGATCAATGCCTAAACTATGCAGTGATCATTGGCTAAAGTTTGCCGTGATCATTGACTAAAGTTTACGGTGATCATTGACTAAACTTTGCCGTGATCATTTTCTGCTTTTGTCAAGATTAAGCTTGCCATGATCATTTGCAAGAGTTTGCCGTGACCAGTTTGCTGTGGTCTATGACTACATTTTACGGTGATCAAGGGCTCACTTTTTTCCAGGGAAGTTTCCAATTTTAATTAATTATGAATTAGTGATTTGCCTGAAGCTGTTATGAAATTAATGGAGTTGAGACGTTTGTGAGAGTACAGTGTAAATAGATATACACACAGGTCGGGTCCTGGTACTGTGTACATAGATATATACACACAGGTCGAGTACAGGGTACACAGATACACACACAGTGTACCTGGATACACATTGAACACGTGTACAGGGGTACATAGTAGTGTTGGTGGGGGGGGGGGGCTCTGACACATTTCGGGCATCTCAGATTACCATAGACACATTAACAGAACACCTACAGGAGGTCGTGAGACACAGCCAGCAGCTAAACTACCCAGTTACTGCCAGATGGTTAGCATGGTGCAAACATGTATCATGACAACATGGGTAATATCCCATTGTATTGAGGCATCATGCGGTGCTTAAAGGGTAATTTATGACCAACATATTCATGATACATGTAGCACCCAATGGGAGCACAGTAGTAGCTACAGGTGGACATTTCCAATCAGAATGCAGCTTGGAACGGACAGGGACACAAGGTAGATGATAGCTCTATACCTGGTGAGTATACTTGATTATATTAATTTAATTTAATACAGAGGTACATTACCTATATTTATATGATAGCCACATGCACCAATATATATATATCTGTGTTACTACTGTACCATTCTTGCTAACATCTTAATTATTTGTTTTCACTCCAGAGGCCGGTATGCAGCTCACAACATGACTGGGGCAGTGCGTCAGACAAAGGAGGGGAAGCAGAAGATGGTATTTTCCATACATTCAAATGAAGAAATATAAACGCTTAGATGACTGTTAAATATACTTTGCTTTTCATAGCATGAAACAGATATTTCAAATACACGTGTAACTCCATTTAAATTGTGTATATGTCTAGATGATCCCCACTCAATATCTTGGCCTAATTGACTTTGTTCTTTGCAGTTACCATTCGACCTGTTGGACACCTCCCTGAGAGAGAGCCCTGCCCCTGGAGGCGGACCCCTGCCCCTGCTTCCATTTATAGGAAATAAATAGATATGAGTGGTATGAGTGTCCCCCCCCCCCCAACCCCGACCCCCAATTGATGATTACACCACAATTTTCAATTTTTAGAAAGCCATAGCTGTGTTCAATACAACAACGAATTACAGGCATTTACGCAATCATAATGGTCAAATTTACAAAGATCTACAGCCATTTACTCTGTTGTAATCAGTGGTACCGGTAGGTTAAATTTGAATATAATTCTGGCTGTTGAATTTGTTTTTCTAAAGTGAATGCAGGTGAGCCTAACCTGAAGCTCACGAAGCTTAGTTTACTATGAAATTAAAGGTGATATTGATGTGAAAGTAAAGCTGTTTGCTATGAAAATAAAGCTCATATTGACGTGAAAGTAAAGCTCAGTTTTCTATGAGATTAAAGGTCAGATTGCTGTGAGAGTAAAGCTCAGGTTCAAGACGTGACAGTAGATGAGTTTGCAGTCAGAATAAGTCTTACCGGTACTCAGTTTGATGGGGAGGCGGGGGGGGGGGGGCTCACTTTTTTCTAGGGTCATATCCAATTTTAATTTAAAGTTGTTACTGAGACTGACCCCCGGTACTGAAGTGATTGAGTATTGGGGTGGTGGGAGCAGAAAGGCAGTGAGAGGGTGGGATGGAAGGTGGCAGTTGTCAGGCAACCGGTCTGACTACAGGAGGCAAATATTACATAGATACACACATATACGACTACAGGAGGTGCAAGGTATTGGGCTTAGACCCCTAAAATCGACATGGCAACATGAGCATTTCTTAAATCGACAGGGCGACATGGCAATTTCTTAAAATTGACATGGGACATAGCCAGTTAAGTGACATGTGACATGGGCATCTTGAAATCGACATGCAACATGGGGACCCCCCCCCCCCCCCCCCCACCATCAGCCCCCCCCCATGGTATGTAGATACACACAACTGCAGGGGATACATAGTAAACGCACACAGCACAGGCACAGGAGGTACTGTGTACATATACACACACACAGGTCGGGTACAACAGGTACATGGTACATAGACTACAGGGGACAAAGTAGTAGGGGTCGTACAACAGGATTAGAGCCAACATATAATATGCACGTGTAGATATGCACAAGTAGGACTGTTGGCTAGTCTAGCATTACAGGGTGCTGAGAGCTACCTATGTTTGGAGATGTACAACCATGTACTCCTACTACAACTTGGACGACAAAGTTCATGGTACTGACATACACTACGGTACATAGTACATGTACACAGTAGGAACGTTACAAAGAAAGCAGAATTGTCTCACCTCACTCTCAGATTCGATACCATTAATGACAGTGTACTTGTTAGAGGATGTGTATCTACGGTGACACTGTCAGTGTCTGGAAGGTGAAGGCTGGCACTGCAACTAGGTCAGTGGAACTGACGGGCGTACCCCTGTGTGCTGCCTGTGACTGTGTGTTGGCTGTGCAGCACTGCAGTCTAACCTAGACATGGCAGGGGCAGGGACAGCAGTGGAGGGGAGTGTAACTGAAACCATGGGCATTTGGGACTGGCGGATGGGGGGGGGGGGGGGGGGTTGGTGTCACTGATAAGTCACTACTGGCACTGCCACATAATGGCACATTATAATAGGAATGAGCCTGGTGTTTACACCTATAGATCTATAGAGCTAACCCATGTCTACGATTACACACTGTGGAAGCACTGTTGATCAGATTCATACCACGATCTATCTATTTATAATATTCCAAATGAAGTCTGGGGGTGCAGACGGGTCCCCCCTGAGGTTGGAGAGTTGCAGAAATTTAGGGGTCCAAGTCGAAAAGTAGCTTTTTTGGATCCTTTGATCTATTGTCAAATTTGTCCAAAAGTCGCCAGGTTGCTTATACTATTGCTTTAGTCGAAAGTCGCCTCCAAAACAGCCTAGGTCGCCACGTCACTTCGGACCCATCTGCAGTCACAAGGGGGGGGGGGGGGGGCTTTGCTTTTGGATAGGCCTACATAGGCCTACAAGGCTACATCATGCACGACGACGTCAAGGTAGTCATAGCCATAGGCTACCTATTGTCCTGGGAACTTGAAGTTAAGGAGTGTCGAATTTTCAGCTTAAAGTTTGTGTTATAGTATTGATGATTAGGGATTCTGATAGTCAACCATATTTCCAGGGCCATGACGAAGAAAGCTTGGCAACCAGTGAGACTGACTCAGTCACTGACTCAGTGAATGTGTCACTGTCAGATGTCTTGTTTCAACATTTGCTACACTCGTAATTGTTTTGTAAACAACGTTTTTGCCCAATGTCAAACTACCCACACATGTTGAGCCACATTTGTTTTGGTGAATAAACACATAATTACCACAGACAGAGGTGAAGTGAAGCTTGGATTTCTCAGTGTGTGAAGTTTTTTGGCTGCTATCAATGTCAACGTGAACGCTGTGTTTACAAACATTCCAAATCTCGCCAGGCATTGTGGGAACAACTTGAAGCATGATGTTTTCTTGACAAAATTATGCCATCTATTATTATAAAATGCATCAAGACACACACTGAGCATAATGTCAACATTCATAATCCTGTCACCTGAGGTCATAAACACTCACCTGAGGTCGTATCCCTTTGAGTTTGTTAGGTAAATCCTTGATGAGATGTGATTAGAAGGCCGCAAACAACCTCCGACGATCAAACTTACGTGCCCCTCGTCCATGTTGAAATACGTCTCACACGAACGTGATTTGAAATTTGGATTCCGAGTTTTGTATCTGAACTATTTTCGCTGGAAGGAATTATTTCCGTGTTCTTGTGATATTTTATGAGCAGGCATATTGATGTATTCTTTTATATGCCCCTATTACTTGAAATGTTTCCGACATCCACTCTCCAAGCGGAAACGTTGTGATTTGTAAACAGCTGCGCACTTAGTAATCTAACATCAGCTTGGAGATTGTGAAATTGATACCTTTGGTCGCCATTTTTATGGGCGGACTAACTTTTCACGACATCAATACTTGCCAAATAGTTTGTATCTTCTTTATTTGTATTGTGTATTGTTGTGTATGGGGTGTACCGAGATCCCCTCTTAGAACTGACGATGAATTTTCATTTATAAACAAAGGGCACACTTGAAAACGTTTGTGAAAGGGCCAGGGATTCATGTGGTAAAAGCCCCACTAATTCTGACCACTGCATAAGTGATATGGCCGAAGGCCAGGTGAAGGCCACTACGTGGCCTTCACCTGGCCTTCGGCCAGTAGATTATCACTTAAAAAAAAGCAGCTGTTAAATCGATGTTATGTTGAGGACAAGGTGAGTACAACTATGTTAACCCCTATTTGCACACTGTTCCCCCTTTGGTTAATGTATGAAGTTTACCAAGAGATGATAATCCATGCAAAAACATCATTACCTGAAGGAGGCTGAAGCCAGGCTGGCCAGAAACAGGCCCTTGATCCCTGGGAAGTCCAGAGTGTCGGCCAGAAACTTAGGGATCAGCTAGAATGGTTAACAAGTCCGGTCAGTTGTTTTCATCCCACACAGAGAAAAGAAACAGCGTCAAAAGGGAGTCCAGGTTGCCTCCAGAATGACTCCCAAGAAAGTCCAGGTCTCCTACGGGAGCCTAGGTGACTCTCTTGTTGAGTCACCTGGTGGAGTCATATAGCTCTCTGGACCATATGACTCCCCCAGGTGACTCCCTTAGGTCAGCTAGGCTCCCTTAGGCAACCTGGGCTCCCCTAAAGAGGGGAGTCATTCTGGAGGCAACCTGGGCTCCCCTTTGACGCTGTTTCTTCTCTCTGTGTACTTTTTGCTTTATGCCCACATTAACCATTTCTTATACACCCTGCATAAGAATATTCGATTGAACAAACCTGGACATCTGTAGCAGGGTACTTCCCTATTCAATTAGGGCATGACTGCTTTGTTTTAGACCTGAGGAGTGCGTCGAAAATAATGCACGTTTGCTTTGTTTTTCTGCATCATAATGCGCAGCCCCCTTTAGTTTTGATTGGGTGCCAGGCCCCAAAATCCCTATGTGGGAAAGGTACGTTTTGGAAAATTTGTGTATTACATTATAGAGTCTTGGTAAATCTTTTTTTTAGGGGCCCAAACATATTCAGGCCTCCTCTGTGATTGGGGGGCCCGAGCACCCCCGCCCCCCCCCCCCCCACTTACACTGACACTTGAACACAAAAATAAGCTCCGGTTATGGCTTACTTGGTTGGCGTTTTTGACAAAGCCTCCCCTGTAGAGGTCGCAGCCCTGGAGTTGGTAGAAGGCGAACATGGTGATGCCACACAGCACGGACAGGAAGAGGGACAGGATGCTCCAGGGTATCATGCCCAGCACTAACCTGGTCACAATATATTAGGTTGAAACATACCACCAGAGCTTTTTAGTGGAGAATTACATTGATCAATGGTTACTTAAATTATTCCTTCCCAGTGGGCACAGAACATTGAATCAACATTGATAAATGGTTGTCAATGTTGATCCAATGTTGGATCAACGTGGACTCAACGTTGGACAGACTTTTGTGCCCACTGGGTTTGAAGAAGCATAACCCACTAAAAAAAAGAAAAAAGTTATATAACGCTATATAACCTTTCTCTATGGATCTTTATTGTGGCAAAACATTATATAACGTTAAAAACGTTATTCTGATGAACAATAACATATTTCTACTAGCTGGGAAGTCTTAAAGGGACACTCACAGTACCATCCCATTAAAGAGCCATTATTACACCCTTACAAAGACACACTCATACATTTAGAGGGAATTTATCAGGACAAACTAACAATCTTAAAGGGACACACTCACAGTCATCCTTAACTCTCAAATTAAAGAGGCTCACTCACAGCAGTGCTTATCCCAACTACAGACACACACTCCCAGCCTTAAATGGATACAATCAAAACCTGTTGATACCCTTACAGAGACAGCCTTGTATACTTACACCCTTAATGAGACATACTCACAGCCTTAACACCATTAAAGACGGATACTTACGACTGTAAGAGACACACTCACAACTCTACCACCGTTAAGAAGACACACTCAAACTCTTAAAGGGACACACTCACAGTCTTAGGACCCTTAAAGAGACCCACTCACAGCCGAGCCCTGGTGATGGAAGAGGTGGAGCAGTAGCGCTGCACAGCGGCCTGACTGGTACCAAACTTGGTGAGGTTATGGAAGGTGGCCCCCACCACCAGCGACCAGAACGTCAGCCGCACCGTCGGGTCTGGGTCCACACTGAGAGAAATGAATATCATTAGAACAATACTAGCAAATATAAAGGCAACTATGGTGGTAAACTCCAGCAATTTACTCAAAAGAAATTCAAACTTGAAAAATCTAATTCAAAACTTGAAAAAAATCTAATTCAAATTTTAAAAAAATTAATAAAAAATTGATATATATTTTTTGATATTGAGAAAATAAAGGCCCTTTCTTTAAATGCATGCCATTGAAGAAAGGAGTTCTTAATAATGCCAACAGCCAAGAAGACGTTATCATTTGTGTACCCTGCTTGGAGAGTCTTTCGGAGTAGTTTGTTATGTTATATACATAATGTACTGTACTTAGACAGTTAGTGTGCTTACTCTATGATGTCGAGTCTGCCCCACTCGGTACAAATCCTCCACACCTCAGAGATGCCTCCCACCACCATGGTACCCTGCAGGAAACAGATGGGACATGGTGCAATGAAGAAAAGTTTTTTATTTTCGCAAAACAGGAATGGGGGCTCCAACTGTAGTAAGGGAGTGCTCATTTTTCAACCAAGTGGGGGGAGGGGTCTGGATTTGGGGAAATAAACAATTTCAATCCCTTGACCATGGTGAAAGCTGTAAAAAAATGTAATTCTTTCTACCCCCTTGAAAGGTAAGCACTCCCTGATAGGCTTACCGGGTGAGTCCACCCATGAGTAATCTAGTATTCAGTATGATACAGGCAATATCACACAATAGAGCCTCACATTTTTTATGTTAAGCACCCGATAATATTGTTTATTGACATCACATGGTACTGGTAATAAGTATTTATCATATCTGATAAATATTCCTTTTTGAATTACTTAAAAATGTCCACACCATAGCAATACCATCTGAATGTATTAAAGGAACATGTCACGTACCCTTATAGTGAGTGCAAGAAGCCCGGCCAGAATGAGGAGAGCCTGGAAGACATCCGTCACGATAACCGCCTTTATACCACCCTACAGGTCAAACACAGGGAGAGGCAATTAAAGTCATGCTAACCCTACGTTGTGTAGGGCAGATTCACCTGGAGTCGGACACATACCTTGAGAAGGACACTTTTTATGTGGCTATTCAAGAACTTTAAGCTCTATATTTGTGGACAATGGTATGGTTTAAGTGTTATTCTTTCAGAAAAAAAAACTAACACTAATAGTCGTATTGTATATGAAAAACTACATAAATCACTGTCTGCCTCAGTGTGTGTGTCCGACTCAGGGTGAATCTACCCTATATAGATATATCATATATATTCCTCATTATTCATATGTGAAAACTTAAAGCTGCTTAAACTTATGTTTATTTTTTTGTATCTCAGATACCTCTTTCCTTTATATGATATGATATCCTGGCAGAAAGGCAGTATTCTCTGGGCTCTGGTGGGAATGGGTGCATCTGAGTAGTTAAAGGTAGTTAAAGAGTAGTTTCTTGCCAGCTGCCCAGGCTGGAATACTGGTGTCTAGTATGTTACTACAGATGGCTCTACTTGGCTGGTAATCAAATGAGGGATTCTTAATGGGATGTGTTTTATTTTTCTTCATCTGTTTCCTTCAATTTAGGATTGGTACAAAATAGGTCAACATGCCACCAGTACATTCCAACAAGGACACTGTCTATTACGGTGGCTGACAAGGCTCACTCTAAAAAAAAGTACTATGAAAATTCTTTTATATATTTTTTCACTATAACCATTATAACAAGGGGGAAAATATTATCCTTTTTTTCAGAAGGGATTTTTTTTTTAAAACAGAGAAAATACTTCATTCCCATATAGGCCTATGGAGCGAGTTAAGCCAGCAGAGAAATCCCTACTGCAAGTATTTCTTTGCCCTACTTCAAGTACCCACCACCAAGGACCAATCACACGGCTCATCTCATTTGCTGATGGCAGAATGTACTTGGAGAAGAGAATGTTGAAAGAGTTGACAGTTGACAGCAACACCTTTCGATGTCTAAAATGTTTTTTTTCCACTTCAGAGAAATTGGATGAAATGAATTAATTTTATTTTTTTACATGATAATTCTTTTTTTACATGGTACTTTTTTTGGCCTGGACCTTGTTGGCCACCGTAGTCTATGATATGCGGAAAGTGAAATATCTATTATATTTGAGCTTGTTTGTATTGCAGCTTTAGAAGAGAGGTAAACAAAGAAGAGGGGGGAAACAATTTTTGGGCCGAAGTCCTGTGTTACAACAACTAACTATGGTCTGTGTAGTTTATTGATAATATTGTCTATGATTTAGGGTCAGAAATAGTGCCATTATGAATGTATATTGTGTTGGTAAAAGAGAACCTACTATGGCCGTGTATATGATGGCGATGGTGCAGCCGATAACCAGAGAGGCCCATGTCGGGAAGCCCACCACTGAGAGAGGAAAGAGCAAATTGTTTGTTAGCCTAACTCCCGTCACAGAGATTAGTCTAATTAATTCAATGTAATGCTTAAAATGTCATACTACAATAAGGCCACTCAAAAAAGAAAGTGGTTTTCCATTACCAAGGTCGTAGAAATCTGACGAAAGAGGCTTTATTCTTACTTGGAAGTTAAAATGTATAGGATAACTTACGTTTTTTCGTGACCAACATTCACATTTTTTGGTTAAGAATCAATTGATCTTTAAAAGTGGGGAAAGGTAAGTAATTTCTAAACCACTGTATTGCTTGTAATATTGATAACAAATATGGAAATTTTCATAAAGAGGTTAATTGCAAAAGATATTTTCCCCCTCAAAACCAAATTTTTATGATGCATGCGGTGAATAGAAACCATTTAATTTTGTGTTTTTTGCAGAATGGGGGTCGGAATATTTTTGAATGCCTCACCAGGGATATACCATGCCGACAGAAGGATAATCAACGGTATGCTGTCCTTAACCACTTATAAGGACCTCAAAGTAGATTAATGCATCATGCTGGGGCTTCAATGCCATTTGTTGTCATGATGCATGAATGCAGCCCTCGCAGGTAACTCACCAGTTCTGCATTCAAGTATCACGCTGACCCTACGGGGTTGATATACTCCCAAAAAGTCGACATAATGTACAAATGTATGCAGTACCAGCAAGTTACTTGGCGTGGCTGCATTGGTGTATAATGGCGACAAATGTCATCTTTAAGCAACATGCTACCCTTAAAGTGTTAAAAGGTTAGTATGTGAGTACCGTAAAACCCCACCTTTAAGACGACCCCGCCTTTAAGACGACCCCCTACTTTGAGAAAAAAATCCGTCTTGTACAAAAAAAACTTTAAAACGGTTTTAACCATTATCCAATGTATAAAAAACCCACCTTTAAGACGACCCCCCAATCTTGCAAGAAAATCCGTCTTGTAGGAAAAATAAATCCCAAATAAAATCCGTCTTAAAGCCGGGGTTTTACGGTAGTAGGTACGTACGTGCCGATATGGAGGTGGCAGGTGAGAAGAAGATGATAGCGCTGTACACCACCTAGATAAAGACAAACAGCACCCTTAGTACATCAATAACTTTAAGTTTAACCTACACTCACATGGGACACTTGACTGGCTTGATTGTACTCTGGCCTTTGTCGCCCAAAGATCTCATTTCCCATAGGAATGCAGGGAACAGTCAAAATGGGAATGTATCACTATCTACATATACTATGGAGAAAGTTTCATACATTAATTTGTGGAACTATTCTCTCAAATAATAGGGTTGGATGCATTACCCTTTCCGAAAGTATATATGACATTAACCCTTTAAGGATGGCATAGTGCATTAATGCATCATGCCTTAGTAGTCATGATGCATGAATGCAGCCCCGGCAAGCAACTCGCCAGTGTTGCATTTAAGCATCATGCCGATCCTTTGGGGTTAAGACACTCACGAAGAGTCGACATGATGCACCAATGCAGCCCCGGGGAGTCACTCACCAGGGCTGCATTGGACCATTAAATGTTTTTTTATCGATAATTGTCCGTTAAGGGTTATAGAATGCTTTATAGAGATACTAACCATTGTTGTGACTGAAGACAGAGTCCCCAGGATTTGGACAAATCGAGAATTGAACCTCAGCTTTAGGTACTGCAATGAGAGACAACAGAAAACAAAAAGACTAAAAACACTAAGTTCCATTGTAGTTATATCATAGGGAATAAAATATGCCAAAGCAAAGGAACATTTGATGACTACTTCAAGCATTCTCTCTTCTTAAGGCCCATTACAATTATCCATTTAAGAATCATGATTGGAGCGATGCCAACAATTACCCCAGTTATGTACAGACGTAGGCCTATAATGACTGCAGGAACTCGTTCAATCTTCGAGCAGCGGATATCAATTTTGCAATTCTTTGCCAAAATCAAGAAAAAGAGTCACAGAAAAAGGCGAGGATCCCGACCCCGCTTATTGTCGCTTGTCCCCCTACATGGAGCTTTATTTTCTTCCAGGGTGGGGTAGAGGGACGATAAAGGTCGTGGACCAGGAGAGCGGCTATGTTAAAGACTATGTTGTGCCATCAGCGAGTGGTCATTATTTATCAACTGGGGGTGGGGGGGGGGGAGGGGGGTAGTGGATTTAAGGGCGGGGGGGGGGGGGCTAAACAAAAATTAGACCCCTGTGGAAAAGCAGCTAAAGATATTTCGACCGCCCCCCTCCCTCAGGGTAGGAAGGCGAAGGAAATGTCACCCCTTTGCAGCGAAAAAGCCTGCTATAGTTCACAAGGGGTTGTTGAATAATGACCACCCCCTAAGCGTTAGAGTTATACTCACCATGGTAATACTTGTGAGCTGCAGGGGGTAGAACACAGGAACAAATAACAGCACCTACAATCAAGACACAACATCAACTATTTGAATGATTATATTTACATATTGACATCATGTACAATGTTTAATGTTGAAAGTATGTATTATATATGACATGATGTTAAGGTATCATTTTTTGGTGGAAATGTCTCACTCTCCCGAGCCGGATGTCAATTTCCTTCTATCATACACGGCTAAAAATAACTATCTCATTTCAAGAAAAAAAAGATTATTAAACTCGATTAGTGTACAAACTGCTTGTAGTTTGTCATTTATCCGCCAGTCGAGTTTAATAATCTTATTTTTTTAAATGAAATAATTATTTCTGGCTGTGTAGTATCTATAGTACCGAGGAAGATATGCACCAAGCCTTCTCTATCGCAGAGGAGTGACTTTCCGCCAAAATCTTTTTCTTTTAGCTCTACCACTCGTGGCTGTGGGTCCTCTTGGACGACACACACACAGTATACACTGTAAGAAGTTACTGTATTTAAACAGCACAAAGTGCTGTACATTTACAGCACTGTTTGCTGTAGTTGGTATTACAGCACTATTTGCTGTATAATTACAGCATTATGTAATGTAAATTGGGTCTCCAGCAATGTTGCTGTACATTTACAGTACATTGTGCTGTAGATTTCTGCCGCTAGGTGGCAGCAGTAGACCATTTCTGTATTAATTATTCCACCCAACTCTTTCCCGAGTCAAATAAAACCTCACAAACTCTCAAGACATCATAGAATAAGAATGGATGAGAGAGACTGAATGCAGTTATCATAAAGTGTATTGATATTTGCATAATTGTGTTGAATAATACAAAAAACAGCAAAAGTATAAAATAGGCACCACATTGGTGGGAAAAGTTAAATGCTTAAGTGCCCGGACTGGGGAAAAGCTGGTATCACATACGGTTCAGCTGTATTGAAGCAGGATTAAACCATTACTTTGTGTAGTGTGTATTATCCTAGCTGAGATTGAACTATTATGCAGTAAAGTACTCTCCATGCATGCGTATTAATTGATATAAATTGATGAGAACAACAATATGAAACCTACAGTAGAAGTTGCTACAACTTTACAGCACCCAGTTGCTGTACATGTACAGCAAAATCTACTGGAACAAAAGTTGCCAGCAACTTTTGCTGTAGATGTACAGTAGAAGTTGCTGTATGTTTACAGTAGAAGTTGCTGTAAATTTACAGTAGAAGTTGCTGTAAATTGACAGCAAGTCAGTTGCTGTACACCTACAGCAAAATCTACTGGAACAAAAGTTGCCAGCAACTTTTGCTGTAGGTGTACAGTACTTACTTCTTACAATGTAGTATGATGTTGTCAATAAATAAGGATTTGCACACCGAAAATGCAATCTACCATCTCAGCAAACTAACAGACTCGTCTAAGTAACTGTCATAAAATAAACGAGTCAAAAGTTGTCTAACCTATCAGGTCACCATCCCACGAATAGAATCTGGAGCTGGCAAATGTCGGGTTTTGGGCTGGCACATGCCAAGTGGGTCTTCTATCTCCAGCTAAAAGACCCACTTCCTTGTCACTTAGACAAGTTTTTAACTTGTTTATTTTATAATAGTCACTTAGAATAGTCTGGAGACAAGTTTACATTTTCAGTGCAGAGTTCTAAAACAGTTTTCATCATATCCCGGAAATGCCCAAACCTACCGCTAATATACACCCATTAGTAAAGCCGACGATCATCAGCCAGTACTGTCCTCCGTACAGGTACCCCTCCGCCGGGATCCCGATGATCAGGATCGCCGAGAAGAACGACGCGACCAGCGACACCGAACCAGCCAGGAAGTTCATCTTGCGGTTTGCAGTCAGGTATTCCGCAGTGGTGCGCTGTTTACCTTGATATTATAGGAAAGAATTTAGCTTCAGAGTCATGGAGGGATAATTTAAAAACTGTTTTGGCTCTGTAACATTAGCCATTATCGTGGCTATATACCCTCTCTCTTTCTCTCTCTCTCTCTCTCTCTCTCTCTCTCTCTCTCTCTCTCTCTATATCTCTCTCTCTCCCTCCCTCTCTATCTCTCTCTCTTTCTCTCTCTCTCTCTCTCTCTCTCTCTCTCTCTCTTTCTCTCTCTCTCTCTCTCTTTTTGGCTATATCCTTCTTATGGTGCCCATTAATATCATTGCGAATAGATGTAAAAAAATATGCATTCACTCACTTGATGAAATAGTTACTAGTCAATTATAACATGGATTCATACACATACACGTACATAAGTAAAGCGTGTGAAAATTCCTATGTACACACTACATCTATTTACAGTTATTAGGACCTTTGTACACTCAGTAGAGATAAATTAGTGATAATTAATTACATCAGAAGACATCAATAGTTTGACGGCCTACCTCCTGCGCATGCGTAGTAGATGCCAATACCGAGGGTGATGAGGAGGGTCAGGACGAAGATGGCCCAGTCGGCGGGGTGCATGCTCTGTGCCGCCATGCTGCTACTCTACAAATAAACAACCAGTGTGGGGGTTCGTGGTTATTCTAGTTTAAGGAACAACAAGAACAGCAGTTTCCAGGTGCGAGAATAACAGACTTTTATTACAAAAGTGAATCACGTTCCTGAACAGGGGAACACTCAGTGTGAAATCAGCACACAAATATAATCACGTTTCTATACAAATATAGGAAACAGCCGGTATAATCAATATACCACATTGTCCGCACAGTTGGACATGGTGAAGTCTATCGTCAGTCGGGCCTGCACTGACTGCCTTCCAGGTAAACACACGGGTCTTATATAACCACCGGTCCTTTGATCACGTGGCCAGGTGGGAGGGTCGGCAGCCCACCTGAGTGGCACACAGTAACCTGGAGAGGACCCGACTCCTCTCCCCGGAACTGTGTGCGCTAGCTCTAGGTAGAGAAGCCGAGTAAACAGTAGACGTTACCCGGAAATACCGTGTACGAGATTAATATGTAATGTTATGCCCCTACACCAGTGATTCCTGTGATTATTTGTTTTGATTCTATGAGCAGATTTTCAAGTAGAACTATGCATTTGAAGACCCAAATCTCTCATTACATGGGGGCTTCCATAAAGTACGTACGCAGATTTTCTCCAGATATTGACCTCCCATACCCCTGTCCCACACACCCTAAAGTTCTTCTTCACATTATTATTTCAAGGGTTATTTCGGTAAAAATTTTCAGAAAATAGACTCCCCCACCCCCTTCGTGCGTCCATACTTTATGGAAGCCCCCCCCCCCCCCCCCATGCATGATCCATGCAAATGACAGGGTTTCCCTTCTTTGAATGGTATAACGTGGGTTTGTTTAAGAGAGCTTTATAGTCACAGCAGTTAAGTTGTCCAAAAGTGGAGTATGATGTAGAGTTTGGCAAATACACATGAGATATAAAAACTTGGCTTTTTTTAGTATGGACCTGCCGCCCAATAGGCACAACACATTGAACCAACATTGATAAATGGTTGGCAATGTTGATTCCATGTTGAACTGAATCTTGTGCCCACTTCGCGTCGGGTGACTTAAAACTAACCTTTTTGTCAGATTAGACATATGACTGGCTACGTTGGCCATCTGGGTATGATCACATAGTTTGGAAATAAGGCGTATATAGGTAGGATTCAAATAAAAACAACTATATGTGACCAATTTCAAAATATTGGTCGGAAGTCACACTTTTAAGAGCTTAGATATGGGCTCTTGAAGTAGCGTATAGAGTAGAAAAATATTGTTTTCGAAGAATGAGTTGAATATTGGCTAATATACTATTTTTCCTATACCAAATGAAAGCTCTTGATGTACACGAATATGGCAGTTTCGACTTTCGTGTTTTGAGTTTCAACTTTCGCGTTTTGAGTTTCAATTTTCGCGTTTTGAATTGATTCTATTTGGCCCTATTAGGCCACTATAGTCTCTATATCTGATTCTCTCGGGAATATGACCTTGGGAGATTTGTGACACGGACGACCAACAACCTTGGGGGAGGGGGGAAGTTGGATCCCCGGGGCTCTCTTCACACGGTACAAAAACTCTGCTGGCACGGTACAACCTTCAGTTTAAATAATCACAATAATGCGTAGTCACTGTCATCTGTCATCACAGTAGTACTTGACAGCTGACCTACAAACCGCATATGGTATCAAATTTACCTGCAGGAAGGTATACCACTCTTGGACCAGCCCCAAGGTAGATATTAACCTTTGACCTTTTTTGACGTATGTCGCTAAAAGATAACATTTATCATCATGATGCACCAATGTAGCCCTGGTGAGTAACTCACCGGTGCTGCATTGGTGCATCATGCCACCCTTCTGGAGTGTCTCGACCCTGTAGGGCACTGGCGAGTTACTTGCCAGGGCTGCATTCATGCATCTTAACGACCAAGGGCATGATGCATTAATGCATTATGTCGCCCTCAAAGGGTTAAGGACCATGTAATGCTTTAATGAAATTCCCCTAATGCATGATGCTTCATGAATGCACATGACCAGCACTTCGCCAGTAATGAATTTGAGCATTATGCTGGCCCCATGGTGCCTTAGCTCATGGTGCATGAATGTAACCCAGGCTAGTAGAGCTATAGGGAATGTCCAGCGCTGCATTATGCCGACCCTATTTCTGCTTGGATACCCCAGAGGACTGTCATGATGCATAATGCAGCCTGTTGTATACACTCGCAAGGGCTGCATGAATGCCCCATGCCGATAAAGGGCATGTCACTTTAAAGCACGATGTGGCTTTGAAAGTGCTAAACAATGCCTTTTTATCCCTTCCCATTGCAATTACAATTTGAGATGGTAAATTTGATCTCAAGTGTTTGACAGTAATTGGTGGCAGTAGTCCACAGTCCTTAGAGTTGTTTAACTCTTTGAGGACAACATGTCGCCAAAAGGTGATATTTGTGGTCATGATGCACCAACAACGACCCGGTGAGTAAGTTGCCAGTGAATGAGTAACTTAGCCGTTCAGGAGTGTAGTAATCCCAAAGGGTCGGCATGATGCATTAATGCATTATGCCGCCCCTAACCATTCCAGGACGCATGTTACTAAAAGATGATATTTGTCATCATGATGCATCAATGCAGCCTGAGGGAGTAGCTTGCCGGTGCTGCATTCGTGCATCATGCCGACCCTTAGGGAGTGTTTCAACCCCATAGGGTCGATATGATGCTTGAATGTGGGACTGGCAAGTTACTCACCAGGGCTGTATTCATGACGACCAAGGGCATGATCCATTAGGGCATTATGCCGTCCTTAAAGGGGTTACGACCATATAATTTGAGAAGAATCCAAGTAGTCTGGCTGCTATTGTGAATAATTATAATTTCCCAACAGTGAGATCTCCAGACGGTACTACAAATGTTTATAAGGTGAATAATCAAGTTAAGAAAAAAACGATGTCAAGGACTTTTCGGTCAGGATAGAAATCCAGGATATATGGTGTTAAGTTACTGACATTGGTAGGTTTAGCGATTTTAGGCTTTTTCAGGCGTATACCGCAATAGAATAAAGATCTGGGGATCTTTATCTTCTTTGGGAGGAAAACTAAAAAAAACTCACATGAGGTCGTATTTGTGTGGCATACATTTTTTCGGAATCACCTGGCTACAAATTCAAAGTTCATGTTATCAATAGAACCCCATCATGACTTTATAAAAATGACAAACACCTTGATATGAGACCCTTTGTGGCTAAAGACGTATAATCCCCTCTGGGGAGGTTGGTAGGAGGGGGAGGGCTGGTTTGTCTGCACTATAGCAATAACGCCCCATTCCTTCGCAATTGGGTTACAAAAACAGATAAGTTTATCTGGTTCAAATGCAAAGGCTGAGCCTGAAGCAACTTGCCTTTATCAGTTACAAGGTCGCTTAAACTATAAGAGATGTCCCCTAAACAGGACATCATAGTTCCCGCCTGCCTACCCTATATCTCCAGACCATGTCGTCTATTGTAGTTTTTATCACCCACATCTTTGCCCCCATAGGTATTAGTTGCTGTCTCTATCATATCAATCATCTTAGTAATGAATGAGCAGTGGTGACAGGTGAACTATATATCAGATATGGCTGGAGATCAGTTTTTACAATGTTGCTGAGGTGTGACCCAAAACTAGGCCTATGATAACTAGGACGACAGAAACTGCCTGTCTGTTTTAATTGTACAACCCAATCATAAACCAGTCACGAAGTAATCACTGGGTATAAGTCAGATATGAATATGTGTGAGTACCTTGATAATTATTATGGAACCTTGCACAGTGGTAATTATCCTCGGTGAATATGTGTGAATACCTGTAATTATCCTCGGGTGGCCTTGGATAGTTACCCTGTCCTTGGCCTATGACACTTATACAGCTACTCACTTGTAGCATTTATATATTACGTACTAGAAATATTTACAACGTGAATAATCAAGAGAGAAAAAGGGGATACCAGAGTATTTCGGGTCAGGCTATAAATCACTTCTCACCACCAGACTAAAGTGCCCCGATACATTCTACTGAGCCTTCGTTGTGAAACAATTATCTGGAGTAATTATTCAATTGCGGTTCGGGAGAATTATCCCAAAAAATGGCTAGTGGAGTTCAAGCTTAACTATACTCCGGCCAAAAAAAATAAAAGGTGTGTTTCAGGTTACCCGACCCTACCTAGGAAAACAGGGCCGACCCTAGAAATTTTTATCCAATTTTGAAAAAATATTTATACTTTAGGTCATTTTAGGGCAATTTAAGAGTTGTTCTGATAATTCACGAGTCGAGGCGGTCGTCGGCGAGTCGGCATTAAAGTTCGCGAGTCAATTTCTAGGTACTTTTCAGGCCAAAGTAAAAAAAATAAAAAATAAAAATAAAATAAAATCCGACCTACCTAGCCTAGATTTTCAGACCATGTAACCTGAAACGCACCTCTTTTTTTTTGGCCTCACCAGATGTGCAGTGGTGTAGACTGATCCAGTACAATATAAGGAAGGAGAGTGTATGTCCAATGGTGTAAACTATCAAGTCTGATTAAATGAAGGGGTATGTACACCTTTCCCTCTGTCCAGCGCTGTAGAATATAAACAAGTCTGAATAACCAGAGTATATATCCTTATACCTTATACCTGACACCGCACGATGACAGCAGTTAACTGAGTCCCCCTCTTGTGCACAGGTCTGTGTAGCCTTGTAAACAGAGGCCTACAACTGACATTTAACCATTTAAGGATGACATATTGCCTAAAGGTATCATGTCCCCAAATGGTTAAGTGAGTGGTCATTATTTAGAGTATGGAGGGGTGTAAATATTTTTTTGCGTGACTGAGCTTGAAATAGGTGCAGGTAAACAAGAAGCGTAATGCTTTCACTAAAATGGGGGAGCTTTATTTTGTTTTTTATAGGTGTCCATACCCCCATCCAAGAGGTCCAATTCCCCACCTGTAATAGAGTATTACACCTTTATTCGGCAGTTCTGCAAACGTGCATCATGCCAACCACACAACGCTGATGCTCTCCCTATGGGTCATCATGATGGTCTATACACTGCTCTTAACCTATCGAGGGTGGCATAATGCTTTAATGTATCATGCCATCCTCTGGGACACTATGGGTCAGCGAGTTACTCGCCAGGGCTGCATTGGTGCTTCATGATGACAAATGTCATCTTTTAGCAACGTGTGGTCCTTTAAGGGTTAAACAGCTAACGGAAATAATAATCTAGCTTGTCATTATGTATACCTTTTTCACTTTTTCATTATTTTTAGCTGAGCTGCCCCTGTTTAAGGTGTATGTCACAGGTTTTAACAAGACCTCTGCTTGGTGAGTGACATGGCTATATAGGGTATCATGGGAAGGTGTGCAACTAGAAGTCCACGGTCAAATATGGAGGTGACAAATAGGCTCTACATACCACTAGTGTGCACGGCAGTCACTAGGGTATGCAGTAACACCATCTAGTGCATATTGTGCACACTAGTGGTACACTGTAAAAATATTCCGTTGAATATACAGAGAATCACTGCAAAACTTTACGGTGGATCATCGTAAATGTGATTACGGTGGGGCAATGTAAACTCCACCAATTTTATTGTGAATATCTGTAATCCATTAAGGTGAAACACAGTTTATTTATTTACGGTGAAGCTTTGTCTTGTAAAAATATTCCGTTGAGTATATAGAGAATCAATGTAAAATTTTATGGTGGATCATCATTATATATTATTACAGTGGGGCAATGTAAAATCGATCAATTTTACTTATCAGTAATTCAGCACAGTGAAACACCGTTTATTTTACAGTCAAACACAGTTTATTTATTTTACTATGAAGCTTCGTTTAATTAATGTTCAGTTTTATCACACCAGGTGGCAGTTTGGTTCATGAGGAGATTTTTATGGATGCTAAGAACACCATTTTTGTGGTTATAAAAGAAATATATAGATAAACAGCTGTATGGTTTGCTCTGTAGCCATCCTAGAGTGACTTCTTCTCATGGACTGGCATTACAAAGTGTCATGAATCATTTTATAAGGCTTTCATAATTTGATTCCTAATGATTAGGCCTGAAGTCTTGACACTAAGATGCTATTGCTGATTGGACATGGTACCAAATTTGGTATGGAACCATATTGAGCATAGAGTTAGGTATAGGTGGATAAATGTACCGAAAAAAACTGGGATAAATGAGTTAAATTACACAAAATACCATTATAACTATTGTTTAGGCTCTGTATTGAAATGACAGTGAAGTCCCGTATTTTGTTATAATAACGGTGATTCACTGGCAACACTGGGTGCCGGACTTTCACCGTTAAAATTACGGTGAACTTAAAATAACAGTAACCGTTGTTTTTATGGTGAAAGTCCGGCACCCAGTGTTGCCAGTGAATCTCCGTTATTTTGACGGAATTCTTTTTACAGTGTATGTCTAATTCACGTCTAAATCACGTCTTTGTCACGTCCATACTTCACTGTGGACTTCTAGTGGCACACCTTCCCATGATACCCTGTATAGCCATGTCACTCGCCAAGCTGAGGTCTTGTTAAAACCTGTGGTTTATGTGGTGTCTAAGCCCATGTGTAAATATGGCGTCATGCCACCTGGGGACGTTAGTAGTTCATAGTGGCACTTTTTAAAGCAGGCACATTTTAACCAGAGGGCCCCAGACAGGTAAAATCGACAAATCGACATGACCCTAGTGACAAGGGACAAGACCTATTCCTTAGAATCGACAAGGGACATAGGTATTCCTTAAAATCGACAAGTGACATGAGGGCTAGTGACATTTCTACAGTGTCAGTGACAAGGGATAAGACCCTTTTCTTAAAATCGACAAGGGACACAGCTACCCCCGCCTGGGGTCCTAACCAGGGGTGGGGATTCGATCTCTAGATATTCCTTCAATATTTAAAAGTTATCAGAATTGCGGCGTGGGTAAGTGTTGAGGGTGACCATATTTGGCAGAAATGGAATAAGTGCCTATACTAAGCAAGTGAAAGCGAGGTAAGGGAGAGAGATTATCAGTGATACACAGAGAAAAGAAACAAGTGTCAAAAGGGAGTCCGGGTTGCCTCCAGACTCCCCTCTTTAGGGGAGCCAAGGTCCTTATGTGACTCCCTTAGGTGAGCCAGGCACCTATGTGACTCCCCCAGGTGACTCACTTAGGTCAGCCAGGGAGTAGCCTAGGCTCCCTTATTTAGCCTTGGCTCCCCTGAAGAGGGGAGTCATCCTGGAGGCAACCTGGACTCTCTTTTTACTTTTCTCTGCGACACTTTATAATCGAGGATGACAAAATAGGCTGAAGAAGCCCTTGCTCGTTTAATCCCCTGCATAGTTCAGGAATGCACCAAGGATGCATTAATGCAGCATCGGAGAGTTCATGCATCATTCATGCTGACCCTTTCGGGAGTGTCTCAATCTCATAAGGTTGTCATGATGCATTTATGCATCCTGTAGGCCAAGGGCATGATGCATGAAGGTATCACGCCTTCCTTAAAGTGCTTAAGGGTTTAAGACACCTATCTCACCGGCCCAAGGTAAGCTGACCTCTTTCAGCACTAACTGGGTTAAAGATGGTATATAAGCTAATAGACTTCCCAAACCTTTTCTTCAAAATGGATATAATTTTAATGTCAAGGGTTTTGTTATTATCTTAGCTGATATGCAGTGCTCAATGTTAAATATATTTGTCTATAAATGCATGATTTGAGATAGAAAACAATGTTGCTTATTCACCCCACTGACTCAGTGTCCCTCCTATGTGAGCATAGCAGGAACTAAGCTAATAGGGAAAGCACTGAGCCATGCAGTATAAACACATATGGCTCACTCTCACCAGATCGATGCAACTATTATTTGGACGTACATGATCGGCGGACGTACATGATCGGCGGACGTACATGATCGGTGACGTACATGATCGGTGACGTACATGATCGGTGACGTACATGATCGGGAGTTATTGACTGCCCTACCCTTTCTGACCATGTTAAAACACAAATAAACCTTACCAAGATGTACATATGATGTGTATCTTGACATGTAAGATTTTAGGCATGTGTAAATGCGACTATAAGATAATTTTACATGATGTTTTAATACCGATCATGTACATCATGTGACGTACATGATCAGTGACGTACATGATCGGTGATTTATTGACTGCCTTACCCTTTCTAATCATGATAAAACACAAATAAACCTTACCAAGATGTACATATCATGTGTGTCTTGACATGTAAGATTTTAGGCATGTGTAAATGCGACTATTAAAGAGAAATTTACATGACATTTCAATACAGATCATGTACGTCATGTGACGTACATGATCGGTGACGTACATGATCAGTGCCTTAAGTACCCTCTCTGACCATGTTTAAAACATAAATCGATCATAGCAAGGTGTACATATGATGTATGTCTTGACATGTAAGATTTTAGACATGTGAAGCAGTGGGTAATGAGAAAATGTTACATTACATTATAAACCGATCATGTACGTCATGTGACGTACATGATCGGTTGTACATTGAGCCTCCCCCATTTGACCCCTATAAATATTTTGGGAGTTGTTTTTTTCTAATAAACTCTCCAAAGATACATTACAGCCTGTAGGTATGGTTAGGAATGTTATATATCATGGTACAGGGGGTAATAGGTGCATTTTGTACTCTGCCGATCATGTACGTCCACCGATCATGTACGTCCACCGATCATGTACGTCCACCGATCATGTACGTCCACTTTTTCAGTTGCACTGATTTGGTGAGAGTGAGTCATAGGGAGTTTTAGTTTCGACCTACAGTAAAAGATATTGCACTGAATGTGCTTATCTTATAGACTAAGACACTGCCAATAATTTTACAAGTTAGGGAAGACGTATGGGATAGGATATACAATAGGAATATGGTAAGACTAAAAATCGCCAAACATACAGCTGACGCACCATCTTTAATCTATACCAGATGCATCTCCAGTTAACCAGCTCCATGCCCACCAGTACTACAGTCAAATCTCGTTATAAAGAGGACATTTTGGCAAGGCAAATTTACTCCTTATACGCATTGTTCCTTAGTATTGTAAATAATACTAAATATAGGAAGAATGGGCAAATCTGGTAATTGAAACGTGTTCCTTATATCAGTCCCCCTTTGGGAGTGGTCATTTTTTAACAACAGGGGGGGGGGGGTTGGTCTCTTTGGTGGATTTGGGAGGGGACCAAAAGAATTTGCGGTGTGGGTAAGTGTTGAAGGGGGGGGGGACCAAAAAAATTCGGATCCTCTGGAGCGGGGGACCAAAAGAATTTCACCCCTTTTTAGTGCATTACTATAGCTCAAAGGGGTTAACCACGCTCAATTTCAACTTGCCTGAGGAGGCAACCAAAAAAATATTTCGACCCGCTCACACGAAAATCCACGGACCCTCACCTGTTGTTAAAAAATGACCACTCCCTTACATCTACTTTCTTTAAACAGAGCGTGTCCAACAGCAGTGTGTTGTGTGTCACAAAAACAAGTGTCTGCAAAAAAGGTGATTAACAGGTGAGTATCCTGTATATACTGGAGCTATGAGAGATGAGATGAGACGCAGTAGATTTAGCATCAAATATAAAGACATCCTCATGTAACTTGAAATGTAATGGTCAATTTCCAGTCAAGGATTAATGTTTTGTCACACTTCAGCGACCAATTTACGGAATGGGATGTTTTTTAATGGTGAAAGCTGGTGAAACTTTCAGCAAAATGTTTCAGCAGAGATCTTTTAGTTTCCATGGCAACAAATTTACTTTTTTCACAAAATGCGAATAACAGTGAGGCATCCTAAATCAATGAAATCACAGGTAAATAAAATCCAAGTTGGGTAAAACAAATTTCAGACATTGCAACTTTTGGTGTATAGGTCATAGAATCCATTTATCACCTTCAGGTTCTGTCTCACGACCTTGGGCCAATGTTTTCATCTCTGACTGGGTGCCAGCTCTGACCGGGTGCCAGCTCTGACCGGGTGCCAGCTCTGACCGGCCTGAATAAAAACGGGTTATTTAAGGCAGATGATGATTAAAATGGGCAACTAATTACTAGTTTAAAGGGTTATAACATCCAATAACCTTTTCAGTCAAATTCTTTCTACATCTGCCCTAAATAACCCGTTTTTATTCAGGCCGGTCAGAGCTGGCACCCGGTCAGAGCTGGCACCCGGTCAGAGACGAAAACATTGGCCCAAGGTCGTGAGACACAGCCTTCACCTGTGACTCCCCTTAGTGTGTGTAGCGTCTCCCGGAACAGTGTGTACACATTACAGCACACTGATATTCTTTGGCTCCCTATAAACTGTAAAATAAGTGCTCAACATTCAAACACCAGTGTTTAGGAGTTAAAAACTTTGTTAGATACTTTTTTTGTCCCAAGTTCTAAGTTTTTTTTTGGTTAAACGCATTTAATTCTAAACATGTTTAACTGCTAAACACTTAAATACCTGGTGTTTAGGTGTTTAGTTTACAAGTGTTCAACATGTGTTCAAAAGCTAGACACTTGCACGCTTAGTGTTTAGGTGTTTAACTGGCAAGTGTTTAAACACTTGATTAAGTGTTTAGGTGTTTAAACATCAAGTGTTTATATCCTGCATGTATTAAGGGTTTAAACTGCATTTAGAAAACATGGTGTTGTAGAGTTTAGTATTTTACGGTCGCAGAATAAACAACTCGGAAGGTTCTTTATACGTTCTGGATGCAAAGAGAGAGAGTTTTATTCACGTTTCCTACTACAGTAATCTAAGTTCGGTTCTTGTTCGGGACGAGACCTGATGAGGTCTGTCTACCACTGAGCCTTCTGGCCTTATATATCCCACCCTACCCGATCGCAGCGCCCCCTTTATCAACACTCGCGCCCTCTGTATACGGGTCACGAACTAGCATCTTATGGTGGTTTACATAACTGCGATCCGAGTGGGATTCGAGTCCCCTACATAACCCCCCCTAGACAAAACATACACATTTTTTTTTAAACGGATACCTTCTAGGTATACACTAATATATAAAAAAATGACGTTATGTCTATTATACACATAGGGGTATGCAAAGCATACGACTCGAATAACACTATACACACAATTGTTGTACATTAAACATGGCACAAGTATTATCAATACGAACGGCTTAACACGCTTCATATTAACTTAGTAACACTCGTGCACCCACGTGGGGATATATACATATGACACATACCGAAAATATATACTATCACAGCTCTACTCTTTATCCAGAATAACAGTTTATACAATATATACACTGCTCCCTGATCAATGTACTAGTATTGATCAGGCACGCTTGTCAAAAAAATTTAGACAGCGGGTCCGTGGCGCTCTCCTCTTCAACAGCTTTCCTGATCGTTGTTGGCTTCGATCAGGCACACCAAGAAGAGCGAATCTTATGGTGGGTGTAAAGGTGCTCTCCACTTCTTTCCCTCGAGTTTTTTCCGGGTCCGCATCATATCGATTGTAACATCTCTCATCTCCAGTCGTAGCTTCCTCGTTCCCTGATCCTTGTTGGAATTGATGGATCAGGCACGCCTTCAGACTTACGTCTGTCAGCGGGTGTAAAGGTGCTCTCCTCTTCTCCTCCCCGTAAGTCCCATTCGATTCTACTACCCCTAACATTCCGGTTCAGCCCCAATACGGTTCATCACACCCTATCCGTCTAAAGCGTCCTTCTCCTCCAGGAGTTTTAGCGCGGCGGATCGGGTCCCATCCCATTCGTCCAGAAACACTCCGAAACACTCAAGGAACTTAACGTTCATTGCCTCATTTTTGGCATCGAGATCAGATAGTTTCCTCCGCAGTAAAGCGGTGCTGGAAGTAACGGTTTTACGATCCTGTTCTAATTTAGCCTTTTCTTCATTCAACATCTTTTCCTTGTCAATGTAGACCTTCTCTAATTCAGCCCGAGCCTCCTCCAATGCTTTGTCATTCTCTTCTTTATAACGGTCCTTATGCGTCTTCTGAATGGCTACCACCGAATCAGCAAACAGGTTAACGACCCCGGCGTTGAAACGGATCGCTAACTCCTTCTGTGCCTCCTGAAATTCATCTACCAATTTCTGAGCACCCTCACATTCAACTTTCTCAGCCTCTGCGAAGTAGTGTACTACCGGTTTAGTAGACATCCGGAACCGGTTATCGGGCACAGTGGTCATCGGAGTTGCTGGTGGTTTCAGCGAACTCTGAGGTAGCTGTAATTCCGGGTAGTCCGTTGTATCATCGGATGGAACCGACGGCTGTCTCCATACTAACGGATCAGCTGGACTCGGAGTGGGTTTACACGGAGCGGGTTTAGACGGAGCGGGTGGGGTAGGTTTGATCGAGCCACGGTTCAAAGGTGACTGATACGCAGTCGTTGCGGATCGGTTGTGGGGTACCCGGAAGGTTGAAGGTGATTCGTCCCGGCCCCGTTTTGCATCACCCCGTGCCGGACTTCGGCTTGCCTGACGTTTAGTGTCAGTTCGATTCCTAGGTGGATCCCCTCGGAACTCCGCTACCTGGTTCCACATTTCCTGGGGCATATCAAACTTCCCCCGATCCAGTAACAAGGCGGTTCGAGCACTCAGTTTACCATTACGGGCGTCGGCTACCTCACAGTAGGATTCCGTCATGGTCGATATCCCCTGAAAATCTTCCCTGCCCATTCGGTCGTATTTCTCTCTCCATAATCGGTGCAAATTATTGATTCGGGCCACAGTAGCACTCATACCCGGAGTGTGACAGTTTTTATAATGGCGAACCATGTTCGCCCTCCGAGTCGTTACACAGCCATCACATTTCTGATTTTCTCGGGTCGCCTCCGTCTTCTGACATTCGTACACCACCGAGTGATGCATATGTCGTTCGGTTAGGTGCCGGAGGAATCTACGGGCCGTGGTGTAATGTTTCGGTCTCGGATTCTTTAAGCACAAGGCAAACGGACAGATGGTTTCCCCCTTCACCAAATACCACTCTTTGTAGGCCCATCGTATTTTCCAACGATGATCCCTACTGTAGTATGCATCCGAATGATGCCGGATCTGGTTGAACCACCATTCGTAATGGTCAGACGGTAGCGGGTCTTTGATAGACGGGCGGAGCCAATCTTCATCATCCGATTCGTTTTCCATGTTATATTCCGTGGGGCAGCCATATTTGGTCGGTCCTTTGGCGCATTCCTCGAACGAGGCGGGTACGAATAGACGGAACTCAGTGTTTGAATTTTTGTACACTTCCTGCAACCGCTCAAATTCCTCCTCTGTCATTTTCGGTTTCTGAACTTTCTCCGTCGGTTCATCCCCCTCTTCTTCCTGTTCACCTTCCCCCTCACTCATATTCTCATCCTCCCCCGATCCGACGTTATCCCTCAGCTTCCTTTTTTCTATTATGGCCCCAACCCCGGCACTTGCAGCAGCCTGTATTGCCTTCAGCTGTCCGGACGTCGGTTCCTTCTGTTTCAATTCTTCAGTTACCTTCACTACTGTCTTCGGGTCAACTGTTAGATCTACTATTGGCGTTTTCGGGTTCTTACACTTCCCCCCTTTCTTAGCAGCTCGTTTCTCTTTCGGACTCAGAACTTTCTCAAAGTCGGACGAATCCGTGTCCGTCAGACTTTCCTCACTCTTGTCCTTCTTTACTTTCGATTTCCGGAGCACTACCTTTCCTTTCTCTACCGCGTCTTTCCTTAACTTTTCTGCTATCCTCTCCTTCTCGTCCTCTTCGGACGGGTCTCTGTTCATTTTCGGATCATATCCCTTGGTTTTCTTTCCTTCTCGGATCAGAGCACTTATGATCTCGTCTCTGCGAGACGGATCATCGTCGCTCTCCTCCAATCGATCATAAAACTCATCGATGTCGATACTGTATAATTTAGTTTTCCTTTTCCGGTTCGCTAGCTTCTCCCAACATTCTACGTTTCGAGGCAAGATCTTCTTTTCCGGTTCTCTAAAATATATATCCGCCTGGATGTCGAGTCCGGTTATTCCCACTCGAGTCGTTCCCGGAACACTGACTGGGATTACCGGCATTCGTTTCTCCCGGTACATCACCTCGCAGTCAAATACCGCCTTGCGAAACCCTTCGTGCACGTTCAATCCCTTCTGCATCTCGGGAAAGAATAGCAGCCAGTTTGACGGTAACGATTCATAAACATCAGCCCCCAATATAGAGATCAAACAGTCCCGCAGTTCATTCGGAAGAGTTTTCGGTACTCCTCCTTCCGGGACTACGGTCAGTTCATCAGCCAGAAATAGCTCCCGGCCATCGTAACGGCTCACGAATCCCTTCTTGTCGGGTTCGGTATGTTCGGTGGTAACAACTTTAAAAACAGACCGGCCATTCTCGTCGTACTGTCCCGTTTCCTCCTCCATACTCACGTTGCCTAATGCAGCGTCTTCGGTTCTGGTGACGGGTGAGAGCGGTTCATCCATGACATCGGTCATATCGATACTGTCATCTACGGGTGGGCAAGAACTCGCCATGTTTCGGTCTCTTTCTCGGGGTACGGTTCAAATAAATTTCAGTTTCCTGGTCCTCACCGGGTGCCTGTGGTCACAAGCAACCCGGGTCTCCCACTAACCTTGATTTACAACTCTAATTCGCTTTGAAAACAACTGCTCCTCGTGCGCTCGCTGTTGACCTTTGGTCCACCAAAAATCAATATGGCGGTTCTTTCACCCGGAACGACCTTCCGCGCATGCGTGTTACCCCATGAGATCTCGCTCGGGGCGTGACCTCATGACCTCGTTCCAGATGTAAACAAAGGGGTTTTCGCGCCATTCATTACGGTACTAATTGCTGTCTGTCGGAGTCTTTCATTGGTTCGGAGTGAGCTCGTCAGGAGTATAAGTAGATGTATTTACAGGTGGCATATGCCCAACCCGCCGGATTATCCGTCCACCACCCTCAGGAACACTCTAATCAGGTTAATTAATCCCCTCCTCCAGTGCCTGGGTATCGTTCCAACACATAGGACAGATATACCCGGTCTGCCCACCGGATAATCATGTGACATAACATAAAACTGGATTACATTCGTTGTGATTCAGGCTAGGTAATTGCAGTCCCTGGGTTCAATCTAGGACTGCGTCTCACCCCTTCTGGGTGAGGTTTTAGGTACCTGGTGACGACAGGGGCCTTTTCGGACGGTGAGCGGGCCACACTCAACGTCTTCCCCCTGCGCTTCCCTTCGCCTGCCGAGACTTTGGATTTCTTACCCACCGATCGTTTTGGCGAGTTTTCGTCCTGCACCTTCCGTTTCTTCGGGCGTCCCACCCCACGTTTTACAGCCATATTCTTTATTTCTTTCTTCATCTGATTTAATTCATCCGTCCCCATTTTGAACATTTCCGCGGAGTACTCCCTTCCTTTCCACGGTTTCAGCCGATCAACGTTGGATTTCTGATTCCTACCATGCGTATCCCTCATTAGCACAGTATTGTCACTGATCCGCTGTGTGATCCGCCAAGGTCCATCCCAATTATCACTTAATTTAATCCCTACTAACGGTTCATGGTACCTGCCTACCAATTCTCCCACTTCGTATCTTCTAGTCTTAAGATTCGTGTCATAACCGACCTTCTGCCATTTAGCATTCTTCTGTAACTCTTGTCTAACCAATTCGTATGCATTTTTAAACTGTTCTTTCAGAGCCTCCACGAACATTATCTGACATGGTACCTCCGGGTTCATTCCTACTACCCCAAAAACCAGGTCCGCGGGCATGATCAGATCCTCCCCGAACACTAATAAGTTAGGGGAACAGTTAGTGCTAGCATGTACGGTGCTGTTATAGGCATGACATACAAAGTCACATTGTTCATCCCAGTCATCCATTCTCTGATTTACTAGTCCCTTTAATACTTGTATCAGGGTTCGATTAAACCTTTCTACCTGTCCATCACTCTGCGGCCGGTATGGATTAGTACGAGTCTTACAAATCGCTAACTGATGGCACATCTCCTGCCACAAATTTGATTCGAATTCCCGTCCCTGATCGCTGTGTAACATTAGTGGTACACCCAGATACAGGATCCAACCTTTCACCAGCGCTCGAGCACATGTTGCAGCCTTATGGTCCTTCATCGGAAACACCCGTGTATACTTAGTGTAATAATCCGTCACCACCATCATACAAGTATTACCTTCGGGAGTCGTTACGAATCCGGTTATAATGTCTACAGCCACTCTCGCGAATCTCACCCCGAATAGTTCCTGGGTTAAAGGCATCTTACCCATTCCGCTTCCCGTCTTACTAGTGCAACACCTGGGGCAGGTCTCTATCCATCTCAATAGATCCGTACTCATTCCTGGCCAGTAATATTTCCTTCCTAATCGTTCTAAAGATCTCTTTTTCCCGAAATGTCCACTGGTCTGGTGTCCATGGCAGAAGAACATTATATCCCTCCGCATGGCTGTTGGTATCACAATCTGTCGGATCCGATTTCCTAAGGCATTTACCTTCCAACGGTACAGTGTATCCTGTACAATTTCAAGTTCCTCCCATTGTGCAATTAGTCTACGGATTTCCCTGTTCTCTAATGAAATTGCGGGTCTTGCCGGTCTTCCTCCTGCCTCTAACAATTCCGTCATCCGCTTACAATTCGGATCCTTCTCTTGAAATGCTCTTATCGATTCATCTCCCCATTCTAATACACTTGGTTCCATATTCCTATACGGATGCCTCACCCCAGCTAAAACAGCATTGTGTGCCCCACAATCGGTACAACCAGTGTTCTGACATTTCCTAATAGGTATTCGTGATAAAGCATCCGCATTGACATGTTTCGCTCCCTTCCTATGTTGTATCTGACTATGATCCAATCCAAATTCTGACAAATGAGCGAGCCATCGCCCGATCATTCCTTCTGCATCCTTGAAGTTCAACAGCCACCTCAATGATGAATGATCCGTTCTCAATGTAAAGTCCGATCCCCACAAAAAGTGTTTGAACTTTTTAGTGTATACAACCACCGCTAGTAATTCTCTCTTGGTCGTACAATAGTTCCGTTGCCCCTTATTCATCGTGTTACTTGCAAATGCTATGGGTACCTCTTCCCCATCCTGTACCTGAGAAAGGGCTGCCCCGATACATTCGTTACTGGCATCCGTGTCTAAAATGAAATGGCCATCCCGAGTCGGATATCTGAGTACCGGGGTTTCCTTGAAAAGGTTCTTTATCTTTCGGAAAGACTCCTCCTGCTCTAAACCCCACGGAAACACTTCCTTCCTTCTCCCCGGCGTCCAGTGTGACAGACTTTGAATCGGATAACTCAGTTTCGAATAACCGGGCAAGAAATCCCGATAGTATGAACAAAAACCCAAGAACGAGCGCACCTCCTTTGGACTTCTTGGTGCCGACCATTCCATTACCGTTCGAATCTTCTCCGGATCTGCCTTCACTCCATCCGTTGATATGATTCGTCCCAGATAGTTGATACTCTTATGGAACAAACTACATTTCTTCGGTTTTAGTTTCAACCCATTCGATATAATCCGCTTCAATACAACCCTCAAGTTTTCTAGACAATCTTCGAACGATTTCCCGAATATTATGACATCATCCAAATATACTAAACATTTCTTCCATAAGATGTCGCTCAATAAAGTCTCCATCATTGCCTCGAATGTGGCCGGGGCATTACATAACCCAAAAGGCATCACATTATATTGGTATAAACCAATATGGCTCGAAAACGCGGTCTTCTCCATATCATCCTCTTTCATTCCCACCTGCCAGTATCCGGATTGTAGATCAATCGTACAAAACCATTTATTTCCGCCCAGGGAATCAATAGTCTCATCTATCCGAGGGAGAGGATAGGAGTTCTTCTTGGTCAATCCATTCAACTTACGATAATCGATACAGAATCTGATGCTTCCATCTTTCTTGGTTACCATACATACCGGGCTACTCCAGGGGCTCGTACTCGGGACAATCACCCCTTCTTTCAACATCTTTCCGATTTCTTCCTCAGCCACCACTTTCTTGGCTAGAGGCAGTCGGCGGTATGGTATTTTGAAAGGTTCCGCATCCCCAGTCTTTATACAATGCAATACTTTATCAGTCCTCCCCAATGGTTCTCCTGGTTTTGCGAATGCCGTCGCACATTCCTCCAGTACGTTCCTTAGTAAACCTTTCTGCTCGTCACTCTCCAACGCGGAATCCTTCAACAATTGATTCACTCCCTCTTCCAGTTCAGGTTTTTCACTTATACTGCATATGTCCATTTGACTACCGGTGACCGCCTCCGCGAGTACAACCTTGCCTATTATAGTGCCTTTATTTAGATATACAGTCTTCAAACCCGGATTGGTCACAGGAGTTACTGCCCATGAGGCATTTCCCACCAAAGTGTCTGCTGACTCCAATCCCTTCTCTTTCAACATTTCCATGTCCGGTTCGAATACCCCCGCTTGACCCCTAAAACATCGGATGGATGACATCAAGACATCACAGGCCGTTCCGGGCGGTATTTTTACGGTTTGTGCTACACATGCCATTCCACTAACATTCTTGGCTATACATTGGATTCGGTCTCTATACGGATGGTTCAACTTCAATTTGCCCGTAACCGGGTCCAATATAGCGCCATATAATGACGCGAAGTCCATTCCTAAGATTCCAACATCCTCTATCTCCGCCACCGTCGGTGAAAATACGTATTCCCTTCCTCCCAATACTACTATCATACAAGTCCTACCAAATGTCGGTATTTTGCTTCCGTCGGCCCCACATGCATTTACCCTCGTTGTGAGGTCCTCATCCATGTCGGACACCAAATCGAAGAACTTCTTGGAGATAACGGAGTGGCTAGCCCCACTATCTATCAAAAAATCTCCCAACCTGCCATTCACAGACACCGACACATACCATCTCTTCCCGTCCAACACAGACGGATTACTAGCGAATCTCTTGATATCAGTTTCCAACCCAAGATCGAACCCATGGTTTTTCAAATAATTCAGACAAGGATGACCTCGGGGAAGGCGGATGCCACTTACTCTGGTCAACTCCTCTATCCACCCGTCCTCTGTACTAGTGTCCGGTTTCCCGGTTCTGCTCCCCATGGCAATTTCTTCACTAGTCCCCCCAGCCCCACACGATTCTGGCCCTTCTTCTTGACCCGTGCTGCTGGGCGATTGGTCGGTACCTGATTCAAATACATTCGCGTCGAAGGCCTTTTGGCAACTTTCCACAGGGGTTATCCGTTTGCCGTTACTAATAACCCCCTCTAATTTCCCGATTCCTCCTCCTTACGTTCTCTCCATACAGGTTTCTCCGCAGTACAAGACGAGGCGAAATGCCCCATTTCTTGACATCGGAAACATTTAATAGTTGATCGGTCCGTTCTCGGCTTTCGTTTAACCTCCATCATATCTTTCATCTGTTTCATCATGGCCTCCATGATCTTACCCATACTCGTTTCTTCCGGAGCATTACTGCTGGGGGATTCAACTTTGTTTTCTATGGGTTTCTCAACGGATCTGACGTGAGTATCTGTTGGAGTAGACCTTTTCTTCCATCGATTTTTGTTTTTCCCGTCCACTTTGACCCCAGCAATATGTTCGTCTTCCGAATCACCGGAGGAATCATTCCTGTCCTCCTCATGTACTGCATGTACCCGACTCTGCGGTACGAACCCTGCTAACAAGCGACGTTTCTTTTCAAACTGGTCCAATGAAACAAACAGATCAACCATGGATGTGCCTCGAACCCATTCCTTTTGTACTAATTTTGCATGTGCCGGATCCCTCAATCCTTTAATGTAGTGCGTGAATAATTCGTCCAAAAAATATTCATCATCACGCCTCCAGTTCGGTCTAGCCTTCTGGAGCAATCGTTGCAGCTCGAGTCCATAAATTTTCGGAGATTCCTTCGGTTTCTGGGTACGAGATTGAAACTCCTGCCATGGGTCAGTTGCCACTAGGGTGCCGAATAGATAAGTCGCCGAATTGACCAGTTGGTCGTATGTACCAGTGTCTCCATATATCAACCGCCACTCATCAACAGCAATCCGACCCGGGCCCCCGTTCAGCCATTTTATCAATGGTCCCAGTGAAGCATTCTTATCCCATCCGTGATATTTGTTATCATCACAAAAGTCCTGATAACTCTCCTTCCAGTCCAGCCCATTAAATTTCTTCGTTTCTCGGATCGGTTTCCTCGCAGCATTGGCACTCCAAACCAGGCGATCCGACTGCCTCTGACTCCAGTCCATTATTTCCGCTGCCTCATCCCCCTTTCGGCTACAACAATCTACGCCCATGTTTTGGATACAAGGATCCGCGTCATAAATCGCTGCTGTGGCGGGGGACATTGAAGCCCGTCTCGTAAGTCTTCGTTTCTCAGCAACCGATCCAGCATTCCCGCCACCACCCGTCGTGCCTGTTGTACCCTGATTGGTACCATTACCGGTGGTGCCCGTATTGTTTCTTCCGGGATGCTGAGTCTGACTAGGGTTTGTGGTCTGGCCGGAGTTAAAACTGTGCGGGTCTATCGGTGCTGCACCTGGCATAGCGTACTGGTACGTGACGTTATATATCGGGGCTCCACTTGGCGGTTGCGGACCACTTATTGTGTCATCCGCAAACGGGTTCAACGATCCGTAGCTGTGATTCACCCGGTCTTTCGGAACTTCCCGCGGCGTAATGTCCCTCGTGTCGGTATGACCAATGGTCACTCGTCTATTTGAGTCCTGGTCGGTATGATATCGACCTTCCGTTACATTTGACATGCCTTTCTCACTAGTAAAAGGGTTGAAACCTTTCAGAATAGGCTTCGGAGTCGATTGGGCATCAACCTCCTGCTCCTTTCGTTCCTCCTCCAATGCCATCTGGTAGGCCAGAAAAGAATCGGTAACCTCCTCTTTCCGTTTTCTCAACTCCTCCAACTCCTCTTTCGCTAACCTTCGTTCCTCCGCAATTCTCTCTTTTTCTACTTCATAATCTTTAAAAAATTGCAGCGCGTCCGCCTCTTTTTCCTTACGTTCCTTTATAATGGAATTCATTTTCACGGACTGTCGATTCACCTCAATTTCATACTGGTCTCTCAGACTTCTTGACTTCTTTGCCTCTTCTCTATCCTTCTCTAAAATCATCCGCTCCTGCTCCATTCGTTTTCGAACGGAGTTCTCCTCCCCCTTCTGTATTGCTAGAAGTCTCTGTTGCTCAGCCAGTTGACTAGCGATGTAATTTTTGTCACGGGATAACTGTTCCGTTCCTTCCTTTAACCCCATCGTGATCCTTCTGTTCGCTTCAATCTGATCATCCCTATCTTTCATCAATTGTACCAACTCGTCATTCATGGCACTATACTGTTGCTGCATGATGCGTTGATCGGCCCGTACTTTCTCCTGGTATGTCCGGTCCTCCTCTAATCGTCTCTTCCGATCTCTATCTTCCGTCTTCTGACCTATATCGAATATGCCCGGCGTAATCAATCCTAACGAGTCCATTAATTCCCGTCTCGCGGTTCGTTTTTCAGTTGGGGTTTGCATTTTCGATGCACTGGCCCATACTCGATCTATATTCCTCAGACTGCAATCTAGTTCCCCATCCTCTAACGATTCCTCAATTCTCGATTCCCCCTCCCCCTTTTCTGGTCGGGCCTCCGCCACGATGACCTGCTATCTCGACTGGTCACGGCACCAATGTAGAGTTTAGTATTTTACGGTCGCAGAATAAACAACTCGGAAGGTTCTTTATACGTTCTGGATGCAAAGAGAGAGAGTTTTATTCACGTTTCCTACTACAGTAATCTAAGTTCGGTTCTTGTTCGGGACGAGACCTGATGAGGTCTGTCTACCACTGAGCCTTCTGGCCTTATATATCCCACCCTACCCGATCGCAGCGCCCCCTTTATCAACACTCGCGCCCTCTGTATACGGGTCACGAACTAGCATCTTATGGTGGTTTACATAACTGCGATCCGAGTGGGATTCGAGTCCCCTACAGTGTTTACAGTTAAACACCTTTTTTTTAGAGTGTACGACCAATCTCTCAGTCACTATAGCTTAACCAAGTTTTTTCAGCTCCCTATGCGACCAGCCTAGGTTAATTAACATTTCCAGGTTGGTCAGTACTGACCAATTCACCTTAGTCTCCTCCAGTTTTAGACTAAGTACTTTTGTGTAAGGCATTAGTCACATGTTGTTATCCCTAAGTCATTTTTTAATAGTACTTGGTCAGGCTATGACTAACCTGGGATAGCCACTTAGACTAAGGACCGAAGGATTTAGAATTTCTGTGTACATGTAATATCACTAAGACTTATTGGCACGCATAAGGAGTTGTCTCCTAGCCATGAATCATGTCAGTAATACATGGCCACTGGTGAAAGGTGCCCTACATTTACTGGACTGAATGTGGGACCTGCTGGCGAGGCTCCCAACTGTGAGGTCATAATGGTCTACATTGATATCATCAATTAAAATTTAGACAACACCTAACTTAAGTGTCATTTGCAGGCACTATCAACAAACATTGCACCCTCCTGGTTACCACATTTACCACCAGTTTTACAACTAACAATGGACACCATTGGAGATAGCACTGGCCAGCCCCATCCCACTTTTTATTGCCCTGCTAATTTTTCAAAGACATTTGGTATCCAGTCCAGCTGTAAGCTCATTAGGGAAGCCCTTTGTCGGCCTCGCCAGCAGGTCCCAGATTCAGTATAGACGCGGACCCTCAGGAATAGTTGGAGCGTCAGTAACACTCTCTTTATTACACTAACACCACTCTCTTTCCAGACTCAGGGATTCTAAATCTTTAAACCCCGGGCTGCGGTATATTTAAAGCTGATGTATCAGCTAATCGACACACCATCTTTAAGAGCTGAGGACCTGTCATGCCTGCACTCCGACTGTTGCTGCTGCGGCAGCAAGTTCTATGCCTTCATGGCAAGAATAGTAGAGTGTAAGCGTACAGCGTTAATGGTACATGAATGCATCCCTAGTGAGTCTACACATCAAGGCTGCTTCATGCATCATACCGACCGCGACATGGTTTAGACTCTCCAAAGAGATCGGGATGGTGACACTTGGACTGATGCAGCGAGAAAGGGTGACTTTCTCATAATAAAGCTGTATTTACATAATTGGTTTCAGAAACGTTATCAACAACTTTTGTGAAAAGTCACCTTTTCTTGCTGCATTGGTCTATAGCACCAGCAAGTTACTCGCCGAGGCTGCGTTTGTGAACCACGATGGCAAATATTATTTCAAGGGCATTGCCTGATTTCAAGGGAGTCAGAAAAGGCTGGACTCTTACTGCCATGAATTGTACAGGCATAGCTATAGTCTATGTAAAGAGGGACTCAAGTGATGCAAGACTTTTCTTCCAGAGTACAACATTGCCTGACTGTTTTACATTTCCGACTCTTGAAAGAGAGTGGATTTGACGACAAACGATATGATTGACACTGATAGTTTTCTCTGAGTTTATATCAAGGTTAGTTAAAGGCCATAAAGTACTCTAATGCTTTATGCCCTTTGTCATCAGAATGTAAGAATGTGCCGCAGCCCACGTGGCAATTAACTCACCAATGCCGCATTGATGCATCATGCTGACCCGTGGGCAATATATCAACCACACATGGCTCGCATGATCTCAGAATACCGTACATGCGAGTTATACTCTCCAGGGCTGCATCCATACATCATGGCAATGAAGGGAAAACTGCATTCAGGTGCCATGCGGTCCTTACAGGGGCAATCTCACCACTCACACTTAATCATATAGTAGACTAGAACAGTACTAGAAATGTGAGTGGGATACTGTCGGTGATTATGCCACGTTAAAGCTAATTGTGTTCCTGGTTGACATCAGATTTCACCTTCGGTGTTTCCCCTGCCGATGTAATTGCTTTTTTTCTGATATAATTGAATTACTTTAAATTACAAGTGTTTTTATTAGGTATAGTCTTCTGTAGACCAGGAGGCTGTTTTTCCCCATTGGTTTTTGTGTCCGTATGTGTCATACGGGGTCCCGGCAACCCATAAGGGCAAAAAGTGTTTTTCCTCATTGGATATGGACATTTTCTACCAAAAAGCAGAATCCCGCATCCTATACGGAATCCTGTATCCGCATACGGAAAAAAAGTGTTTTTCCTCATCGGATACGGGTATTATTTTCCACATGGTGTCCGTATAAGTCTCCTCAATTCCTGACCTATTGGAGTAGCATAAATTCAAAAAAAGTGCCCCGTATGCAGCAGATGGAAATTTTAACTCCCGCATACGGATATTTTTACTACCGCATCTCCTTTCAATCTCCATTCCCTTATATATATATGAGAGGAGTTGAGGTCAGCATGACTTAGCCTCTAGCAGCACTGAGTCCATACATTTTGACCTAAGTATGTACGATGGCTGGTTAGGTCGACAAGCAGGGGCATACCCACACCCTGATACCCACACAGGGGAGAAACCTCTCTTGTGTAAGCCCGACAGGCAAAAGATATCAACCGAACAGGCCATCGTAGAAGTGTTCCTACCTTGCTAATTCCGGGCTGTGTTGGTGCTGCCACCTAGAGGCTAAGTCATGCTGGCCTCAACTCCTCTCATATATATATTAGGGAATGGAGATCGCAAGCCAATTGCAGGAGGTCATATGGATCTAAACCATTTTTCTGTAAGCTTGTACAGTCCCCCACCTCCCTTCTCCCCTTTTAAAGAAACACATATATATGGTAAAAAATGGCTCTAGGATTGTTTTAATGAATAGATAAGTAAAGTCCAACTTCTACCTTTCTAATAAAAGAAATAAAAAACAAAAAATTGAGTTTCAAAGAAATTATACAAAAAAGTGTCTTTTCTTCTATAACTCGGTAAATAATGGCCCTACAGAGCTGAAACTCTGCTTATAGACTCCTCGTCTAAACGGTGGTAGACGATAGCTATCAGAGTACAGAGCTGGCTGGGCGCCAGAGGTGAAGAAAACACTCCAAATCCAGTGCCTTCCCCGACCTCTCCTTTCTCTTCCCCGACCTCTCCTGTCTCTTCCCCGACCTCTCCTGTCTCTTCCCCGACCTCTCCTGTCTCTTCCCCAACCTCTCTTGTCTCTTCCCCGACCTCTCCTGTCCCTTCCCAACCTCTCCTGTCCCTCCCCTGTCTCTTCCCCAACATACGGACCCTATTAATACCCTCCCCTAGCCTACCTCTGTATGTTGCTACATATTATGACGTCACAGAGGGAATTCCCTAGGGGTTTCCTGGAATGTAGACTGGTTTTTGTACAATTAGGGCAGGTGAGTGCCGTATTGATATGCCGTATGCAGCAGAATTTATGCAAATCCCGTATGCACATACGGACGTGATACGGAGGGGGAAAAAAAGTGTTTTTGGGCTTCCCAATACGGGTCCCGTATATGGTCCGTATTTTTACTCCATATTGGTTCCTTATTGGACCAATGGGGAAAAACGCCCTCCAGGTTATCACATCTCGTAAGATGAATTAATTGATGGAGTGAATCATCAAATGCAGCATCAACTGGGATATATGTATGAAGTTCTGCACTACACTGCAAAAAAGGTGTTTAGATCCTAAACACATTCCTAAAGTCACAAAACTTTAGTCAATACAACAGACCTTCAGGGAAGATAATGCTTTATCTATTTTTAGAGTTTTTAAAAGAGGTGTCTATGTAGCAAATTCATCTTTTTTGCATTGTAAGCATACTGATGTAGCATTCAATTTTTGAATCCAGCCATGTGTATTATTATCCTTTTATATTCCATGCAATTTATGTTAATTAACTCATATTTAAGCATATTTAGATCCAAAATAACGTTTGAGTGGTTGTAGAAACTACAGTCAACCACAGAGCTGCCATTTGGTATGTGTTTGATATACTATGATCTAAACACTACAAGTTTACATCCTAAACACCCATCTTTCATACTGTTTAAATACTAAACATCTAAACATATTCAATATAACTGTTTAGGTGTTCAGAATAAAAGTGTTTAATTCCTAAACAGAAGGATTCAAAGACACAAGCCTGGTAAAATGTTTAGACTTTAAACATCTTTAGGCCTAAACATGTCTAAAACCTAAGCACCCTTTTTGCAGTGTACTATTAGGCAACACAAAAGAGGTTGTTTCTCAATGAAAGATATGACTAGGGGAGTGATTATTTTAAGGGGGGGGGGCAAATAATATAAACCCCTCTTGGGGGGGGGGGTCAAAAAGATTTAACCAGTTTTGAGCCAAAAAGCCAGCGTGTTACTATGCTTCAAAGACCCCATGCGTAAGCGCCGATTTTTGAACCTAAGGGGGCGGGTTAGAAAAATGCTGACCCCTTGCCCGGGGATGTAAACAATTTTGAACGCTCCATGGAAAAACCAACCCCCCCCCTGTTGTTAAAAAATGATCACTCTCTAGGGCGTTTTTAAATTTTTGAATATATATCTTTACTGAGGGGTTAAAATGTATAGGGAAATTTAGACTTTCCGTGAACAATTTTCCCATTTTAGTCATCTAGTATGAGTTTATTATCACACAAAACTTGTAATACTGCAAGTTTATCCTAGTTCGCTTCACAACTGATAACATGAACGTTGGTACTACATATGCTAATATTTCGTCCGTTTTTAACATATTTATTCCTACAAAATGCACGAAATAACGATTTTCTTGATGCACTGGGTGATGAGAAACAAGTATTTCCGTTTGAGTAGCCTAACTACAAGTATATCATCTAGCCAAAGAACCAGGCCTTACTATTCTGACAACTTTGGTCTCATAGCGGCCAGAGTACTGATAAAGACAAATCTCACCCAGACCACACAATTGGCATTTACGAGTTTATATCAGTTAGAAAAGGCTATTTATCTGTAATAATTGCAACTCCCAATATCCTGTCTGGCAGTGTGCACACACTTTCTCTAAGACTAAGCAGGTGCCTACCTGCACACAGAAAAGTAAAGGTGTCAACTATGTCTCCCACGTGGCTCTGGCAAAAATGGAGTGTCGAACAGCTATTGACTCTGCCATTGACACTGACAGTAGAGAGTCAACTCAAGTTGACACTGATAGTAGAGAGTCAACTCAAGTTGGCCCTTCATATAAGCAGAGTCATTAGCTGTTTGACTCTTTATTTTTACCAGAGCCACGTGGGAGACCTTTACTTCTCTCTGTGTGGTTACAATGGTTGTGGATGTAGAGGTATAGCGAAGTCTCGGATTTCTCCTCATGGGCGGCCATGTTAGTTCTGAGCTCGCAATGTATCGTGAGACTTAGGCAGTGACCAGACACTCACAGCCCATAGCTTCCGGGCAACAAGCTGCAGCACGAGAGCAGAGCCAAGGTCTCACGAGATTGCTAGTGTCAGTGTACACAGAGTGGTTGCGGGAACAAGTCCGCACCAGTTAGAGAGCTATACGATATGGGAAGTGACTGCATGGCTGGCTGTCGGTCCCTAAATGGTCTTTAAGTAATTGTCAACAACCACTCACAGAATCTTCAATCAAACAAGTTGTAGGTAATCCAAGTAACAAAGGAACCTGCTGAAGAGTCATTGAGACCAGAATGGGAGTTGGGATTAAGGACACTTGAGACGTAGACAGTATTGATTCCATGCAATCAGTTTGAGGTGGCCATATCACATGAGCACTTATATGTTTAAATATCAGCCGCTCGCCTTATAGGCCATGACTGCCATTCAATACATAAACTATTTCTAGTCATTTAATTGAAGCAGACGGTTCCAAACTTGGATCCTCCCTGAGTTTTTGGCACTTCCCGCTTTCAGAGTAGGCTACACAGAATCCCTTAGCATCTACATATTCCCTTTAACTTTTACAATTAGGGCCTGCTGTTTGATTCAAATATGTTAATTTTCTTTTAGTCCCACAAGTAACCAAAATATGACTTTATCTTACCCTGCGTGCGACCTATTGGTTTCTTTCTATAGCTAATCATAGTCCATGGTTTACACACTAGATGGTAGCAGTGAGGTAGCTGCGATCTTGCAAGCCCACTGTTCATATACCAAAAACCCTGCTTAGAGTGGAAAGTCGGTTTAGAACAAGAGTCATAGTGGCTATAAGGGTACTTACACAGCAACTGGTGAAAGAAAACTAAACAAAGTTTGTAATAATCCCCGGAGGTTCTGGAAAGAGTTGAATAAAAGTAAGAGCGACAGTCCTCTTCTAAGAAACAAGTACCTTCATAAACAATCTTAAAGTCGCTGAAAAAATCACAGCATCCTACCCATACCTCACTGGAGACAGACCCTGTAGAAGCCCAAATCAAGCCTATGAAGAGTACTAAATCAGGGTGGTGGTGGCCCAATAGATTGATTTCGTCTTATAAAAACTATGTATAGAATAAATTTGTTCTGTTTGTCTGTGTTGTGTGTAATTCAATTCTCCTCTAACGGATGCAGTCTCAGTATCAATAACAGGTGTGTAGAATATCTCCCAAAGAAACAGATTCAACAGAATTTCCAATCCATTTATCTAATCTTCAATTTTTGATATCATGAATATTGACAAAGGTAATAGCCTTGATATCTGGTCATGTATATTATGAGTATATAGTGTTTTCCCCTTTATTGTGAGTTGTATGGCCAGATGCCCAAAGTTTTTAACTGATTTTAACCAACCTGATATCTGTTGTCTAGGGGAAGCATTCATATTGGCTTTGCACATTTCTATTCACACACTATTGGGCAAACAAAGATGTGTTTACCGACAACGAATACTATCGAGATTCAGGGGAAACATTGATATTGATATTGTTAGTTTGTGTTTGCACTTGATTAAAATAGAAAACATGCAGAGGTCACAGCAGAAGTCAATAACTGAGCCACTCCTCACACCTGCACATCATAGTCCTTAGAACTTGAAAAATTAGAGGTATCTTCCAGAATGCATCCATATTGTGTTGGTGATATCTTCAAGTGTTTCAAAAATCCGCGATGGAGAAGTTAAAAGAGAAAAAGAACATACACTGACTATCTGTGCACATATCACATACCCTAAAAACCCTGCAATGGCCCTGCAGAGTACATATATATCATGCATATATATAAGCCAATAAGACAATGTGGATTTAGCAGGGGCTCTAGCCAATGGGATGACTTTTGCAATCGAATTAAGGCCACTTAAAACAAATAATCATCTTTGAAGATACCGCCCGCACAAATCAAAATGGCAGAATCATTGTTTTTTCCCCTTTTTTCAATAAAACTAAGTGTCAGAATGCCCGATCTACTCAAAGATTATTTTAAAAGCCCTGACTATTGACAGTCCCAACTGTCAATAACAGAATAAAAATTACCTTATTGACAGTGTAAACTGACAATACCAGGATATAATTCTCTTATTGATAGTTCGAACTGCCAATTAGGGAAAACGATTCTCTTATTGACAGTTCCAAAAAGAAAGAGTTCAGAATATGAATATCTGAAAAATAAAACAAAAGAAGTAATAAAAGTATTTAATCTTATCTCCCCTAGGGCGAGTTGTTTTGCAAAATGCTGTATTTGATTATAACCAGTTTTTAGATCTACAATGCCGAGAAGGCATTCACATTGACTTTACAAAATTCTGTTTACACACTATTGGGCAAATATAGATGGGTATGCTGACAATGAAAGATATCGATATCCTGGGGAAACAAAGCTATTGATTTTCACTATGTGTGTACACTTAAATTGAAATTATGCTGCTAGGGTGACACTAGCAGGAAAGCCGATACCTGAACAACCCTCACACCTGCATGACAGATCGCCTACCACCATGGAAAATTGGAGATATCTGAAACAGTGCACCCTGATCATGTTTGTGATATCTTCAAGCATTTATCAAGTCCTCAGTGGGAAAGTTAAAGGATCCTGCACTGTAAGATGTCGACCGGTAGAGCAGGGACATAAATTGAGGACGTTCACAAAGTGTTTTACTGAAGTCCTCAGCTCCATAAAAGAGGCAGGCCTCACAGTGGAGGCAAACTTCCCATCTAACTGTGGTACAGGCTACGTGCCCTGTCTCACATCATGTGTGCCCCACCCTATAACTACTGGAATCACAAGCCATGTTGAATTCTCACCTTGGCATTCCAAACAGAGTGATACAGGTTAAGTATGAATTAGTATAGTCACAGCCAAAGCACACACAGAAAAGTAAAGGAGTCACCACGACTCTGACAGCCAGAGTCGCAGTTTGTCTCCAACGTGACACCTGTAGAGGAGAGTCGAATGAGTTTGACCCTCCGTTCCTGAAGAGTCAACAGTAGTTGACCCATTAAAAGAGGGGAGTCAAAATCTAATGCATGAGTGCATGCAGGTCAGGTGGATTGTGTATTTATGCCAGGGTAGAGTGGGGGCAACAGGTGTATGTAATTAGTGGGCAGGCTAGGTGAGGCCTGTGAGAGAAGTGAGTAGGTGAGGTTATTGCCCAAGACAGGTCAATAACAAGACATGTTGTAATGTCCACCACTTCCCCCTCTGAAAGGGCCAAGTTATATCTGCCTCACACTAAATTCTACAGACCATTGGCCACATATTAGATGCCAATATTGTACATTATTTTTAAATGCTTTGAAGAAATATCAAGTCGGGTAGGCCTAGACACTGAGCCTCGTATTCCGCAAAAGCTGAATAACCGGACCTCGTATTGCGCTAAACCTCCGTATTGCGCTAAAACTTCACTTCCGCTTCAGCATAAGTATCAATCCGCCCACTGCGTTCCACATCTACAGCAGGGCCGAGATGGTCTGGTGGTTAGCGTTCTCGCTTTCCGCCGCGGCGGCCCGGGTTCGATTCCCGGAGGAGGCGGTTCGTTTTTAGTAGGCAAAACGTTTTTGTCGCGCGTGGTTTCTTCACATTCCCCGAAAAATAAAATGGTCGTTTTTAGCTTTAAAATCGAGTTATATTGAAAGAAACATAGCGCATGGAAGAGAAAAGATCCTATATTTGGACGTACAATAGATGAATTAGGCCCTAGCCCCCCAGAAAATTTGGTTGAGCTTCTCTCAGTTGATAGATCGGCGAAAAGTTGAATAGCCATTTGCGCCCCAATCAACTTGTCAGCGGCTCAATCAGGGTCTTGAACTTAAACTTGACCTATATAAACTGATCGCACGAGCTATTATTTCTCGCTTATATTGACCGGATAACCATTTAATGGTGTTCCTTTTTAACAAATTAACATATTCTAATCGAAAAGCAGGCCTAATTTGTACAAGAAAACATGACGTAGGACATGGAGTGGGGGGCTACTTTTTCTGCGAACCAAATCACACAGGCGCCGATACCGGAAGTGAGGGCGAGCAAGGTGTCATGGCGGCATTCGGACGTGATTGGAGACGATTCAGGTTAATAAAATGTCTTTTTCTCCTTTAATATGTGACAAATGCATTTAAAAATAAATACAGGATCAGTTAAAGTTGTGTATTTCCCCTCCAGATTGACATCTCAAGCCCCCGTATTTCGTTTCAACCCTTATGAAGGGTTTCAACGAAATACGGGGGCTTTCGATGTCAATCTGTCGGGGAAATACACAACTTAAACAAATCCTGTATACATATCAGATCTATGTGAAGAAGTAAGCAGTGCCACACATTACATCTCACACAGTTAGTGCCCAGCCTTATGTTTATTTCCCATACCCACACATATGGTGACTAAGCTCTATACTGTTGATGTTCTTGGAATGTATTGCATTGTTTGTCATCACATTTGATTCAGGTAAGCTAACTGGGAAGCTTATCCATTGACATCCCTTAACCACGCTATGTTGACATAGTGGACCTATCTTGAAAGAATCAAAACTGTGTGGCATGTAACAAATATCCAAAGTATAGATAGTGGCTCTGCCTTGTGGTTGCCACTGGTACCAAATTAGTGTTGGTTGCCCTACCAGGTGGTTTCATATGGAACTACTATCAGAGTCAACACATTTTTTATTTGACTCTATATGAAGGGTCAAACTACAAATGACTTTGCTGTGGGCAGAGTCAACTGCACTTGACTCTACACTCATAGAGTCAAGAGGGAGAGTCAATTTGTAGAAGGAACAAGGGTATGACTGGAGTAGCTGTGACCCTTCCACCAGAGTCATCATGACTCTGCTACCAGAGTCAACTAGAGTTGACTATGGTAAAACAGTCATGGCGACGCCTTTACTTCTCTCTGTGCAGTCATAACATTTTACTTGCATCATTCCTTAGAATATCCAGTTACTGCAAATAATTACTTACAATGGTTAATGCAATTTGGTCACCTATGGATATAACCAATTATACAAATAGTATATGTATGAGTAATTATGGCTAATGTGGGCACCTCACAAATGTGGTCGTTTTTAGGAAAGGTCTCAAAGGTAACAATACAGGCAGTTGCCAAGCTTACAAAAAAACGTTTTCCTAATGCTTGGAAAACGTTTGCAGGAGGTTTGAAAACGTTTACAAAATCGTTTTCTTAAAGTTTGGAAAACGCTTAAACCTGATACAAACGTTTTAAAATGTTCTAGAAACGTTTTTTTTGTTAATTTGGGGACTGTTGATATATGCTTCAAGGTGATCCCATACTTTATGCACTGGCTTCTTCTATCGCCAAGGCTCCTGCTCTCTACAAAGCATTTGATATGGTTTAGATTCAAATGAAAAGCAGATATTATTGAAAGACCTACTTCTAAAATAAGAATATGTGCCTTAATATTATCCTACATGTCGACTTTAATTCAATGTTCCCCAGTAAACAAAAACGTTATACAACATTTGATAACGTTATATCACGTTATATAACGTTTTGCTGAGGCTCCTTGATATGGCAAATGTTCATATAACGTTTACAACGATATTTTGACGTAAAATAACGTGAGTCTTCTTGTTAGATAGGTCTTTGTCTTTTCAGATTGTCGCTACACACCAGTATCTACAGCTACAAATGTTAAAAGGACCTTACTGTCTGGTAATTGTAGTTATGATGCTACTCTGGAAAACAGGACCGTATTCAATTCCAGCAATGGTAAACCTGTCGTCTTCACGAATGGTTCGGGCTACATCAATATAGGTACAAATTACACTCATGGTCTCAGGGAGTTCAGCTCTGCATTCTGGTTCAAGCAGCAAGTTGTACCCTCTAACACTGACTGGTACATCCTGTTCATTGCTACAGCTACAGTCAGTGGTCAGGAAATAAGAATTATACTAAGGAGTACTACTAACGCATTTTTTCTGAACATGAAAAATAAATATTTGCGATTCAGTGTGAGATCCAATCCGGTCACTCCTAATGTGTGGGTGCATGTTGGTGTAGTTTGTATTGTTGATGTAGGTGTAAGACTATACCTTAATGGTGTCCTGGTGGGTGATAAGTATGTCAGTAAGGCCACAAGGACATTTCCAAACAGTTCAATGGCTTTCTACTTTGGACGCAATTTCTGGCAAATGGATAAGATGCCCCCGCAAGTCTACCTGTACTATGACGATGTATACGTCTGGTTGAGACAGGTACCTGATGATGTCTTCAATGACCTCTACACCAAAGGTCGCAAGTAGCCTTAAGAAAACATTGTTCTGCATTGCCAAGGAAGACAAAACCAGTGAACCTTGAACAGTGATACAGTGAGACTTTCCATAATATGTTTTCAAACATGGCCAAGGCCAAACCTTACATAAACTAGCCTTCCTCCTGGCAGTATAAAAAGCACACTGGAAATATTATAATGGCAATTCCAACAGTGACCTTGTCTTATGAACTGACTTGGCAAGAGACCATGGCTTAATGCTGAGAGAAATCAGTCCAAAATATGAGATAACAGGCTTTGCATTTTTATAACCATCCTCCATGGCTGAGGCCAGTTTAGCTAGGTGAGGGACATGGTTTCTCCAAAAAAAGACACTAGGACTTGAACCCAGGGCCTCCCACTCTGAAGTGGGCGCTCTACCACTGAGCTACATCCCCTGTCACATCAGACCCTGCCCATTTTACTAGATCAGTATGGTACAGAGGGAAGCAGGATTACCCAACTGATACCGCCTTGCGGGTTGATCGCCATGACACAAGTAATTCAACTGTTTGTGGACCTAAGACAGTCGGGAAGAACACTAAATATATGGTTCAAAAGTAGGTGGTTTGAGTCTGTCACTTTATCCTGCAGCAAAATATATATGATTTGTCTATGTACTTAATTACTGAATAAAAGTACTATATCTGCTATCCAATTTCTTGCTCTGTCCTTACTTGTCCTGCCCTGCTGAACCTTGTCCCGCCTGCAGTGTTTAGATTCCTCTTGTTATTCTGCTTTCTCATGGTGACCATTAGTTACTAGCAGTATAGCTATACAAGGCAACCATTGGAAAGAAACCAATTAAGCAACACATGATGTCTTATAGGATATTCTAATTGAGGGGAATGAGGCACGTACAAAGAATTCACTTCAGTAGCTGCGCTATATGAGCTCTTTACCACAAGGCATGCCCCAACGGTTCCTAGAGATACACACAAGTAGTTCCTTTAACTGCTATTCTATCGAAAGGGGACAGTGATCCTTTGAACCTTTGGCTATGTTATTACATATTAAGCAGATATATGTGTAGGTTCCAGACGATCTTACACACCAATGATTACATGTTGCCGAGAGATACCTTTGATATGAGGAAATGCTGACAGATATTTCTTGATACTGGCAGGTAAGAGAAGTGTATGACTTGAAACGTGAAAGACCAAACAGTACCAGAACTACTGACCTTTACAGAGCAGACCCCTTAGCATAATGACAAATTGGAGATACATGAAGCTATGCACCATTATTATGCTGATTATATCATCAGGTATTTCGCCTGTAGTCCTCAGTGGGAAAGTTAAAGGATCCTGCACTGTAAGATGTCAGCCCGTGGAGCAGAGGCACAGGTTGAGGACTTTCATAGAGTGTTTTACTGAAGTCCTCAGCTCCATAAAAGAGGCAGGCCTCACAGTGGAGGCAAACTTCCCATCTAACTGTGGTACAGGTAATGTGCCCTGTCTCACATCATGTGTGCCCAACAAGGTGTCAAGTGCAGTTACTCATGTTGTGTATTCTCCATGGCATCACAATAATACAGGTAGGATTACAACTATACAAGGCACTTTGCCCAAACAAATTATAGCCTTCTAGGGAATAAAGGTTGCCATAAAACCTCAAGTATAAGCCATGGCTAATACGCAAGTCAGATTGGCGGTCGACTTATAGGATTGGCCCAGGCTCAGGGTGCAGCTTATACGGGAGTTCTTGCTACTATGGTAAACTACTAAAGTCACCATAATCAGACCCCTGGTGTGGCTTATAAGATCTGCCCAAAGTCGTGGTCAGCTTATACACTAGTTAGGCCTGTGGGCGAGGTTTTACGGTATTCTAGGTGCATAGACATAGAACTCCCTTTATGATAACCATCCCATACATCATTGATGCAGGGGGAATAGGTGGGAAGATGGACCAGTCATACAGTCATAGCACTAGAACCTTTCTTGAGCACAAATATAGGATCTTAGATAAGGGTATGTCTTGTATTTATACAACCCAAGAGTGTCAGGGCGCTATCAGCCCTAGGTACAGTTTTCCTATACAAAAGTATACAATGTGTGTTTTCTACTTCTGACAGATTGTCACTTTGAACCAACTAACATTAGCTCGGATGTCATACCGGGAGACTGCTACTATGATGCAGTAATTAAAGGGGGTGGACATGTTGGCAGCTTCGATCGTGGAGGAAAATATATAAATACAGGTTACACTGGCTTCATTCAAATCCCAGAGCAATATGTAGTCTATATAAATGAAATTAGCACTTTTATATGGTTTTGGATTTTTGATAATGATTCCGCAAGAATACTGGATGTTTTATATCTAAAAACAATCTCGTCCAGGAATGAATTTCTCGAGATTAAACTTGAGGAGATGGACCACATTCTGAACCTGAAGATGATCACTCCAAGGAAGCGCTTTGAAGTCTCGTCTTATGTGACACATAACAAATATTTGAATGTTGGCATAGTGTGTATTGTTGATATAGGCATTAAGATGTACCAGAACGGGGCTTTGGTAGGAGAAGATTATATCAGCGAGGATATAGAGTTTAATAACAGTGGTTCTAACGCCTTCATGTTTGGAAAGAACCCTTCTACTGTAGGATCTTCTGTTAATAGTTATCTGTCATATAGAGACTTCTATGTGTGGCTGCGACCCGTCTCCATCGATGTATTCTCAGACTTGTACGATAAAGGTTCACATAATTTTAGGAAATAATGAAACTTTTTATTTTAGCTATTTCTCCCTTTTTGTGATAGCTATTGTGGATAGTAATCATTTTATCATGTAGTGGTGGTCAGGCAATCAGACATGCACCATACGTGCAGTAAATAATCAGCATTTCAATATCAGCATTTAAGTATGGGACTTGTTTTTTAATAGAGGTAAGTGGGAGCTACCAGTAAGTTCATCAGCTGTTCATTGCTTAAGTAAATACCTGGACCAATCAACGGATTGGTCCTGCCTTTATGTATCTTTTCAATTTGACATCGTGATCTGCAAGTCTTGATAAAACATAATTCTTGTCATTAAAATTTTGCAATATTGAAAAGGTCTTTGTAGCAAGTATATTTCGAGCTATATCCAACTATTCAATTATTGCTCACTACTTGAGATCTTATCACTTACAGCTGAAGATCCATAAATGTATTTGTAATATAATGCAATAAATGAAATGCATTAACATTCAGATTATATTTGGCTGCATTATCCCTTCAGTTTTTACATTATAATTTGCATACAAAGATGCACTGTAACAATGCGAGTATGTCTGAGTGCATGATTATGAGAAATTTAGGGATTGAATATACCCTATTTCCCTGTTTATAACCCCGAGCTTATACTGATTTCAAATGGGGAATTGACCCGGCTTATAAATGGGGCAGGCTTAAATTTGAAGCAGGCTTGTTTTTCTATATTTCTGATATTTCTTTAATTCAAAAAAGCCCCTCTGGCAGTGTGTCTAAAAATTCTCGAATATATTCATTATCTTTACACATTTTTCTGGATATTTTTAATGATATCATGACAAGTTTGAACATTGTCTCTCACTAAAGTGTTCCGAGCTTAAGAGGTGGTACATCAGCTTCATTAACATGAAATTATTCTGAAAATATCCCGATAAGAAGTGAAGTTATTCCCCTTTGAAGAAAATGTATTGAGGTTGTCTCCCTTATGACCAGGCTTATATTCGGGGCTCGGCTTACATAGCACCTAGTACCCCTTCTGACCCCGCTTATAACTTGGGCAGGCTTAGTTGTGGGGCAGGCTTATGAAAGGGGAAATAGGGGGCCTTAAACAAAAACGCTATTGACAGTTCGAACTGTCAATAGTGGAAAAGATTTCTGTTATTGACAGTTCACACTGTCAACAGTAGAAATTATTCCTGCTATTGACAGTTCCTCATGGGAACAGTCAATAGTGGAATATGTTTGTCTTATTGACAGTTCCCACTGACATTGGAGTGGAAAAGTGTTTTTTCACCGAAATCGGTTGTGTAATCGGTAAAAATCGGTATTGTAGCCAAAATAGGTATTGGAGCCAAAATCGGTTTTGGAGCCAAAATCGGTAGTAGTATAGTATGTATCGGAACGGGACTATAGTTAAGTACTGTTTATTACTCAATCGACATGCAGCCAATCAGTGGCCTCCATTTGGTCACGTGACCGGAAGTGACCTACTTAGGGGATTAGTGGTGACGTCACGTGACCTAGTTAGCCAATCAGAGGCCTCCATTGGGTCACGTGACCGGAAGTGACCTACTTAGGGGATTAGCGGTGCATTCTGGGTAACCCTGCAGCCAATCAGAGGCCTCCATTGGGTGACCGGAAGTGACCTACTTAGGGGATGGTGCATTCTGGGTAACCTACTGACCTACTTAGGGGACCGGAAGTGACGTCACATGACCTAATGGCCAACCGGAAGTGACCTCATTGAGGATCACGTGACCGGAAGTGACCTGATTGATCACGTGACCGGAAGAAGAAGAAGAAGAAGAAGAAGAAGAAGAAGTGACGTCACGCGACTTAATGAAGAGATGAGCGTCTTTAAGGGGTCACGGGCTTTAAAATGTGATATCTTTTTTTTTGGAGGAGGAGGCGAGTCTCTTATTTTTTTTCGGTAAACTAATAAAAAACACCACGATATAAGTTTTTTTTTCATTTTTTATTGTTTTACGAGCGACTGGAAGTGACTTATTGAACTAGTTAGAAGCGTTCTTTAGAGTGTATAAGGGGGAAGGAGGGGAAGGAGGGGAGGGGAGGGGGGGGAGGGGGGCCCTTTAAGATGCATGGGGAGGGGGGCGCTTTTAGGATGCATGGGGCGAGTGGTGGGGGGGAGGGGGGGGGAGGGGGGCACTCTAGGGGGGGGCACTCTAAGGGGCGCGTTTGTCTCTTTTAAGAAAGAAAAAGATTTTCAATCGAGAGACACGCTTCTTCCTCTCGAGAGGAAGAAGCGTGTCTCTTCGTGTTTTTTTTTGTTTATCACGTGCTGCGATGAGGCGATCAGCTGCGACTGGAGGAAGTGACACTTTAAGAGATCGCGCGTCTTAATTGTTATGATATATATATTTTTTTTTTTTACTTACTAATAAAGAAGACGTATGAAAATAAAACACAACAATTCACATGTCCGTCGTTCTCGTTGTTTCTTGCTTGATAAAGTCAAGTAATATCGCGATGCCGAGGCCAAACTTTCCCATGTCCTCAGTCAACACTCGAAGGAGTTCAAAAGGCGTACCGCCGGCGCCGTCAGCTTCATCTTGCCACATTTTCAACACTCGGAAGGCCCACTCAGCGGGACTTCCTCCGTATTCGCATTCTTCAGCGATCTTATCTAACCTCTCAGGCGACAATTTTAAATGGTCCCCCACCTCTTTCCACCTGCTACCCAGACGTCTGCCGAGGGTGCCCAAGTGCTTATGCATCGCGCGCGAGTCGGGGTTTTCGAAATCCAACCCCTGTCTGTGGAGAAGGGCCATCCACTGAGCCAACAGTTCCATGCGTCTAATGCGGGTGAAGACGCGACCGAGCTCGCCCCATCTATGACGATGCGGGGTTTCACCCCACCACACTCGGAACATCGCCGTACACAGCTCCTCCGGTGTCTTGACACTGCGCTCTACTAGAGCATCCATACGGGCGGCGCTGACTTTTAAGCTACTGCCCAACTCTCTCCAACAGCCGCTCAACTCTTTACCTAGTTGACGAAGCAAGGCGTCGCTATAGGCTAACCGCCGCTGTCCTACCTGTCGGGTCTCCCCATCATCGGTCTGCCTCGCGCCGCGTCTCACGTCGTCAAGCCGCATTAACTTTTTTTCAGGCGCACCGGGCGGTGAAGGCGAGCTTGAAAGTGGAATAGCTTGAGCCATCTCGTCTCGTCTTGGCGGCGGCGGCAGCGGCGGCGGCGGCGGCGGCGGCGGCGGCGGCGGCGGCGGTGGTGGTGGTGGCGGTGGTGGTGGTAGTAGCCGTTACTGGGGTCAGAGGCGATATGTTTTTTTTCCAACAGAAATGAGAGCTTTTTATACAGAGGGAGTTTAATCCCATTTCCAACAGCGCTCCAGCTGTCTAGCGCCCTGTCCGCATGACGCTTTTTCAGCCGCTCCGCTCCTTAAGAGCTTAGATGACGAGGGGGTGTGGCATCGCTATCCGTGGAGACCAGCTGAAAACGGTGTTTTTTCCTCACTCATAGCCTTAATACCTCCTACCCCCTACCCGAGGACGTCTCCCTCCCTCTGACATTCATTGTAACAAACGTCAGAGGTCAGGTGAAAATCGGATTTTTTTTCATGCACAGCCTTAGGCAGCTGTCACCCCTCCCTATTGAACTAGCCGGCCGCCCGCCCGCCTGGCCGGCCCGGTCTACTCACCACGGCAGGAGGTGGCGATTTTTGTCTTACACTTAAGTCGCTCACCACATGCACACGCCTCTACTCACAGACAGACACGTTCGTCTTAGGGGGGTCCTGCTTCACGCCACACGCCTCCTGTAGTTTTTTTTTTTATACACACTGTAAGCTCATCACCGTTACCGTTAATCCTTTATACAGCTAACGCGCGCTGAATGGCTGAACAGGGTGGTAAGCGGCTTAGCTCACCACAGTGGATCCCTCAAAAAGGGATCCAGCTGAAAACGTCATACCTTATGTCTTTGTGAATGGCCGCCGCCGGTCAGTCGACGGCAGGCAGCAACCGCTTAACCCTTTATACAGCTAATGCGCGTTGAATTGCTGAACAGGGTGGTAAGCGGCTTAGCTCATCATCACAGTCGATCTCTCAAAAGAGGGGGGGGAAAGGGATCCAGCTGAAAACGTCATGCCTTATGTCTTTTTGTTTCTCTTTGTGAATGGCCGCCGGCCAGCCGGCGGCAGCTGAACAGGGTCGGTAAGTAGCTTAGCTCTAGAAGCGAGAAGGCGTATATAAGGGGCTTGGAAACCTCCATTCACTCACTCATTCTTTTTTGCTGCTCTCTACAGTCACCACCATGAGCAAAAGACAACAGCTAGCGGCGTTCAAGAACAAGAAGACTACGCGGAACAGCGTTCGTTTAGCGTCAGTGCCTGCTCTTGCTACTGAACATGAGACTACCGCCGCAGCCGGTTGGTCTTATCACCCTCCTGCTGTAGCGAGCGCTCGCGGCAGTAGTAGTAGTAGTAGTAGCAGTAGCACTAGTAGTAGCAGTAGTAGTAGTAGTGGTAGTAGTACTAGTAGTACTACTGGTAGCAGTCGTCGTGCTAGCGACGTTGTTACACTCGCGACGGTACACGTTGCTGCTAAGCGCGCTGCCGCTGCTACCGCCGTCCCGCCTGCCGCTGCTGCTGCTGCTGCTGCGCCTGCTACTGCTGCGCCTGCTACTGCTGCGCCTGCTACGGCTGCGCCTGCTGAGGCTGCTGCTGCGCCTGCTACTGTTGCGTCTGCTGCGGCTGCTGCTGCGGCTGCTTCTGCTGCACCTGCTGCTACTGCTACTACTACTGACGACAACGCTCCTGGCACAGCGCAGTACTGGCAACCGGGTTTTTACCTCCCCACTACTGTTGATGACTTTGATGACCTGCCGCACGTTGCACAGCCCCTCTCCTCCACCACTACATCGACGGACGCCCTCGACGCCGCTCGCGCTGAGAGTTACAGCTATTCGGACACTCAGCCCCTGAACCGAGAAGAAGAGGAGGAGGAGGAGCAGCAACAGGGTGAGACAGAGAACGACGCTGACAACGAGGCGTACGAAGAACCCGAAGGGCAAGGGGTGAGCGGTACGTTTTTCGGCTTCCCTCTTCGACCTTTCGACCTCACTTCCTCCACTGCTAGCGCCCCCCCGTCCGGTCCGTGGTGACTGCCCTCACCGCCACCTTACGAGGGCGGCGGCGGCGCTTCATCTTCTACCGCTACACACAGCACGGACGGCGTGTGGCTGCGCTGTTCCAACAACGAGACCTCCGATACCACCAGCGCTGACGCTGCTCCTGCTATCGGTTCTGCTGCTGATTCAGCTCACGCTGATGGTGTTACTCATCCTGCGGGTGTGAAACGTTCTAAGGTGAGTTCCAGAACAACAAGGCCCACTAAGAAGAGAAAAATACAAGAAAAAGAAGGAGATGGACGAGAAGAAGCAGAGAAAACACTCGGGTTAGAGTTCTGCTTAGACGGAGCTTTGACGCTGGAGATCTGGGAGGACGTGGCTAGACTGTCTAGGAGGCCGCGCTACACAAAAGACGGCCAGGTGAAAGAGGCGTCTCTGACCAGAAGCAAGCGAGTGCACTTCACGGCCGACGCGCTGCGCGAGCTCATAGCACGCATCGCCGATATCCGCGCAGTGGTGCGCATACGCGACACAGCGGCCGCGCAAGGAAAACCTAATCACACCCCCTGGTTCGCAGTGCTGGATGAGGCGGGCGAAGTGTACGCAGCTGTGAGCTACTACAGCGGTAAGAACCTCGTCCACGTGCGCAAGTACGAAGGTCCTGACAAAAAACCCACACAGCAGGGGGTGACGCTGTCCGCCAGAGCGCTCAAAGAGTTGGATGACAAAACAGAGATCATTCTGAAATATCTCGGCATAGATTCGGAATGAGAGACGCTCAACGCTCACGCGCGCACACACACAGCGTTTGACGTACGCTGTATGAGACAGACAGACAGACAGACGGATACACAGACAGCAGACAGAAAGATAGTTACATAGACGACAGATTGATAGATGGCTAGATAGATAGATAGATAGTTAGACGGCTAAGTAGTTGGTAACCGAGTGAAAAAAAACATGACACAGTACGTATGCGAAAAGTGTTTCAAAATGTTTAAAAGAGCGTACAACCACGAGAGACACGTAGAAAATTGTAGAGTAGTAGCTAAGTTTTGCCCTCTATGCGGCGAAGGGGATTGCCGAAAGAGCGCTTGTCGACGCGAATCTCTGGACGGGGTGACCGTCCCTCCGCGCATATGTGCTGTACCGAACGGGGAGGAAACGTTCACGGCGAATTGGCCTGCGATACAAACGGGCGTCAGGATGCACGGGACTCGCGTGAGTGTAACAAACTTCAGGCTACCAACCGGCGAGTTGAGTGACGCTGTAGATACTATGCGTCGCATTCACTTGACACAAAGATTCAGATACAAAGTGGGTTTCTCGGTAGGCTTACTGTTACAACACAGAGAAGACAAGAGCAAACTGCGCTACTTCCACGCCTCCCAGAACAACGCAACTCTCATACAACCGCTCCCTACTGTAACTAATTCAGAAACTTTGGAAGAGCTCCTCTCAAAGATGCAAAACACCGTCGCTTGCGAGGAGGTACGGAAACTTTGCGACGCTGACACCAAGTGGCACGTTCTTTTTCCTACCAATTTGAACATCTGCGTTTACATGGGACCGGGGGAATTCCCCATAGGCGGTAGGATCACTCAGGCCGGTCGAGTTGGAAAGAGAAGCGGCGTGTTAGATTTTCCCAACAAGGACAACCTCTGCATCTTCCGCTGCATTTCCTTTCACTTATACAACACCAGCAAGCGCGCTTCAGATTTGTTACGTCAGTTCTGTCCCGCTGCCACACCTGAATCCTTTCCGGGTCTGAACATCCGCGACTTACCCGCGTTAGAGAACTTGTTTGACGTACAAATAGCGGTTTACACCGCGTCGCGTCAAGTGCCGGGGCGGAAGTTGAGAAGACGCGTTACTCTGATCAGACCGCCTTCCAGAACTGTGGCCGCCCGAGGTAAAGTCAACCTACACCTGACGGCGAAAGGCGGTTTGCACGTCTCTCTCGTCACGGACTTCAACGCGTACGCGGGCATATACGAATGTTGCAAGTGTAAGGCGGCGTTCACCACCGAGTTCTTGCTGAAGAGACACAGGAACCAGCTTTCCTCTTGCCGACAAGTCAAGTTGCGCTACGTAGGTGGCATCTACCAAAATTCGAGAACGATTTTCGAAGCGCTAGCAGACTTCTCCATTTTTCCCCCCGACGGACATTCCGGAATCTACCCTTACAAGATCGCCTTCGATTTCGAGGCTTTCTTCAGACCGTGCAAAGAACCGTCGACGGAGCACTTGTCCCTGCTGTGGGATCACGTCCCTTTGTCGGCTAGCGTCGCATCCGACTTTCCGGGGTGGGAGGGGCCCGTCTGCTTCGTCAGAGCGTCCGACGCAGATTCCGACCCCTTGTTGGACCGAGTTTTAAATCACATAAACGAGAACGCCAAAGCGATCGGGGAAGCTGTGCTAGAACTTTACCGACCGACGTTAGCGAAGTTAGATGCGGCGATAGGTGAAGCTCTCCTGCTGGAGGAGGCGACGTTCACCACCCCTTCTCCAGGCGGCTTCGCTGCGGCTCAGACCAGACACCCGTTAGTTCAACTGAAGAAGCGTCTTCTGAGATACATCCGTCAAGCTCCAGTGGTGGGCTTCAACTCAGGGCGTTACGACTTGAACCTGATCAAAATACGCCTTCACTCGTTCTTCGCCTCCGGAGACCGAAGAAACCAAGAATTCAGCGTCATAAAGAGAAGCAATCAATACTTGGCGGTTTACACACAGCACACGGTTTTCTTGGACGTAGTCAACTATTTGGCACCCGGTTACAACTACGCGACCTATTTGCGAGCTTTCACCAGGAACGAAGAGAAAGGTCACTTTCCTTACGAATGGATGACGTCTACCAGGAAACTGGCAAACAGAACGCTGCCGCCGAGATCGGCTTTCGACAGCGAGCTGACGGGCGTCAAAATGTCCGAATCCGACTACGCCGCATGTCAGAAAGTTTGGTCCGACGAGAAGATGCAAACTATGGAAGACTACTTGATCCACTACAACAACAAAGACGTGAAACCTTTCATAGAAGCTCTGAAAAATCACGCTAAATTTTTCCAAGATCGCGGCATCGACATGTTGAAAGACGGAGTTTCTCTCGCCGGTTTGACTTTACGCTTCCTCTTCCAAAACCTAGAAGACGCGTTCACAACGTTTCCCCAGTTCGACGCCGTCCTCCACGCTCTGATCAAAGAGAATCTAGTCGGCGGTCCTTCCATCATCTTCCATAGATTTCACGAGAAGGGCACCACGCGGATAAGGGAGCACAAGTACGGCGAAGAAGCGAGACCGTGCCAACACATCCTAGGACTAGACGCTAACTCTCTGTACTTGCACTGCATGAGCGAAGCGCACTGCACGGGCTATTACGCGGTGAGACGGCCCGAGACCGAGTTCAAGCCCGAAATCAGGCAAAGAAACTCTCACAGCGCTTTGGAGTGGTTACGCTTCGTAGAGCACGACCGCGACGTGAAACTGCGCCACGCTCTGAACGGCGGCGAGATGGCGGTAGGCTGTCGGAGAATTCGCGTGGACGGATTTCACGCGGCCTCTAATACGGTTTTCCAGTTTCACGGGTGTTGGTTCCACGCTCACGAGTGCATACCGTCGCACCGATATCAGTGCGCTTCACTGAGAGAGGAGAGACGCGACAGAACGACCAGAATAAGCGCTTATTTGAAAGCGTTAGGTTACAAGCTGGTCGTCGTGTGGGAGTGCGAATGGCGAGAGATGAAGCGTCGAGATGAGCGGGTCAAGGCCTCCCAACAACGCTGGAAGGTTGACGCTTTGAAAGTGTCTCGAAACGCGATGAGCGAGAGCGACATCCTTTCCGCTGTGAAAGAGGAGAAAATGTTCGGTTTAGTTCAAGTGGACATCACTACGCCGCCTCACCTACGAGAGTACTTCGAAGAAATGACCCCCGTTTTCAAGAACGCGACCGTTTCAAAATCGGACATAGGCCCTCACATGTCAGACTTTGCGCAGGAAGAAAAGCTGTTGAACACGCCTCAGAGATGTCTGATAGGGAGTTACCACGGAAAAAATATTCTCTTGGGAACGCCGCTTCTCAAGTGGTATTTAGAGCACGGTTTGATAGTCACCAAAGTGCAGCTGGTGGTAGAATACCTACCTAAACGCTCCTTTGCCGGTTTCGCGGACGAAGTGACGGCGGCGCGAAGACGTGGCGACGTGAACGAGAACGAGAAAATTCTGTCAGACTGTTACAAGTTAATGGGAAACGCTACGTACGGTAAAACAATCTGCAACAAAGAAAAACACACGGCGGTGAGATACACTGACAGTCGGAAGTTCGAACTATTGGCCAATTCGTGGCGCTTCAAAAAGGCGTCCGAGTTGACTTCCGATCTGTTTGAAGTCGAACTACAACCGAAAACGGTCAAGAACAACCTCCCTATTCAGATAGGGTTCATGGTATACCAGTACGCGAAGTTGAAAATGTTAGAGTTCACATACGACTTCTTGGATAGATTCGTCGATCGGCGCGATTATGCCCTTTGTCAAATGGACACCGACAGTCTTTACATGGCTCTCAGCGGTGCCACGTTGGATGACCTAGTGAAACCTCGCCTGAGAGAGACGTACTTCAGAGAGAAACGAAAGTGGCTTCCGACAGCGGTGTGCGACGAGCACTTAGAGCTTTTCGTGAAGACAAAAACGGAAAGAGTGCGAGAATGGTGTGCGCCGCCCGGCGGATGTTGTGAGAGACGGTACCTTCACGATCTGAGAACTTCGGGGCTCATGAAAGCGGAGTGGGAAGGTGACGGGATCCTAAGTCTCAACCCTAAGACTTACATTTGCTACGATCGAGTCAGCGACACCGGTGAAAGAAAATCCAAAAAATGGAGTGCAAAAGGCGTACAGAAGAAACAAAACCCCCAGGAACCAGACGCCTTCTTGGATGTTCTTCGCCAACGAAAAACTCTCATTGCTGTAAATAGAAATTTCAAAGTGGTGCGAAACAAAATGGTCACCTACACCATAGAGAAAGACGGCGTGCGCTACTTGTATTATAAGCGTCGCGTGCATTCTGACGGTGTGACAACGAGTCCTTTAGAGATATGAAAAAAAAAATTAAAAAAAAATAAGCGTGTGCATCTTTTCAAAAATAGAGTGTTTATCAAGATTGAAAAAATAAATAAATAAAAAAAAATTAAAAGAAAATATTGTTGTGTTTTTATTATCATACGGCTTCTTTTACTAGTAAGTCGCGCAGTCTCTTAAAGCGTCACTCATGTGACGACGTCGCTTCCAGTCACGGGATCCTAAACAAAAAAAAACTTCTTCTTCTTCCGGTCACGTGATCAATCAGGTCGCTTCCGGTTGGCCATTAAGTCGTGTGACGTCACTTCCGGTCACGTGACTCATCAGGTCACTTCCGATCACGTGATCCTAAATTAGGTCATATGACGTCACTTCCGGTCCCCTAAGTAGGTCAGTAGGTTACCCAGAATGCACCATCCCCTAAGTAGGTCACTTCCGGTCACCCAATGGAGGCCTCTGATTGGCTGCAGGGTTACCCAGAATGCACCGCTAATCCCCTAAGTAGGTCACTTCCGGTCACGTGACCAAATGGAGGCCTCTGATTGGCTAACTAGGTCACGTGACGTCACCACTAATCCCCTAAGTAGGTCACTTCCGGTCACGTGACCAAATGGAGGCCTCTGATTGGCTGCATGTCGATTGAGTAATAAACAGTACTTAACTATAGTCCCGTTCCGATACATACTATACTACTATCGGTTTGAAGCCAAAATCGGTTTTGCCCTAAAAATCGGTTGTGGGGCCAAAATCGGTTATGCCCTAAAAATCAGTCTTGCCCGAAAAATCGGTTTTCCACAAAAATCGGTTTTCCACCAAAATCGGGTTTGCACCAAAATCGGTTTTCCACCAAAATCGACCTTTCCACCAAAATCGACCTTTCTGCCAAAATCGAATTTCCACCAAAATCGACCTTTCCACCAAAATCGACCTTCCCACCAAAATCGACCTTTCCACCCAAATCGACCATCTCACCAAAATCGACCTTTCCACCAAAATCGCCCATTTCACCAAAATCGACCTATCCACCAAAATCAAGCTTTCAACTAAAATCGACCACAGGGTTATGACATTCATGATAAGGAACTGTCAATAAGAGAGGAAATTCCCACTATAAAGTGGGGTACCTTAGCTCCCAAAAGAGGTCTGATCATTCATTTTGTGATAGAAGCAACAGATTTGGTCCAGACATACTTGGTAGTGTACTTTTTCATTTCAGCAAGGGAGCCACGTCAATTTTTTATTTTTTAGGTCAGTTTTGGGTAGCGTAATTAGGTCAAATATAAATCTTGGAAATATACAATTAATATTGCACAAGCATTATCCTTTGTCATATTGCATTGGTTTTATGATCAGAGTCTGTCCACATATGTGTTGTAACAACCCCCATTTTTAGATTTCAAAGATTTGACCTTCTTTAGCATAATTAGCATAATTAGCATATATATGCATTGAATATAGGTCATACATTATATCTCTATGATAAAATTCTGAAATCTGATCCAGACATGCTTTGTAATGTACTTTTTCATTTTAGCATGGGAGCCACAGCAATTTTTTATTTTTTAGGTCAATTTTTGGGTAGCGTAATTAGGTCAAATACAAAAAATGGAAATATAAATGGAATACTACACAAGCAGTATCCTTTCTTATATTGAATTGGTCCCTTGATCTAACTCTGTCCCCAAAGGTGTTGTAACAATCCCCATTTTCTGAGAGCCACATCAGTTTGTTTTTTTAAGGTCAGTTTTGGGTAGCATAGTCAAATTTAAAAAAAAGAAATATACAATTAATATCACAAAGGCATAATCCTTTGTCATACTGCATTGGTTCCATGATCTAAATCTGCCCCCATAGGTGCTGTAATAATCCCCATTTTTAGATTTGGAAGATTTGACTTATATCAACCTAATTAGCATAATTTTAGTATATATGCACCAAATATAGGTCAAGCATATATCGCTGTGATAAAATCATGTAATTTCATCCAGACATACTTTGTAAAGTAAAAAAAATACGACACCAAGGTCGGGCCTTGTTAGTCGGCCCGTGTAGTTAGAGTGAATGAAGTCGGTACAGCGATTGACGGATTACCTACCTGCCCCCTGGTGTGGGAGCAGGGAACTATAGCTAACATAAGTCATAACTCCCTCTGGTGGAATATACGCCAACAACTCCTATACTGAGTTATTGGTCTCATATTTTTATAGGAATATCAAATGTGGTGCAAATGTGGAAACAAACAGTATTGAGGGCAAAATAGTCTGTTGACACCCTAAATGTAGACAATGTCAGCATTGATGCTATGGATATTTGCGTTAGACCAGGTACATTATGCACGTTGGGTATCAGTTAACATATGGGATATGGTTCAATTGAAGCACACTCATCCAGAGGTCTATGAGCAATTCATGGAATGAAAGATAGTCACTTAAAGGTCAACCCATACATTTGAGCAATCCCATGAACAAACAAATAAAGAGATCAATTGAGAGGTGCTGTAGGGTTAACAGAGAGTCCTGCAGAATTGGAAAAATTAGTGCTAGTTGTATCTGAAATGGAAAACTTCACGGAAAACAGGAAACCTTCATTTAAGCATCACAAAGGAGCTCCAGGAGTACAGGAAACATATGGAAAGCATCTTCAAGGATTTTGGCAATCCATTTCTGGAACAAAGCAATGCATTATTGACAACTTATTCCAAAAATGTCAGGTACTGAGCAGCTGAGTAGTAGCACGACCATGGATATCATAAATAGGGGTTATTTTTCAACCAAAACTCAGAGAAAAATAGAAAAGGGGGGTAAATATAGATCACCTCCTTGGAAATAAGAAAAGGGGGCAAGATTCTGTCCCTTTTTTAATGTGCAAGGCCTCCTAACAAGGTTATCTCGGTGACATTTACATCAGCTTAACAAAAAATGGGAGTGTTCCCTGATGATGAGATGTTTTTAAGGGCAAAAAACAGTGGTCTTTTTGTCCTAATAGGGGGTATTTTATACCCAAAAGTCAGTGTTCAGGGGGTATATTTAAAAACCGATAACACAGATGGTGTTAATCAGGTAGTAGAGTGCAGGGACCAGGACTGCAGTGAGCAGGACAACAAGACAGAGAAATGTAGACCCCTCCTGTGTATGACTTACAAATACGTTCTATAACGAATGTACATGTGATATAACACAGAGCATAATCTGAATGGAAGCGGACACATACTTTCTAATATGATTATTTGACCTAATTAGAAGTGTCAATCTAACCTAGTAATAAAGGATTGATGTGGCTCCCATGCTGAAATGAAAGTAATAGATCACAAAGTATGTCTGGACCAAGTTTCATGATTTTATCAGATATATAATATATATGACCTATTCCGTGTATATATATATGCAAATTATGCTAATTAGGTTAAAATAGGTCAACTCCTCCAAATCAAAAAATGGGGATTGTTACAGCACCTGTGGGGACAGAGTTAGATCAAGGGACCAATTCAATATGAGAAAGGATACTGCGTGTGTAGTATTCCATGTATATTTTCCATTTTTTGTATTTGACCTAATTACGCTACCCAAAACTGACCTAGAAAATAAAAAATTGCTATGGCTCCCATGCTAAAATGAAAAAAGTACATTACAGAGTATGTCTGGATCAAATTTCATAATTTTATCATAGAGATATATGTATGACCTATATTCAGTGCATATATATGCAAATTAGGCTAATTAGGCTAAAGAAGGTCAAATCTTTGAAATCTAAAAATGGTGATTAATACAGCAGCTATGGGAACAGACTCTGATTATAAAACCAATGTAATATGACATAGGATAGTGCTTGTGTAATATTAATTGTATATATTCATGTTTTATATTTGACCTAATTACGCTACCCAAAACTGACCTAAAAAATAAAAAATTGACGTGGCTCCCTTGCTGAAATGAAAAAGTACATTACAAAGCATGCCTGGACCGAATCTGTTGCTTCTATCACAAAATGAATGATAATATGGCTAAGGTACCCCACTATATATATATTGACAGTTCTGTGAAGAACTGTCAATAACACTATAATTTACCACTATTGACAGTCTGAACTGTCAATAAGAGAAAAATATCCCACTATTGACAGTCTGAACTGTCAATAAGAGGAAAGTTTTCCACTATTGACAGTTTGAACTGTCAATAGCTAAATCAAGATGGGCCAGCTATTGACAGTGCAAACTGTCAATAGTAGAACTCAATCTTCTTATTGACAGTTCGAACTGTCAATAGCATGATAAAATTCCCTTATTGACAGTTCAAACTGTCAATACCAGGATATAATTCCCTTATTGAGAGTTCACACTGGCAATAACAGATTAATTTTCTCTTATTGACAGTTCCTTTTTGGAACTGTCAATAAGAGAATATTTTTTCCCTTCTTGACAGTTCGAACTGTCAATAGGGGAGTTATATCCTGGTATTGACAGTTTGAAGTGTCAATAAGGGAATTTTATTCGGCTATTGACAGTTCGAACTGTCAATAATCACGGCCTATTTTGAAAGGATCTGGTGGATTCGGGAGAGGGTTAAATAATTTCATTCTGCTATGACATGACAGCCTCCATTATGTTACAATATTACTCAGTGGATATTTATATATAAATATGTATATATATATACATATATATATATATATATATATATATATATATATACAGGCAAAAGGATGACAAAGGCAGTCTCTAATTTATGACAATGAACTTAGCGACCTTCCATCTTGCCCATACTTTTGATATGAATCAACATAGTGGAATCAAGATTTTCCTGATCTGTTGTGAAAAAGTGGTGCATAGGTAAAGTAACAGCATCAGGACTACTAAAGTACAGCTTCACTAACATCATGGCAAATTGGTGGTGTCTGAAGCTGTTCACCCAATCATGCTTGTGACTACGCTAAAAGTTGTTACCAAAGTTCTCTGGGAAAGTAAAAAGACACAAGTTGAGGACATTCACAGAGTGTTTTACTGAAGTCCTCAGCGCCAGAACAGAGGCAGGCCTCACAGTGGAGGCAAACTTCCCATCTAACTGTGGTACAATGTTAACCGCCTCGGGATTGCTAGAGAGAGACCAAGGTAGGGAAGCGTAGAGGGGGCACAAAGAGAAATAACTCAGTTTCATAACTCATTCCAGGGTAATTTCCTGTCATTTGCTTAGACTTGTTCAGGAAATGATTTGATCTCAAACATTGAGCATTGATAAGGTACTAACTGTAGTATACAAGGCAACCTTTGAAACACAATAATGTTTACTAAGCAACACAAAATATCTGAGACAATATTCTAATTGAGGGGAATGAGCCGTGAACAAAGCATTCACTTCAGTAGCTGATTTATATGAGCTTGTTTCCACAAGGCATGCCCTGATCGTTCATATAGATTCACCTACGTGTTTCCCTTAAATGCCATTCTGTTATGAGGGGACAGTGATCCTTTGAAACTTCAGCTACGCTTTTACATTATTTAGTGGAAATGTATGTATCTAATCAGATACCAGTGCCCACCTTCCACACAAATGAATGCATGTAACCTATAGATACCTTTGATGTTAGCTAAACATAGAAGAAGTGGTGACAGATATTTCCTGATGCTGGCGAGTCAGAGTGGTGTATGACACACGTGAAAGACCAAACTATACCAGAACAACTCACATTTACAGAGCAGATCTTATAAAATCATGACAAATTGGAGATACATGAAGCTATGCATCATTATTATGCTGGTTATATCATCAGGTATTTCACCCGAAGTCCTCAGTGGGAAAGTTAATGGATCCTGCACAGTTAAATGTCAGCCTGTAGAGCAGAGGCACAAGTTGAGGACTTTCATAGAGTGTTTTACTGAAGTCCTCAGCTCCATAAAAGAGGCAGGCCTCACAGTGGAGGCAAACTTCCCATCTAACTGTGGTACAGGTTATGTGCCCTGTCTCACATCATGTGTGCCCAACAAGGTATCAAGTGCAGTTACTCATGTTGTGTATTCTCCATGGCATCACAATAATACAGGTAGGATTACAACTATACAAGGCACTTTGCCCAAACAGATTATAGCCTTCTAAAGTATAAAGGTCAAACTAGGCATATAGACCTATTCTGGGAACTCCCTTTTATGATAACCATCCCATGGATCATTGGTGCAAAGAGAATTGATGGGTAGAGGGACCAAAATAGTTACTTGAATACATATAGCGGCAGTCATAGCACTAGAACCTCTCTTGAGCATAAACATAGGATCTGTCTTCTATAAAGCCCTCTTCAACATAAGAGTGTCAGGGAGCTATCAACCGTAGGTACAGTTTTCCCATACATAAGTATGTATACAATGTGTGTTTTCTACTTCTGACAGATTGTCACTTTGAACCAACTAACATTCGCTCCAATGTCATACCAGGAGACTGCTACTATGATGCTGTAGTTAAAGGGGGTGGATATGTCGGCAGCTATTCTAATGGAGGAAAATATATAAATGCAGGTTACACTGGCTTCATTCAAATCCCCGAGCAATATGCAGTCTATATGAATGAAATTAGCACTTTCATATGGTTTTGGATTTTCGATAATGATTCCGCAAGAATACGGGATGTTTTATATATAAAAACAATCTCGTCCAGGAATGAAGTTCTCGAGATTAAACTGGAGGAGATGGATCATATTCTGTACCTTAAGATGAGCTCTCCAAGGAGGCGCTTTGAAGTCACATCTAATGTGCCATATTCGACATTTGTGAATGTAGGTATACTGTGTAGTGTTGATGTAGGCATTGAGTTGTACCAGAATGGGGCTTTGGTAGGAGCTGATTATATCAGCGAGGATACAGAGTTTAATAACAGTGGTTCTAACACCTTCATGTTTGGAAAGAACCCTTCTACTGTAGGATCTTCTGTTAACAGTTACCTGTCATATAGAGACTTCTATGTGTGGCTGCGACCAGTCTCCATTGACGTATTCTCTGACTTGTACGATAAAGGTCCACATAGTTATGTAATTAGGGATTAATGAAACTATAATTTATAACTATTTATTTTGGCTATTTCTCCCTCCTCATGATTGCTATTGTGGATAATAATCATTTTATTATGTAGTTAATGGTCAGGCAATCAGATATGCCCCATGCATGCAGTAAATCACCAGCATTTCAGTAAATTATAGTATCTCAAATTAGCTTATAAACGCCTTTAGACTTCTCATGGGTCATTTACAACAATCAATGCTCAACCCAAATATGGAAGTGATTGGTCGAGTCATATCAATATTACAATTTTCCACATAATCTTTACATTGAATATGATAGAGGTCTGTCCTAATGCCATGACATTTGTTGAGAATCACCAGACTTAGTCATAGGTGGGTGACATATCCATACTGTAATATTTCAAACACTAGGGTGGTTTATCATTAACATTTTTATGATAACTGAAAAGCCAACATATCATCAAAAAGGAACATTCTATAATATAGTCATGAACCATTGACTATGTCATCAATAGACCATGTTGATACTTGCCTGGTTAGCTCAGTTGGTAGAGTGCCTACCTCAAAATCCGAGGGTGAAGGTTTTGAGGCTCTCTTGCGGAAACTTACTGAAATGTTTCCCAAAATTAGCCCTGAACCAACAAACACCAGGGCAGTCACTCAATTTCCAGAGATTCTGAGAATGTCCACCAGGTGGGGTTAGTGAGTTTCTAAAGGTTCTGAACATCTCCAAAGGGTCCTGATATTAGTATCCCTGAGTTATCCTTAAGTATTGGATTTGTTTTAAATAGAGGTGAGTGGGAGCCACCAGCAAATTCATTGCTTAAGGCACTACCTGGACCAATCAAGGGATTGGTCCTGCCTTTATGTATCTTTTCAATTTGACATTGCGATCTGCGATTCTTGATAATACATAATTCTTGTCATTAAGATTTGGCAATATTGAAAAAGGTCTTTGTAGAAAGAACATTTTGAGCTGTATCTAACTATTCAATCATTACTCATTACTTGAGATCTTATCACTTACAGTTGAAGATGCATAAATGTATTTGTTATATAATCCAATAAATGAAATGCATAAATATTTACATCGTGTTTTGCTGCATTATCCATTCAGTTATTACATGTTTAATTTGCATACAAAGATGCACTGCAACAATGCCACTATGTCAGAGTGCATGATTATGAGAAATTTAGGGATTGAATATACCCTATTTGCCTGTTTATGATCCCGGGCTTATACTGATTTCAAATGGGGAATTGACCCAGCTTAGAAACGGGACAGGCTTATATACAAAGCAGGCTTATTTTTCTACATCTCCGATATTTCTTTAATTCAAAAAGCTACTCTGGCAGTGTGTCTAAAATTCTCGAATATATTCATTATCTTTACACATTTTTCTGGATATTTTTAATGATATTATATGAAAATGTATTGAGGTTGTCTCTAATGACCAGGCTTATATTCGGGGCCCGGCTTATATTAGACCTAGTACCCCTTCTGGCTTGGCTTATAAATGGGGCAAGCTTATATTTGGGGCAGGCTTATGAACGGGGAAATACAGTATTTTAGAAGGATCTGGTGGATTTGGGAGAGGGTTAAATAATTTCAACCCCTAGGCAGAACTTGTCTAAAAAGATATTGAGGAAAGTTAATCATTTCCAACCCGTTCACATGTGTATTATTGGACTGGTTGCTCAGGACATACCTTGTAAAGAGACACACATATCTTGTACCCTTCACCTCCATTCAGCTAAGACACGACAGCCTCCATTATGTTATTGTATTACTTAGAAAAAAATGTATATGCAGGATAAAGGATGACATAGGCAGTCTCTAATTTGTGACAATGAACTTAGCAACCTCCCATCTTGCCCATACTTCTGATATGAGTCAACATAGTGGAATCTAGATTTTCCAGATCTGTTCTGAAAAAGTGGTGCATAAGTAAAGTAACAGCATCAGGACTACTATAGTTCTCCAACAGAATCACTAACATCATGGCAATTTGGTGGTATCTGAAGCTGTACACACAATCATGCTTGTGACAACGTGTTTTTAAAGTGTTTTATTTGGGAAAAAAATACAACTACATCAAAAGATAGTAAATGCATTAAATCTAGCATGTGCGCGTGGCATTCCCTATACTAGGACCCAAATTATTGCTCTCATTACAGTTATGTATACAATTCAATGGTATGTCTATCACTGGTTAGATTCAATATTAACATAAGTATGATAAATCAGATGCGACAAATTCTGGACTTAATACATCACAACTGAGGGGGGTGGATGAGATGACAATGAATGAAGTGGAGGGGGGTTGAGTGAACAATTGTAGGGGGAATCTTGAAATATAAATATAAAAATGATTTCAGTTATGAGTGACTAAGTTACCGGTAACTACATGAAGCAGTTATCGCAGCCTATTTTAATAGCTAGTTTAAATTGATCAAGGTCCCAAATTACAGTTCTTACCAAAGTTCTCTGGGAAAGTAAAAAGAGCCTGCAACAAAGACACAAGTTGAGGACATTCACAGAGTGTTTTTCTGAAGTCCTCAGCGCCAGAACAGAGGCAGGCCTCACAGTGGAGGCAAACTTCCCATCTAACTGTGGTACAATGTTAACCGCCTCGGGATTGCTAGGGGGAAACCAGGGTAGGGAAGCGTAAGGGGGCACAAAGAGAAAAAACCCAGTGTAGGGGCAAAATGTCACCGGGTGTGTCCCGAACCCTGCAGGGGGTGCCATAACAGGCTGTCATCGTGCATCGAGCCCTATATGTCAGAGGGACTTGTCAATGCAATCAAGTAAGGTAGGGAGCGCAGAACAGTCAGACAAGGGTTGGTAGTGTAACGGTTAACACCCTTGTCACCGATGCGAGAGGTCTGTGGTTCGATTCCAGGCCGATCCAATGACTAAGTTTTCCGCAATCCCTACACAAGTTTCATAATTCATTCCAGGGTAATTTCCTGTCATTTGCTTAGACTTCTTCATGAAATAATTTAGTCTCAAACATTGAGCATTGATAAGGTACTAGCAGTAGTATACGAGGCAACTTTTGAAGAGACACCAATTGCACAATAATAAGCAACACAAAAAGTCTCAGGCAATATTCTAATTGAGGGGAATGAGCCGTGTACAAAGCATTCACTTCAGTACCTGCTTTATATGAGCTCGCTTCCACAAGACATGCCCTAATGGTTCTTGAAGATACACCTACGTGTTTTTCTAAATGCCATTCTGTTATGAGGGGACAGTGATCTTTTGAAACTTCAGCTATGCTTTTACATTATTTAGTGGAAATGTATGTAGCTAATCAGACACCAGTGGCCACCTTACACACACATGAATGCATGTTGCCTATAGATACCTGTGATGTGAGTTAAACATAGAAGAAGTGTTGACAGATATTTCCTGATGCTGGCAAGTCAGAGTGGTGTATGACGTTACACGTGAAAGACCAAACTATACCAGAACAACTCGCATTTACAGAGCAGATCTTATAAAATCATGACAAATTGGAGATACATGAAGCTATGCATTATTATCATTATTATGGTTAAATCATCAAGTATTTCACCTGAAGTCCTCAGTGGGAAAGTTAAAGGTTTTTGCACAGTTAAATGTCAGCCTGTGGAGCAGAGACACAGGTTGAAAACGTTCATAGAGTGTTTTACTGAAGTCCTCAGCTCCATAAAAGAGGCAGGCCTCACAGTGGAGGCAAACTTCCCATCTAACTGTGGTACAGGCTACGTGCCCTGTCTCACATCATGTGTGCCCAACAAGGTATCAAGTGCAGTTACTCATGTTGTGTATTCTCCATGGCATCACAATAATACAGGTAGGATTACAACTATACAACATACTTTGTTCAAACCGATTATAGCCTTCTAAGGTATAGAGATCATAATAATTGTGTAGTCTTATTATGGAAACTCCAATAACTGGTAACCATCCATTGATGCAGGGATACTCGGTGAGAAGAGGGACCAAAATAGTTACTTTTGTTTTATACATAAAGCACAGGCTATAGCATTAGGATTAGAGCAGTGGAGGAACCTTTCTTGAGCAAAAAACAAGTCAAGAGTACCAGGGCCCTATATCACGTCGGTACGGTCTTCAAATATATGAGTAAATTGTGTGTATTTTCTCTTTCTGACAGATTGTCACTTTGATCCATCAAACGCTTACTCGGATGTTATACCGGGAGACTGTGACTATGATGCAGTGTTTAAAGGAGGCCCTGGGGGCTCATATGTAACCAACCAATACACAGGCTTCATTCAAATTCCAGAGAAATATGTAGTCTATATGAATGAAATCAGCATTTCCCTACCGTTCCAGGTTTTTAATTATTCTGAAACACTAGTATGGAATGTCTTGTACATAAATACCATCTCATTAGCTAATGAAGCGCTGGAAATTAAATTAGAGGTGATTGAAGAAATTCTGTACCTGACGATGAACACTCCAAGGAAGCATTTTGAAGTTTCATCTATGGTGCCATATGGTAGACAGGTGCGTGTGGGTATAGTGTGTATTGTTGATGTAGGTGTGAGGCTATACCAGTACGGGAAACTGGTTGGAACTGACTATGTCAGTGATGGTCCTGGTGTTGTTGCTAACAGCTTTAATGTCTTTATATTGGGAAGGAATCCTTCTGCTGCTGGTGGTGGTCTTTTGGCTTTTTGGGGCTTCCGTGTGTGGCTGCGACAGATATCTGACGACGTATTTGTCTGAGCTGTACAACATATATGAAACATAGAGGATAAGGAAATATCGACTATTTTCATTTTGGCTATCTTTTTTCCCCTTTTTTTTGTGGATTGGGGCTGCATTTATGTATTTTTCTTGGCAGTTTTTCTTGATTTTCACATCAACAGCTATTCATCATACAACATTTGTAAGTTTAATTGTCATGCTAAATAGGTGTATTGCAAGCCACATCAAACTTCTGATCTATTACACAATTCTATTGTTTTCCAAATAATGATCTCCATGTTAACAACTCTTGATGTCTTTTCATTAGCAATGTAAAATAGGTATTTGTAATAGGTATATTGGAAGCTATACCAGACTTTCTGGCTATTACTCTAAAGCTCTACAAATTCACAATTGAGAGTGCATAAATGTACCCGTAATAAAGTGCAATAAATGAGATATATGAACATTCTCACTCAAGCTATCAAGTTCTTTATTTACCATATATATTATATAATATTATATATATATATATATATATATATAAATATATATATATATATATATATATATATATATATATGTGTGTGTGTCAATACCAAAACATTATTGAATTATAATTTCAATCCGAAGGTGAGCCTTTGGTAGAGATGGCAATAGTGTCCATCAACAGACTATCACAATGTGACCACACTGATATAAAATAAATCATAGATTATTAGTATACATATCCATTTTGGACAATGTAGCCCATGTTTAAACCTCTCTGAGTCTGACTATGACCATACTCTCTGAGGTCACTTACATCAGGGAATCTACAACAAGGGATTCCCAGATTCCCTCTAATTTAGCTTCACCCTGTAAGGGGGTGTTCATTTATTAGTTACAGGTGGGGGTGATGGTGATTTGGGGGGTGGGCGTAAAAAAAAATTCTGAACCCTCTTGAGGGGTGAGTGTAAAAATGTCAGCCCCTTTTGAACAAAAAAGCCAGCACGTTACTTGAAAAGAAATTTCGTCGCCTTCGCCGAGTGGACGTGAAATGTTCTACGTGCTCTCGAGGGAGGAGGAGGGTGTATAAAATTTCACCTCCCCCTGTAATTAATAAATCAACACTCCCTAAGGCAAGCATATTACTTTAATGCACAATGTCCTCTTGTCACATGATGCATAAATGCCCGTGTGAGTGACAGGCAGTGGCCCACCTTATAGGTAACCGGTAGGGTAGGTAACCGGACTGGGTAAAGTAAAGGGGTGTCTCCACCAAATGTGTCAGAATATTCTCAATGATTACCAACACTATCGATTAAAGTGATCATGGAAAAGGTTAAATGAAAATGTTCATTCATGCAATTATACTTTACACACTTATTAATAGCATGAATCCACTTTAAATTCCATAGCAGTGAGAACCCCTTCCTTTGTGGAGTACATCTAACTCATATTCGGCCATTCACTGTAGGGTGGCCGGACCATTTTTATATAATGATACACCACAAACGTTATATGTATCTACTTATAGCCTTATTCTTAATATTTTAGAAACTTCTTGTGCGATGTCCATAGAGGGCATAGGGAAAAAGATCTTGGTGATTGAAATACCCTCACCCTGCTACACCTTCTGACAGGTTTTGAACGCAGCCATTCCCCATTGAAGCCTTCACATACAGTGTCCCTACTGTACCAGTGTGCCACCTGGGTTAGGAACACTGAACTAATGCCCTCAGGCCCTATCATGCACTATTGACTTTAGTAGAAATCTATGGTCTATTGGTGCTGCCATCTAGCATCAGGATATGAATTAACTGATTAGAATCTACACCTTACCCCCAGGAGATTGCCTGACGCTGGCTGGCGGTAGGCTGCTTTATTTCCATTCCAAATACATTATTTTTAGTTGATCTAGCTCTATCTTCAGTAGTTTGCCATAAATTGCCAATTGAAGGTTTCTATAAAAATATTGAAGTGTAAGAATCTTTATTTTAGATAGCTTATCTGAAAAAGATATGATTTTGTCAGGTGACAACAATACCTCTCTTGGGATACCTGCATTCAAGAGACTTCAAACAAAAAAAATCTCATTGATACATGGATTTGCCACCCAACAGTGCAATTTCTCCAAAAGGATAGGTTCAAGAGATCACCCAGTAATAGAACTCAAAATAGACCCGAAATCTGAAGGTCTATCAACATTGCCCCTGAATTGCATTATGTAATATAATTTGTTATGCTTATTCCAGCCTGTATATGATAGACCCATTCAAGATCTCTTGATACCAAGTTACTAGAAGTCTAAATCTTTCCCCTAGCTAAAATGGGAAGGCCTCATAAAAGGGTCATTCAACATAGGATCAGATACGGCCTGGGCGATCAGCCCAATCCTCCAGCCACCCTATTCACTGTCTATGCAGTTATCATATGCAAAGATAAATCAAACTAATTTGAAGCTTGGATCTCTAGGGGGTGAGAAGGGGTAGGGGAGCATGATGAGAAATGACCCAACTTCATAAGTTGTTCCAGGGTAATTTCTCAGTACCACATTGTGCAGTAAAGTGCATGGTTTTGAAACAGCCGCGGTCTTGAATAAGCGCCAGAGGTATAGGGCCTGCAAATGTTTTTTAAGCATCAAAAACATGATCTTGAAAAATTGCCTATCTTGTAAGTGCTGGGGATAAGAGCCATATCAAATTGAAGAGTGCCTGGGCACTTTACCGTGACAATACAGTGTTTGCTTAGCTATGGTATTAATAAGGTACAATCTCTAGTAAGTAAGACAACTATTAGAAAGAAACCAATTGAGGAATAATGCTTTCGAAGCAACACATGATGTAATATAGGATATTCTAATCGAGGGGAATGAGGCACATTCAAAGAATTCACTTCAGTAGCTGCGCTAAATGAGCTGAGATGCATATAAGTGCGTCCTTTAAATGCTCTTCTGTCATAAAGGGCCGGTGACCCTTTGAAACTGCAGCTACCTTATTAAAATATTTAGAGGAAATATATGCAGGTAATAGAAGATGAGTCTCCACCTTACACACCAATGAATACATGTTGCCAATAGGTACCTTTAATGTGAGTTAAACATTGAAGAAGTGTTGACAGATATTTCCTGATGTTGGCTAGTCAGAGTGGTGTATGACGTGAAACGTGAAAGACCAAACTGTACCAGAACTATCTACTTCTCCATAGCAGGTACCCTAGCATCATGACAAATTGGAGATATCTAAAGCTGTGCATCCTCATTATAGTGTCATTGTTGAGTGTTTTACTTGAAGTCCTCAGTGGGAAAGTTAAAGGATCCTGCACAGTTAAATGTCAGCCTGTGGAGCAGAGACACAGGTTAAGAATGTTCAAAGAGTGTTTTACAAAAGTCCTCAGCTCCATAAAAGAGGCAGGCCTCACAGTGGAGGCAAACTTCCCATCTAACTGTGGTACAGGCTACGTGCCCTGTCTCATATCATGTGTGCCCAGAAAGGTATCAAGTGCAGTTACTCATGTTGTGTACTCTCCATGGCATCGCAATGATACAGGTAAGATTATAACTGTACAAAGGCACTTTGTCCCAACAGATTTTAGCCTTCTAGGGTATAGTTATTATACTAGGTGTATAGATTATATTGAAAAAAACTTTTCATATAAACCAGCCCGTAGTTCCTTAGTGCAAGGAAAATTGTTGAGAAGAGGGGCCAAAAAAACAACCTCAAAGTGCCAGTTATAGCACTGAAGTATTTGCCAAATTATGCTGGACATGTTGCCTGGCCTAAATCCATCTGGTTCTGCAAAATTGGCAATTGGCAGGACCGACTGTTCTGCCAGGCAAAAGAAGTTCTGACAAAAAAACTGCACTGGAATGTCTAGAAACTTTTCTTGAGCCCTAAAGTAAGATTTGAAATAAACGTCTCTCTTAATTGTATAGAGGCCCTGCAAAATTGAGTGCCAGCTCCCAATATTGCAATGGTATTGTGTTCCTATATATAAGTATACTCTGTGTATCTTCTCATTCTAACAGATTGTCACTTTAACCCAAATAACCATATCTCTGATGTCATACCGGGAGACTGCTACTATAATGCACTCCTTAAAGGGTCTTCATCAATTCACAGTTGGAGTAGTGGACGCAAATACATAAGAACCGGTTCCACAGGCTTCATTCAAATTCCAGAGCAATATGTCATCAACCTAAATGAAATCAGCACTTCACTGTGGTTATGGATTTTCAATGCTAATTCTGAAAGAATCGGGAATGTTCTATATATAAATACCAACTCGTCCAGAAATGAAGTGCTTGAGATAAAACTAGAGGTGATTGACCTAGTTCTGTACTTGAAGATGAATACTCCGGGGAAGCACTTTGAAGTCGCATCTAACATAACATATAATAAATGGGTACGTATTGGTATGGTCTGTATAGTTGATGTAGGTATTAAGCTGTACCAGAACAGGGTCTTGGTAGGAGCTGACAATGTCAGCGATGGTCCTGGCATTGTGAACAATGGCCCTGATGCATTCATGTTGGGAAGGAAGCCTTCTACTGTTGGATCTGGTGGTAGTTTGGTATTTACAGACTTCAAGTTTTGGCTGCGGCAGATGTCTAATGTATGAAGGTTACAGCAAAGGGGCTACACACAGGATCAGACAATAATGTGGTTACTATTCTAGATGTTATTCATTTTATTACAATAATGTGGTTACTATTCTAGAAGTTATTCATTTTATTACAATAATGTGATTACTATTCTAGATGTTATTCATTTTATTACAATAATGTGATAACTATTCTAGATGTTATTAATTTTATTACAATAATGTGGTCACTATTCTAGATGTTATTCATTTTATTACCATAATGTGATTACCATTCTAGATGTTATTCATTTTATTACAATAATGTGGTTACTATTCTAGAAGTTATTCATTTTGTTACAATAATGTGATTACTATTCTAGATGTTATTCATTTTATTACAATAACGTGATTACTATTCTAGATGTTATTCATTTTATTACCATAATGTGATTACTATTCTAGATGTTATTCATTTTATTACAATAATGTGGTTACTATTCTAGAAGTTATTCATTTTATTACAATAATGTGATTACTATTCTAGATGTTATTCATTTTATTACAATAATGTGATAACTATTCTAGATGTTATTAATTTTATTACAATAACGTGATTACTATTCTAGATGTTATTCATTTTATTACAATAATGTGGTTACTATTCTAGAAGTTATTCATTTTATTGCAATAATGTGATTACTATTCTAGATGTAATTCATTTTATTACAATAATGTGATCACTATTCTATTTGTTATTCATTTTATTACAATAATGTGATTACTATTCTAGATGTTATTCATTTTATTACAATAATATGATCACTATTTTATTTGTTATTCATTTTATTGCAATAATGTGATTACTATTCTAGATGTTATTCATTTTATTACAATAATATGATCACTATTCTATTTGTTATACATTTTATTGCAATAATGTGATTACTATTTTAGATGTTGTTCATTTATTACAATAATGTGATTACTATTCTAGATGTTATTCATTTTATTACAATAATGTGATTACTATTCTAGATGTTATTCATTTTATTACTAGAACCTAGTGTTTGTCAGGTAGACTTCCATTGTACATGCAGTAAATAATCATCATTTCAGGAAAGTATCGACCTTGCCATTAATGGCCCTTTTGGCAATTGTATCTAACCAATGAAACCAGGAAAAAAGGCGCCACCAGCTTGTTCATTCCTTTAGTCAGGTCCTGGACTATTCAGTGGATTGGTCCTGCCTTTAGTTTCATTTATTTGCATACATTGTGTTTCCAAATAGTACTGCATGTAAACAATACTTTTATCATTAAAGATCTTTTCATTAGAATTGTGCAATGCTAGATCTATAGGTCTTTGAAATGGGTATAGTCAATTAGCTAGTACTCTTAAGCTCTATCAACCCATAGTTCAGTATGCATAAATGTACTCGTAATAAATGCAATAAAGGTGACACATAAACATTCCCACTTAAGCTGTGTGTTTCTACCATAATTACATAGATGAATACATGTATGTCAGTACCGAAACATTATTTATCTATAATTTCAGTCCAAGGGTGAGCCTGCTGCATAACCGTCAACAGATTATCACAAGGTGATTTGAAGTTGATAAATAATTGATTATAAGAATTCATACCCATGTTTAACAACAATGCACATGTTTGACCCTCTCTGTATCAGATCTACTTCAAGGGATTCCCTCTAATTTAAGTTATCTTTCTAGTACTGCACTCATGATTTAAGGACGGCATGATTCATTCATGCATCATGCCCCTGGTCGATATGATGCATGATGCAGCCTTGGTGAGTAACTAGCCAGTGCTTTATTCAAGCATCATGCCGACCCTATGGGATTGAGACTTTTCCCCAGAACCTGCATGATTCACCAATGGAGCACCGGTGAGTTACTTGCCAGGGTTGCATTGGTGCATCATGCTGACAATATTAATGTTATCTTTTAGCGACATGCCATCCTTAAAGCGTTAATATGCCCAAAGCTTCAGTGAGTTTCATGAAGGCTTATATAAGAGGATATTTTACATTCTGTATATTCTGTTGGTGTATGTCCTTACAGACTATTGATTGCAAATTCAGGTTTCAAGGCTTGAACACTTAGACGTGTATTAATCATAGGGTGATGACTGACACATTAAGACAATGGAGATATCATATCATTTGAATAAATACTTATATGAAGATTTTGTAGTTTGAGCAGACCTCGCCAGAGATGTCACCTCTGAGTGCTCTCCGACAGCAGTTGTATAGGTAAAGGAACTATATTCGTGAACTTCTTCAGCGACACTCCATGGGAAGAAAAGTATCATTTGATCACAATATCATTATATTTTATTAACATGTAAAGGAAGTAATTTCTGACTTATGTGCTAAGTATGTGATAAGTCATCCTGTATGGGATATGTGAGATATATAGATATGTGCTATAAATTAAACGCACAGAGAAATGTGTCATCTTTAGTCAGAAATATGCTCATGTGATCATTATTTCCTGATATCATCTAGAAAATGCACACATTATGAAATCGAAAACTGTCAGCTGTGAGTACTTGAAACAAATTGATAGTGACTGGATTGATTTATCATAAATGGGAACACGTGAATTATATTTCTCAAGAAGGATTTCCCAATTGTAAAGTGATTAGTCCAGCAGTCTTTGACTAGCAAACCTTGCCCCATGAATTAATAATATTTTGATCCACTTTGGCCTTCATACTCCCCATTATAAAAATTAATTATAGTAGCAATGTGATACAATTCTTTGATGTAACCTTGATGTTATTGTGAACAAGCTAAATGCCCACACAGATAATCTTTGAACACCAGAACTTAGTCAACAGCGATGAACCTAGTTAGTCAGTTTTTGGCTCCCTATATGACCAACATTGGTTAGTTAATACAATCAGGTATAGTCAGTAGTGACCAACCCACATTAGTCATTCCATTCCTATTAATATAAAGCCATAGTAATATTTTATTTTGCCTTAGTCATTTTTGAATATCAGTTCCTTATTCTGACAAATATCCCTATGACTATCCTGATACTAAACCACTACAGACTAAGGCCTGGAGCATTTATATTATCAGTGCATAGTGTTCCACATATCTGTAGCCAGGGGACGGTACAGGGTGAGAAATGCACAGCAGGAGGTACGATAAGTAAACCGGAAGTGCTCAAGTGTGCGCATGCCCTGTGCCAACACCACTAGAGCCCCCTGGCGGCAACGTCCAGCACCAATTGGCAGTTAGGTTAACCGACCAGAAGCAGTCCAGTTAAACAGCATGGCGGTGCCGCTGTATAGGGACTAGAAGTTGCCCGGCCATTATAGTAGAGATTCCATACGAAAACACACCTGTTCCAGTCCCACTCCACGTACTGACCAGAAACACTGCAACACTATAACGGCTCATGTATCCGCATTCTGTCACCATATTTGCCAACAAGTTGGCCCCACCTCACAGTGTATTAACATAGGGTTGATAAAATATGACCAAGCAGAGCGGTTGCCACACGTCTCTTTGAGCATTGCTCGTTGTGATACACCAGTGTGGCCCTGCTATTTAACTAGATAGTACTTCATTGATGTATCCTTTAGACACCCTTATAATATTGGGTCTGCATAATACATTGTACCAGAGTGTAATGGCAGTGACGTAGGATCTCTGCCTTTGAATGGTACCAGCGACAAAATAGCAGCAGTATCACCAGCACTGGGTACCATCAGGACCCTTTCCTAACTGTGACAGCAGTCTAGGCAGGACCAGGTACCACCAGTATCTAGTTGTGGCAGGAGTCTGGGCAGGACTAGGTACCATCTCAGAACCCTTCTCTAGATGTTGCAGGAGTCTGGGCAGGACTAGGAACTGTAAGGACTCTTACCTAGTCATGGCGATATGGCAGGACTAGGTACCATCAGAACCCTCACCCAGTCGTGGCGGGTGTCTAGGCAGGCTTGGAGGACTCTGAGCAGGACTAGGTACCATCAAAACCCTCACCCAGTTGTGGCAGGAGCCTGAACAAGACTAAGCACCATCAGAACCCTCACCTAATTGTGGCAAGAGTCTTGGCAGGACTAGGTACCACCAGCACCCTCGCCTACTCGTGACAGGAGTCTGTGTAAGACCAGGACCCTTGCCTAGTATTGGCATTATGGCAAGAGTCTAGGCAGGACTAGGTACCACCAGGACCTTTACCAAATAGTTGCAGGAGTCAGGACAGGACACAGTGCCAATAGATGCAGAGCCGCCATCTTGTTGTTATAACCACATCTTATCAGGTACACTGCAGTATGCTGCAGTGCCGACCGGAAACATGCCGAGTGCACTTTGTTGTTGTTGTTGCTGCTGTTGTTGTGTTGTTGTATCTTGTCTCTGTATCCAGAACTGATATGGTTTACCATCCGGTAGGATCCTGAGGTGTCCTGTGTATCTGGATGTCAAAATGGTCAGTTTTCTATCAAGAGAGGGTTATTTCTTTACAACAGAAGGGTTTGTGAACTTGTAATGGGGTATAACAGATTATTGACACCTCTGACTCGGAAGTGATACCAACATAATTTCACTCTGTTGTGGTGACATTATAGGGGTAGGCCATAGACATAACTGTAAAGGGTTTGACCATAATTGTTACATAAACTTAACCTGTATGGATCTATATTAACTAATAATAATTAAACAGTATCAGAATGCCACTGAATGAAATTGATTCATTCGTATTGGACAAATATGCACATAGCAATTTTATTTTTGATTGGCATCGTTCTGGCAAAACTGATACGACCAAACCAAATTCATTTTGCCTGTCCCATTGAAAAATGTCCTTTAAGTTACAAAAAAAAGAGTCAAGGTACATATTTTCTGAAAATAAAGTTTGGACACTCACCGATATAAGTTGTTGTGTACCACTGTGACGTCCAGATACATGTTGAGCAAGAACACCACCAGGTGGAGCCACGAGATGATGATGACATCTACGTCACATGACGAAGTCTACGTCACGTGACGCCATGTAACGTCACAGGACGCGGCGTGACGGGACGCGGCGTGACGTCCTGGTAGGAGGTAGTAGGTGTGTGGTGTCCTGCATAAAGGAAGTTCATTGATTACTTGTCTGGCTTGACAAATTGATTGACATATGTATAACTGTGTAGGGCAGATTAATAAAGAAAACTGAGCTTGGTCAAACGATGACATTTTGCAGATAATCACATAGTTGGAACCAGTTGGTAAGTCTGACCATGGCAAAGAGAGAAGTTAATTAAAGTCATGGAGAAGGGAGGCTTTGAGATGAGTGCAATATTTTGAATGGGATCAAGCATCCTGTCTCCTTGGTCATCTCTATTTATATTTCATTTAACGAAATTTCATTTTGTTTTTGATCCTTCATAATGAATATTCAGGTTTCTCAAAGATTCGCTAAATCGTATGGCCTATTTCATTTGTATTAGTGGCGGTACATGTTGATATTCTTTAAATCATCTACAAAAATGACCTGTTATCAAATTAATTAATTTTAATATTAAGAAATCCTGATGATTGTCTTGATGCAGTTGAATATATGTTTTAAATTAAAAACGTAATAAGGGTGTTCATTAGTATAACTTCATGTCCACTATGGGCAACATTAGCTTTTGTGGAGACAGGGAATGAGCCAGTGGACTGTTATTATTCCTTGCTCTTTGACTGTACCCTGGCCGGCCTGTATGTCTGCCCAGAGGTATATAGGGTGGTGCCAGAACCTGCAGAAGGATAAGAAGTGCTGGCACTATCCTCACTGTTAACCAGATGTGGACCTCTGGGTACTTAGTAGGACTCAAGAGAAGGGTAGATGTGAGTAAATGAGTGGTCTGAAGATATACTGCTTTATTCCACCTATTCAGATCAAATGGTCATGATCAGATAATCAGGTGATTCTCAATGTCATTTTAACACAAGTTGGAAGTCAGCAGAATAGGGTCCAGCCCAACATCCTCTAAAAATATTGATATCAGTACTAAATCATTGCCCTCTTAAATTTCTCAAAATGCTGGACAATATCCAAAATCAATGTCTAGCTGACATCGTTGAGCATTTTGAGGAATTCAAGATGGCGGTCAATATGGCTAACATGAATATCTGAAATGATAAATCTTTCTTTCATATTGATGGCTTTTTCAAGATTTTTGTTTTTCGGGAATAGAAATTGATTAAGGTATGAAAAAATTATTAAAATAAGTATCCAAGGAGCTATGTTTCCATGGCTACCAACAGGCAGATTGGATACAAATATCACTTTCAATACACGTGTACACATTTCTATTGCTAGTCTTTCTCAGAAATCATAATAGAGAGGAACCTGCCCACCCTCTTGTGATTGTTTTATGTTACTTTTATGTTGACTGAAATGGCTGAAAAAAAAACTGTCAAACCTTAACTCATTGTTTAACACCTCGTTTGAGAATGTGCCCCAACTACATTTGTTGCCATGGCAACAGCTGCTATAAATGATATGTCATGGAGAGTTATTTGCAGGCACTGCATTGGTGAACCGTGACAACAAATGAATACAAAAGCTTAAGGGTTAAGACCTCTACTAATGGGAGTATATGTCCACACATTGTCCTACACCTAGACCCCCTAACATGGACCTATGGCACTCCACCTGCCAATACCGGCCCTAAAGTATGCCTTAATGAGCGCTAATTTGCATTAATCCTGTAAGGGCCACATAGTACTTAAATGTGCCATGCCCTTTGTTGGTATGATACATGCATCCTTGGTGGATCTACTCGCCAAGAATGCATTCATGCATCATACCTACCTTTAGGAATTTATATCAATTCCTAACCTCTGAAGCTTGGCATGGTGCCTTAATGCAGCGCTGGCAGGTTACTCACCATGGCTGCATTCATACATCATTACGACAAAGGGAACATCATATTAAAGTGCTATATGCAGCCCTTAACCCTTTGCAGATGTCATAATGCATTACACCCTTTTGTCATGATGCATGAATGCAGCCCAGGTAAGTAATTCGCCAGTGCTGCATTCAAGTATTATATCATATGGGGTTGAGACACTCCTGAAGGCTCTGCATGATGCACCAATGCAGCTCCGGTAAGTTACTCACCGGGGCTGCATTGGTGCATCATGATGACAAATTTCACATTTTAGCGACATGCATCCTTAAAGGGTAAGAACACTATGCGGCCCTTACAGGGTTAATGCACCTTAAGAGGGGGCGGCCTCACGAAGTAATGAGACACCTCCACGTCCTATAGCTTAATTAAGAACCCATTAAATGGTATTTAAATGTCATCACCCTGGATGTTATTGGCGTATTGATAGCTCTGTCAGGTGATATACGCGTGCAGTTATGTGAGGTGGAACAGCAGTGTGTTTGTGTTGTTCACTTTAACCTTGGCGTGGTGCGTTAATCTATGTTTGTCGGTATGATTAACCCTTTAAAGACGTATGTTGCTAAAAGATGACATTTTTTGGTCATGATGCACCAATGCAGCCCCTGTGAGTAACTCGCCGGTGCTGCATTGGTGCATCATGTCAACCCTTCGGCAGTGTCTCAACCTCATAAGGCCTAAAAAAAGGTTGTGTTCCGGTATCCCGACTGACCCTACGTTTTTGGGGCCGACCCTAATTTTTTTGGACATTTTTGGAATTTTTGAGGGAATTTATGACATTTTTGCCGTTTTTATTACTAAATATGACTTTTTGGACAAAAAAAATTGTCGAAAAGAAAAAAAAATTCCAACCCACCGACCCTGTTTATTTTTGGCCATGTTACCGGAACACTACTTTTTTTTTTAGGCCTAAGGTCGGCATTGATTGGTTGATTGATTAAACGTCCGGACATACATCAAGCAGCTTACGGGACATATCTGAAGTTGGCAAGGAGTCAGCCACAAATAGTGCTAGTCTGCCTCGCAGTAGTAGGACAGATATTTATAGGCTGCCTGCCCAATACAGCAGTGACCGCATCTATGGATGATCAAACCCATGTAATGAATGACCACATCTATTCAAAGGATAGCAAGTGTTCTTTTATTTGCCTGTTGGTACCTACCTGGGTTACTCCATGATGCATGTATGCAGTAGTGGGGAGTTACCTGCCATGGCTACATTCACTAGTCAATTCTCTGGGTGGTCACATATAACCACCCTGTGAGCACCAGGGTACTCCCCAAGGTCACCATCACTATGAACACCTAAATTGTTCAGCAAGGAACACTTTCCAAGGTCACCATCACTATGAACACCTAAAGTGTCCAGCCGTGAACACTTTCCCAGGTCACCATCACTATGAACACCTAAAGTGTCCGGCCGTGAACACTTTCCCAGGTCACCATCACTATGAACACCTAAAGTGTTCGGCAGTGAACACTTTCCCAGGTCACCATCACTATGAACACCTAAAGTGTTCGGCAGTGAACACTTTCCCAGGTCACCATCACTATGAACACCTAAAGTGTTCGGCAGTGAACACTTTCCCAGGTCACCATCACTATGAACACCTAAAGTGTTCGGCAGTGAACACTTTCCCAGGTCACCATCACTATGAACACCTAAAGTGTTCGGCAGTGAACACTTTCCCAGGTCACCATCACTATGAACACCTAAAGTGTTCAGCAGTGAACACTTTCCCAGGTCACCATCACTATGAATACCGAAACTGTTCAGATGTGACCACTTTAGCTCCCATTGGGTTTTCAGTGTGTGCTGCACTGTGTCCTTGCTCTATTTGGAGTCAGCCTGCGTGCTCCAGTCTATGACGCAATTCAACCACACAATTGTCAATCCCCTCTATTATGCACTTACAGTCATCAATTTCCATTACTTATTTTATTACACCATAAATTGTATCCTGACCTTGTTTGTGAAATGGTAATCGGTTTGTTTTTTATGAAGGTCACCTTGAATGGAGTAGAACAGAGGGGGGATGTGATATACTGGTTACCACATGCACGCTCCAAGCTGAGGTCTAGTAATATTACCCAAAGTGTAGAGAATTCATGGCAACTCCTGTTAAAGCTTGACCGTCATGGTTGAAGTGAGGCCAAAAGCACTATTGGATATAGTTCAGTTTTCATTCACAAGAGGGCTCTTAAGGGCTGGGAGCTCAGCTCTTACAGGCACAAGATAGGGTGAAAGTGCTGTAGCTGGACAATGCTCATGGTCCCCTGTCCAAACACTGCTGCCCTCTGGTGGAACTGTTATTTTAGTCCATGTATGGAAAAATGCTGAACTTATTCCCTGACGGCCCAGCTTTAAGTTGGGTAACTTTGGTCACTGTGGACAAGCTGAATGGAATTAGATGCAACAAACATGCAGTGGCTAGTTATATAGTTATAATGGACATCAATATATTGCTGTATATGTTTTTTTATATATCATCATACACATGATAATTACATTAATTATGGACGTTTAGTTAGACCCAAAATGGCATTAAACTTATTTCCCAGGGGCAATGGACCATCTGTGGAAGCACGAATATGGTAATATCAGAATATTTCACATGTGCAGCTTTCAACCAACATTGGTAAAAACGGATCACAAATAACATCGAAGGTGACATGACAGCGATAGCTGGAACGTGAATGTGCCGATGTGTTTAGCCCTCCAAGGGTGGCATGATGCTTCCATGATGCCCATTAGTTTTCATGATGCACAAATGCAGTGGCAGTGATTAACTAGTCGGCACTGCATTTGTGCATCATGCCTATCCATCGGCAGAGTATCATCCCCATAGGGTCGGTATGATGCACTCCTGCGGCAGTGCTGAGTTACGTGTATTCAAGCAGCACGATGAGAAACAGCACTATATCGTGCTTAAAGGGTTATAGTAAAAAGGAGCTAATAAAACTGCTGTTGTTGCATGTGGGCATGCCTGTCTATGAGGCCTACACGATTGTCTAGGGCCACATCAGACCCCAAGTACATTATAAACTCAAATATAGAGGCATAATGGGTGGCCCTCACAAATAGGTCACTTTTGGACACTAAACACAAATTACACTTTATCAATTGTACTCTCGTTCCCAAATCTTTTTGAAGGAAGGCTCTGGTAACACCCAAATGACATTGAACTTGGGCGTTTGCTGGGTCTAGGCAATACCTGCTGGTAGCCTGAAACCAGTGGACAGGAACAGGAAATGGAAGCAGAAGGTCTGATGGTAAAACTACCATCATACATTCTGGTTCCTGTCCACTGGTGACAGGCTACCAGCAGGGATTGCCCAGACCAAGCAAAAGTTCAAGGTCATATTTGGCTGTTACCAGAGCCTTCCTTTAGAAGGGGTTGGGGACGAGAGTATATCAATTGTGGCTACACAGTCCATATTCCGTCAATGCATACACATTATATATGAATCTGCTATAACCGTTTAGGAACAGCATATATATACTGCTTTAATGCCTTATGCTCTTTGTCGGTTGAATGCATGCATGCACTTATTCCTGGTAGGTTAGTGCTGCATTCATGCATCATACAAACTAGAGTTGGTACATTCACGGGGTCGGCATGATGCACCATTGCAGTGCAGGGGAGTTACCCACCGGTACTGCCTTGTTGCATTATGACAAAAATGTTGCCTTGGCTTGAGGCATCATGCACTCTTTAAACCTTTTAAGGATGGCATAATGCATTAATGCATCATTCCATGGTCGCCATGATGCATGAATGCAGCCCTAGCAAGTAACCTGCCAGGGCTGCATTCAAGTATCACGTTAACCCTATGGGGTCGTGACACTCTTGAAGAGTCAACATGATGCATTTATGCAGCACCTGTAAGTTACTCACCGGTGCTGCATCGGTGCATCATGACAAATGTTATATGCTGTCCTTAAAGGGTTAAACCCCCACCCACCCTTTATATACATGATGCTCAGAGTACCGACCCTAGCTTCACCCTCACTCTTGGTGGAGGGGCAATAGGATTTGGGCCTTTGGGTGGATTGAATAGAGCATCTCCTCTCTGTCTCTTTAAACATAGGAGAAAACTCGGAACAATAGAGAGAAAAAACACAAGACCCTGCCGCCACTGAATATAGACACCCTCAGTAGTCTAGACCATCCAGATTCATAGAATAAGTCTCCCATTATCGACATGTGTGGCGAGGTGTTTTGCTGCTTCACATTCAGGGCTTTATTCATAGATACCACAATAGCAGGTCTGTGTATGACTAACATATGGCACTAGACACTGCCAGGGCACTGTGTATGGGTGACAAGGAGGAGGCTAACCTGCTTACATATAGCATGGTTGCCTAAACTGGATAACCACCGTGCATTACCAGTGGCTAACCGCACTGATATGATGTCACATGGTGGGTTTTCATGATAAAACGAGTTAAAGTTGAAATTAGATGAGATTTATTTCTCAATGCTAAAACTGTGGTATAAACCAAATGATACATGAATAAGCCAGCACTCAGGCTGGTTATATCCATGGCTAAGGCACTCGGCTGTGCCTTGGCTTCATGTATTATTCCCTTAGTAGTCACCCAGTCTTAGATATAGCAGTGGGTCACCCAGTCTTAGATATAGCAGTGGGTCACCTAGTCTTAGATATAGCAGTGGGTCACCCAGTCTTAGATATAGCAGTGGGTTGCCCAGTGCTAGATATAGCAGTGGACCATCCAGCTTTAAATATAGCAATGGATCACTCAGTCTTAGAACCATATATCAGTGGGACACCCTGTCTTAGATATAGCAGTGGGTCACTCAGTCCTAAATCATGGGACCTGCCCCTCACCTCCATCTAAATTACAGAGGCATGGAAGGTGAAATTGGTTGTAGTCCCCCCTCCCCCCAACACGATTGTCAATGAAAAAAAAGCTCGCAAACCTTACCTTTCCCATTAGACTCATATATATGGTAGTGTGATGGTAGTATAATGGCATACCATGATCTTAAACAGCTACCTTAAAACCTTGCGTATGAGCCTAACTCGCGTATAAGCCGCACCCCGACTTTGGGCCAAACCTATAAAATGCACTAGCGATCTGATTATGATGACTCTAGTACTGTACTATACTACACCCTCAGAAAAGTGAGAGTCATTGTCGCTAAAACTACCCTCACCTGAGAGTCAGGCAGTGCGTGACCCTCAGGTGAGGGTAGTTTTAGCGACAATGACTCTCACTTTTCTGTGTGTGTAGCAAAAACCCTCCCATAAGCCACACGCTGACTTTGTCCTGATCCTATAAGCTGCACTGGCGATCTTATTTGCGTACTAGGTGAGGCGTATATGCAAGGTTTTACAGTAAATTTCTGTTAGATAAATCCGTGTTAAGATAGATTAGTAGACTGGATGATATAAATACTTTGGTAAGCAGTTAGGGGGAGCTATATGCTACAGTACAATAGGACAGGATGGGACCAGAGGTACCTGGGTCCCATTCAGAACCATGTATGTAGGAAAGCAGAGAAGGAGCCTCTCATACCCCCAGACGTATGCCACCCCCCCCCCCCCTCCTCCCCCTATAAACCGTAAGCAGATATCCTGAGTTAAATCTGATGACATTTGTAAAAGGCCAAGGCGGAAATTGAAGAAGGTTTACCATTTCCTACTTCCTGCCGTGATTCCTCGGGGTACCTTTACGTCTTATGACCATCTCATAGTCCAAGCTTCACCTGCACCCAAACATTTCATTCTCTTTTTGTTTTATTGTTTATCGTTCCTTACCATTCCCTCTCAGAGGGAACAGTGAGTGAACACGTATTTACTTTGGCTATCAGCTTGTAGACCAGACTAAGTCAATATGAAGTCTGGGGTAAATCAATAGATAGAAATACCAGCTGTCCATTGAGGCAAGCCTCACTCACCATGGTAAAATGGTATGCGGAATCAGCACTGTGTATGAAGTCAATAAGCAATCTATTCCTATGTCAGATGTTGGAAACAAATGAGATTCCTCAGCACAGGTAATTCTGCGTGCCTACCATTGGATGTCAGAAGAAACTGGCGACCATTAATTTCACGGGAGCACAGTATAGCAGTTTTTATTCGGTCCCTCCCGGACAGGTTCAAATTTATCAAATTACTTTGGCCCCAGCCACTCACCCCCTCCCCCAACTATAAAGGGTTCAATATCTTAGGCCCCCCCCCCCCAAAAAAAAAAAAAAAAAAAAAAAAAAAAAAAGATATTCAGCCCCCCCCCCCTGTTAAAAATGACCACACCCTGACGCTGCATCCCGTTCACGTGTGGTGTGGCCCCAGGGCAAGGAAGATGTTCACAGTAGAGCCTTCACCATGCTCAGTATAAGAACCAGCACACTTCTTGTTTCACACAGGAAAAAGACAATTCTTCGACTTTTGAATTCTTGGATTCCCGACTGGAAGATGTCAAGTGTAGGCAGGGGTGGAGGAACTGACAGTTGGACTTTATAACATTTGGGGGAAGCTCTAAAACAAACTGGTTTAGTGTTTTCATAGTGGTGTGCCATTTTGACTTTTCACTTTAGGTTGTTCCCAGGTGTATGAAGTTGTAAATCTATAGCTCAGATAACTCTGAGTGATATGAGTATTCAGGTGCCACCCAGCTAACAAAAAACGTTAATTTACGTCAAAATAACTTTATAAACTTTACATAACCTTATGCCATACTTATGCCTTAGAAAAACGTTGACATATAACGTTATATAACGTTATAAAATGGTGTATAACGTTATGTGTTTACTGGACATGGCCTAGGGGCAGGTTAAAGTTCTTATGGCTGGTACCTGCTATTTGAGGTCTATGGCCTACTTGTGAGAATATCAACTCTGTAATATCAAATATGTATTGACCCAAAACCTGTCTTTACCTATTTATTAGTCAACTATGCTCTCTATTTTTGATCATTGAAACTTTGTACATCAAGGTTTAGGACATTGGTAAGACAGCCCTTCGTGTACTGCGACATATTAAATGACTCTCCTCAGCAGGTGAGTGACACACCTGAGTAGTGGTGACGACCCATCTACAGTGTGGCTTGAATGCAGCTATCAAAACATCTGTTAATATCTCGTGTATAAACATGTATCATGCAGAGAAGATGGCATAAGCTCGGACTCCACTAGGGAGACACAGCTACCTGCGAAACAGGGCATTATTTTAGGTCCTTTGTTCTCAAATAGTTCACCCTGTTTCGCCCTGTTTCGCCAGGAACGTTGCCCTGAATGTCCCCAGTTACAGGGCGACATTTAGGGCGAAACACAGCGAAACACAGCGAAACACAGCGAAACACAGCGAAACAGGGCGAAGTATTTGAGAACAAAAGATCAAGAAGAACGCCCTGCTTCACAGGTAGATGTGTCGCCCTAGTGGAGTCCGGTCTATACTGAATTAAATCTCTATACTCCTCAAAGGGTTCAACCAAATGAAACTCACCACTTCAGGACACCCGACTCCTCAGTGCCAAGAAAAGCCTGCCCTTCCTCCTGGGTTTGACCTTGGTTTCCTCCTCGCCCTGACCTTGACCCCCTGTGGCCCCATCAGGGGGGTGAAGGTCGTCGTGCTGGGGCTCGAACTGGGTCTCCTCCGCCACCCTTAGTAAGGTCTCCACCAACTGGTACAGGAAGTAGAGGCCTTGTAGGTGGATGAAGGGGCCAGAGGGGAGGCTGGGTAACTTCATGTTGATATCTGAAATACAATGATATATAATTTATATAATGTATATTACGTTTATTATATCATATGTACATGCACATAATGTATTATTATTAATTCCTGTGTGATAAAGGGAGGAGAGGGCCCTGCAGGTGGATGAAGGGACCAGAGGGGAGGCTGGGTAAGTTCACGTTGGAACCTGCAATGTAATATATTTATATATGTTTACTGTATAATTATACAAGTGTACTATTTGTATTATCATAGGAAGTAGAAGCCCTGCATATGGATGAAGGGTCCTAGGGAAGGTACACCATCAAAAGCTAGTGTAGCTGCACAGTGAGTTACACTTACTGTCGATTCACAGTATAAAATGGATTATTTCTTTTGGAAACCAATAATACGTCCTTTTATACTGTAAATCTACAATATAACTTGTTGTGCAACTACAGTTACTTCTGACAGTGTAGCTTCATGTTGCTACCTGGATGTGCACTACATAACTAGCTATATATTATAGTGCTTCGTGTCATTCACTACACAAGAACTACACTACACAATATGTTCTGTTTTCTGTATAGGGCGGGTGTATACGGTCACCGTTTTGTAAATGATCACGACCATTCACGATCATTTTGATAACATTTTACTTTTTGAACTGTACATGTCACAGGCTTAACCTGAGCACAGATGACTGTATATTGCACAAGGTATGACAGAGCTAGACGTCTAACATCTTTCAACCCCAGATGGCCCTACTGTGTTTGGCCAGAGACAGGTGGTACCATCTGAGGTGTTTCTAATGACGTTTCGCTCACTACCACAGACCGAATAGACCGAGAAATCCGTGCCGGTTGTGCAACTGGCAAATCGTTAGCAAAATCTAGGGTAACCACCACCTGGAGGAAAGATTTTCTGCCCAAAAAAGGTACCATCTGAGGTCTAAAGATAATGGTGGACTAAGCCGTTTGAATATTGGTAACTAGACGGCACTTTTGTCTATGACGAAACACATGGCACAGTAGGGCATCTAGCTCTGTCATGCCTTGTGCGATATACAGTCAACTACTCTAAGAGTCCAAGCATTAGCATGCTACTCAGTTTAAGCATGTGGTGCATGTACTCTATGTTATCGCAGTGATGTGTGTACGTGTACTCCACCAAAAACATAAATGTATACATATATCTATATATATACATATCAAGATCAATGTATTTACCCAAAGTCTGACTGTATAAAAACCACATCCTGTATTCATACAACCACAGTCACCCAACAATGACCAACGTGATGTTAACCCTGTGAAGGCTGCATAGTGCTTATATGTAATATGCCCGTTGTCACCTTAATGCATTCGATCAGCCCTGGCGAGTCTACTCTATACGTCCAAACCTCGTGCCGACCCCTTTTTAGGGTCAGCATGCCAGAATGCGGCCCTGGCGAGTTACTTGCCAGGGTTGCATTCATGCATCATGACGACAAAGGACTTTATGTATCAAAGCACTATGCGGCCCTTAGAGGTTTTACACTGGGATTAGAGCGCAGCGCACGGATATACCGTACACAGAGGTCAAAATAAGGACGTGCACATGACAAAAGTCCTAATATCTAAATTTAACATGTTTGATTTTTGTCAAGAAAGTGGGCGATATGCTCTTTATTCTGTTATAATACCTCGTCCATTTTCGCCCTGGGCAATGATTCATCATGCCTAGTGGACACAGCAAACCTTGACTTAAAGTGGAAGATATATAGGGAATTCATTTCCAAATATGAATACATTAGTGGACGCTAAACAGGTGAAATCGTTCCCTCTCCTTGTCGTTTAGTGGACACACACCTAATAGTTAGACAAGGTAGCCTCAGATAATATATCACCACATAGATCTGTACAGGGTTGTATGGATACATAGACAAAGGTGCACGAGTAGAGTTCCTCACTGAGGGTTATTTCACGAGTCGAAGCCGAGTGAAATAACCCTCATTGGGGAACTCTACGAGTGTTCCTTTGTGTTTATTTCATGTCCTTATTAACAATATTTGTCAAAAGTCCACTTGATTGCCCTAAAAAAGCTATTTTATAGTGGTTAAACCAACAATTTTGATGATTTGACAGGCCGTTAAATACGGGCAAGGGTTATTTCACGGGGGGTGTTAAATACGGCCTTCCTTGGTTAAGTCAATGGGAGTGCCGTATTCACCATGAAATAAAGTGTTTGTCTGTACCGTGATGTGCTCAATACGGTAACAGCTGTGGAAACATGAGTACAAATACACACCGCCACCATTACATATGGCAGTATCCAAGACGAGCTGGAGCAGGGGGGGGGGGGGCGGAGGGGATAGTAGAGGGTGGGGAGAGGTATGCGGGAACTAACCCTTTACGGGCCGCATACATAGTGCGTTAACCCTTTAAGGATGGATGTCGCTCAAAGATTACATTTATTGCTATGATGCACCAATGCAGCCCCGGCAAGTAACTCGCTGGTGCTGCATTGGTGCATCATGTCACCAACTTCGGGAGTGTCTCTACCTCATAAGGTCGGCATGATGCTTCCATGCAGCACTGGTGAGTTACTCGCCAAGGCTGCATTTAGTAGAGTCTGATGTAGAATGCATTTACAGTAGAATCTACTGTAGATTTACAGTAGAATCTGCTGACTACCTACAATAAACTGTACCCCCACAGTAGAATCTACTGTACACCTACAAAAATGGCAATCGACTTTTTACAGTGTAGTACATTAAAGCACTATGCAGCCCTTAAACAGCTGAGTATATCCTACACCTATTTGACCCTAGATGATAAATATGAACCTCATGTGTTTCTATGGCGCTGTGTCTATATGTGTGTGTGTTGGGGCTCCTACTGTAGGATAAAGGTGAGGGGTGTGGGTATGAAGACCTGCCAGACTAGACCTAGAGGTTGGCAGCTCTACTGCTGTGTGCCTACACTGATAAAATGAAGGGATCCAAACTTGTCAAAAGGTTGTCTTATAAGAAGAGTTTAGGGTCCTTAAAGTGACGGTCATAAAATAAACGAGTTAAAGGTTGTCTATTTGATGAACTGTCCGGTTACCATCCCACAAGACAAGACTAGGGTCATCTAACTGACAATGTTAGCCCAGGCAGTGGCCCACTCCAAGTGACAAGGCTAAGGTCGTCAAATTGACAACCCAGAATAGTTAACCCTTTATTGGCTGCAAACTGCTTTAAATGTGCTTGAATCCCTTTGTCAGCATGATGCATGAATGTAGCCCTGGTGAGTCTATTCGCCAAGCCTGCATTCATGCACCTTTTGAAATGAATCAACAGTTGGGCGAGTATACTTGCCAAGGCTGAATTCATGTATTATGATCACATAGAGCATAGCACCTTAAAGCACTATGCACCCCTTAGAGGGTTAACCTGTGCACTATAACCTCTACTTCACTGCAGGTGGAGCTAACTGGGTTCTGCCTAGGCATAATTGTTGTCCATGTCTGTCTATATTTCTGAGGTTTATAATAGCTAATTCATACAAACATAGAGGTATGTAGGTTAGGGGAATTCCTGCCATATCCCCAAGTCTATATTGAGAGTATTTCTACCCTTTAGTTACAGACTGCTAACACATATGTGGATGTCATACCAATGGGAGTTTCCTTGCAGCTTTTGTACCATAGAAATAACCACAAAAGAGGTGTCTGTGCCCTACACATATTTGTTTTGTCTCAATTATATCAAAACATTGATTCCTTTACCTTTTCTAGCATCCCCAATAGATAAATCTCAGGATTCTCCATAACATGAATGTGTATTCTCATAAATATGATTAAAATCAACATAGAAATTATGCAATTCATTCCCCAACTTTATACAGAATGCATGTTATACTGATGCCACCTACAGGGAAAATCCTGAATCAGACTCTAGTTGACGAGTCTAGGGCTGGCATGAGTCAGGTTTTGGGCTGGCACATACCAAGTGTATCTTCTATCTGACAACTACAGCTAGAGGACCCACTCTCTTGTCACTTAGAAGAGTCTGCAGACGAGTTTACTTTTTGAGTGTATAGAGGGGCTTGGGGCTCAGAGCGAGCTACAAAACAACTCCTCTAGTGGTGTCATACAGTTCAACCCTGTGACTCAGTTTAAGGAAACTGGTTCCTGATATATAGAATTTGAGGATGATATCGTTTTTTAAAATGTAATTGGGATACAAGATTTATTATGCTTAAGTATAGGAAGGACCCTATTCAATGCGTCCCCCCTTCCCATTGAATACAATATGACCATTAAATCAATGGGCAAAGGAAAACCATTTTCATTAAATGACTTCATATCAAATCAATTAAATGCAAATGCCAACTACATTGATACCTCTCTGACATATTTCACTAGCCCCACTCGTAAAATACGGCCGAGACTGTATTAATGGACGTTGGCATTTGCCTATATACGATGATGGGCAAAATATTTTGCCGACCATCTAGAGAAGAAGAATGACAGTGTAATTCATAAGACATTCCGCTGGGCTCTTAGGACACTCCAGGGATCATTTGCATTTGGGAGTGTTCACCAAAGATGGTTCTGTCGAGTAGTGTGTTTGGGCCATAACACAAAATAGACCAAAGACTCATTAGTGGGCACTACTTGCATATTTTGTTTACAGTATTTCTTACATTTTGAGTTTTTGAGTGTGGTAATATTCTATTGACCACAATACCATGAAATACATCAAGCCTCTCATGTAGAGCCAATATTGTTGGGATTACAACCATGCACAAGAAGAGACATTTCCACGGGCTACGTTATTCCTATTATGCAGAACTATCATAAAAGTTTCGAATGCAACAGGAACTTTGGAAGGAGTTTATGTCGGCGACCATGTTAGAGGTTGCAGCTGACCGCCTCTGAATTAAAGTTCACATTTGTTGGAAATTACAATTCGTACTCCCTTTAACAGTTCTCTTCCTCTCAGCTTCGTGAATTAGGCGCATGGTCTGCCTTTTTATCTCCGTACGTGTCTGTAAAGAAAAAGCTTCTACCAACTCCAATATAAGAATAACTGATAAAATGTGACGTCTTTGAATGGGAACATCTGCGACCCAATTCCAAAGGAAAGCCCCGGATCTTTATTCAGTTGAACATGGCGCTATCAAAGTACATTACCGTTACTGCGCAGAGAATGTTCAAAAGGCAGACCTTTTTGCATGCATAACACTTCAGAGTTAACCCTTTGAGGGCCTCATAGTGCATTAACCCATTAAGGACAGTGTCATGATGCATTAATGCAGCCCTGGTGAGTAACTCGCCAGTGCTGCATTCAAGCATGATGACGACTGTGCAGAGTTGAGACACTCCCAAAGGGTCAGCATGAATACAGCTCGAGCGAGTTACTCACCAGGGCTAATTTGGTGCATCATGGCAACAATGTCATCCTTTAATGACATCCATCCTAAAGGGTTAATGCACTTTGCCCCTTGTTTTCCTGATGCATACATGCAGTCCTAGTGAGCCAACATATCATAATAGAGTAATGTGAAGCGATGAATGACAAATTCTATAGCACTTATTTATGATATATATATTTATTATTTATATATATAGGTGACAGAGCAGAGGCAGTTTCCCTTGTAGTTATTAAAGACCAGCTACAGAGATTCTCAATAGAGTTTCTTCTAGTTTTACAACAAGCTACAACATAACCAGACAAATATTTAGTCTTACACAGAATACTCAATACATTTTAGCCCGTGGACATTACATGTAGGCATATTCACCGGGCAGACAGTGTGATCAGCAGATAGTACAGTGCCTGTATGGATGAGGTAATCAGCTACCAGCATCCACTGTTAAAAGTAAGTATTGTAGCTGCACAGTAAAAGAGGAAGTATTTTTGGTTTCCAGTATTGCATACTGTACAGCTGCAAACTCACCTACTGTGGAGATCGTGGGTTTGAGTCCCACCTTGGCACAATAGGTAGTACTGTTGAAATGTGCAGAAAACATCTAAATTTTGAAAAATCTATTTTTCAAATATTCACAAGGTAACATCATGTAAATATAGGTCAAATGGTTTAAAGAAATATGGAAAGAAAAACATATTTCCTATTGTCCCAAGGTTAGACTCGAACCCCTGGTCACCCCTGGTGCATTACAGAAGGTGAGTGTGAAGCTAAACAGGATGTAATACTGGAAACCAAAAATGTGTCCTACAGTTAATCTACAGTATATCCTACTGTGCAGCTACACTAACTTCTAACAGTGTACATGTACCACTGTATACGGGGTATACCCTCCAGGCAACATGACACCACCAGCACACGTACCAGCACACTAGTACAGTATTGTTGCTGTGTTCTTATATATTAATGTTATCGCAACTAATCTATTTTGTCCGAAAAGTCATGGCATTATGATTAATACTTTATTTTAACGTAGTATGAACTCATTACAGTCATGTCTAATGGAATTCAAATTACAATATTTATTGTTTTTGTATTATTTCCTACTCATGTGAGCACATAAACCAGCGTGTAGTTTCATATCTTAGTCAGATCTATCCAGTTATCAAAACAGACGGACCAGATGTCTGGTCTGGGAAAAATATCAGAATCGAAAACTGAAATTAATGTAATACCTGACCAGATACCCATGCATTGTTTGTGCATTTACAATACCGTCTCCTATACTATATACGGTGATCTAATCTATCCACAGCCCCAAGTTCTGACCTTGCATAATGGCATTGCCACCATATCTACGTATTATTTCGACAATCAAACTAGTGCAGTTGGGGAATGGCTGGCTTAACCCTTGCAAGGCAGCGTTATGCAGAGTTGAGTGTCTCAATGTTCCTCTTTGTGGCCATGATGCATGAATGCATGCAGCCTTGGTGAGTAGCTCGCCAATACATGATGCAGACCCTATAATGAGGATGATACAGTCCTGAAGGGTCTGCATGATGCACCAATGCAGTGGCGGTGAGTTACTCACAGGCACTGCATGAAGAAGAACAGGGACAAATGAACATGGACCTTAGGAAGTGTTCATTTATTAATTTATAGGGGGAGGTGGTGAGATTTCACGCAGAGGGGCGAAATTGTTTTACGCCACCCCCCCTCCAGAGCGTGTGGAACGTTTCGCGCACCCCTCGCCAAAGGCAGCGAAATTTTTTCACCCACCCCCCTCTGAACTATAGTAACGCGCTGGCTTTTTTGCTAAAAAGGGCTAAATTTTTTATTGTTATGCCCCCCCCCCCTCAGGAGGGGTCGGAAATTTTACGCCTCACCCCCTGTAACTAATAAATGAATACTCCCTTAGGTCTTGATTCCGTTTGTCGTTAAAGGGTGACATTTGTTATCAAGATGCACCAATGCAGCTCTGGTGAGTAACTCACAAGTGCTTTCTGGCAATTCTTTGGAGAGTATCAACCCCTAGGGTCGGCATGATGCTTCAATAGCACTATAGGGCTACATTAATGCAATATGACGACCAAGGGCATGATTCATTGATGCACTATCCAGCCTTAAGGGGTTAAATGGCTCAGGTGACCAAGATGTCAGGAGTTCAAAAAACTGTCCTGATCGAAATTCCCCACAGCACAGTCCGCACCTGGGACCTGTTCACTAATACAGCTGTGAATACAGAAGTGTGCTGGGCCTGGAATCTCAGCTCTCCCTCAATAGTGGGAGACAAGTCCATTACCCTGAAGATATTTTGTTTAATCCTTTAAAATGACTGTAATTTCGCTTTGCTTACCCTTCGGGGGTATATAAGGGAGTGTTCATTTATTAGTTAAAGGGGGGGGGGTTGGGGTGTGGGGGGTTGGGGGGTTCGGGGGGGGTGTAAAAATGTCCAACCCCTCCTGAGGGGGGGGGGGGATGTAAAAAATTCTAACTCCTTTTGATGGGGGGGGGGGGCTTTAAAAATGTAGCCCATTTTTAGCAAAAAAAGCCAGCGAGTTCAAAGGGGGGTGGGCGAAAAAATTTCGAGGGGGGGCGCGACACGTTCCACTCGCTCTCGAGGGGAGGGCGTAAAATCTTTTGTAATTGATAAATGAACACTCCCTAAACCCTATAGGCCCTGCATGATGCACTCATAAATGCAGCAGGGAGCAGCGGAATTTCGTGCGACCGTGAATGGTTTTTTTTCGACCCCCCTCCTCAGACAGTTTTAAATTGACCGGTACCTTTCAGCTATATTATATTTGCTAGCTTTTTCGCTCAAAATGTCGTCTTTTCTTGGTCCGCCCAAAGTCACACTCATCTCCCTATTCCTAGGTGATAGAAATACGTTATTTCACGTCAAAATAACGTTTTTAACGTTATAATAACGTTTTGCCACAATAAAGAGCCATAGGGAAACATAATATAGCGTTGTATAACGTTTTTTGTTTACTGGGTTACGTTAGGCTACTAAGTCCCATCTCAAAGAAATTGAAATGTTTTGACACATGTTGGGTATTGTCCCTGTGGGTGGTACATAGCCCCAGGTGTGAGAATACTGTTACATGGTAGGGGATGTATGTCAACGTATTCAGTCAGCTCTTGACCCTTTAACACTTCAAGGGCAGCCTCGTGTTGTAAAGCACTCTGCCCTTAATGCATTGGTAGCACCATGTGACCTTTAAATAAAATGTATGAAACACTAGCACTAGATTGGTGCATAATTCCATCAATCCAACTCTTTAGGAGTGTATTGTATTTGTCGGGTTGGCATGATGCATGGATGCAGCCCTGGCGAGTTACTCACCAGAGGTACGTTTAGGTATACTGATGACAAATAGGCATGGTGTATTAATGCAAGGTGCTGTCCTTAAATAGCTAGACATTGAGAACAAACAGAAGATGGGCCTCACCCCACCTACCACCTACTTCAAGGAGGATCACTTAGTAATAAAGACGCGGTACCATAAGTGTCCCAAACACCACTATTTTTATCAGACTGGGGGCTCTGCTGATAAGACACCATTCATAAAGAAGTCTGATGAAAATATTTGTTTTGACCATGGTTTTCCTTTTATTCTCTCTTTATGAGTTGCCGCTTGGGTGTATCACACGAGGCCATAGACCGAGTACGATACACCCAGGCTTCAGCGCGTGAAAGACGGTGCAACAGTATGATACAAATGAATCCTACTGAGTGAGATTTTGTATCATTACACTACTGTTTAAAATTTAAGAAACTCAATGAAGCAGGAAACATTGCTATTCTATACTCCATAGTGGTATGGTGTGCCGTTGCAGCTCCATAGGTTTTATTAAACTTTTAACACAGGGAGTGCCGTATTAGTCATGTAATAACATATATGAGTTATACATTGTAAACTATAAATACCTGTGGTACATATAATATGCATGTAGTAGTATGGTCCAAATGATGCACTGTATAAGTGTTATTAGCCAATGACAGGGTAATTTTCCCATGCACCTGCCGAGGGTAATTACATTACCCAATGCGTATAACATAAATATGATGCACGTATCCATATCTACCTTATACCCAGTAATGACAACAGGACGAGTCAAGTCAAATACAATGGAAATTTTTAATCCTGTAGTGAGTTTAACATGGGTAGAACAGGATTAAATACAATAAATAAAAGAGGCCTATAATGTTGGCCTATAAAAGTAAAGTTAAGTGTATATTTGATATAACATGTATACCGGTAGTAGTAGTATATAGGTAACCATGGTTACAAAGAGTTTACATAGGATGAGTAACCATGGATATATTTGATTAAGTAATATACCGGTAGTAGTAGTAGTATATAGGTAACCATGGAAACCAGTGACCATGGTTACGAACGAACATGGTAATGTAAGAATACAATGTCATACATGTATGACGAGTCAGTCTAAGAGGCAAACATGAATATATAAAAATAAGGGTGTGGAAGGGTGGGAGACAAATATTACACACGTGTTGATAGTGGATTTTAAGATGGCGGAAGTGGACGAGTTCCGCTGGTAACGGTGATAATACAGTTTATGAGCGTCCCGGTAGGGGGGGTTAGTGTGATTTGCCGCGCCCGCCCTGAGCCATTACTAGGACAATTCGAGGAATTCTCCATAATGACAACAGGACGAGTCAAGTCAAATACAATGGAAATTTTTAATCCTGTAGTGAGTTTAACATGGGTAGAACAGGATTAAATACAATAAATAAAAGAGGCCTATAATGTTGGCCTATAAAAGTAAAGTTAAGTGTATATTTGATATAACATGTATACCGGTAGTAGTAGTATATAGGTAACCATGGTTACAAAGAGTTTACATAGGATGAGTAACCATGGATATATTTGATTAAGTAATATACCGGTAGTAGTAGTAGTATATAGGTAACCATGGAAACCAGTGACCATGGTTACGAACGAACATGGTAATGTAAGAATACAATGTCATACATGTATGACGAGTCAGTCTAAGAGGCAAATAGGGTAGCAAGTTTACTGGCCACTCGTGAAGACTGAGGAGAAGGCAGATAGGGTCTCATGCCAGAAGGAGAGGACCAAGTGCCATGTTTAGCAATGTCAGACTTGTCAGCACCGGCCTGTAGGGCAGCCTGACTGCCCCCTCGTCTGAGTGAGTGACCTGAGAAATTGGGTCCGTATGGGCAGCCTAGGCCTATGAGGCATTGTCTAATTACCCCGTTGAAGACAGATGGTATGAGGGGGTTTCCATTTAAAAGTCTGAAAGCAGGGGCGTCAGGTGGGCCGGGTAACTGGGCCACGTACCTGTCCCAAGCTGTAGCTGGGCAGACGGGTGACAGTGGTATTCTAGGAAGACACAGTGGTACTGGAGGAGAGTTCGTAGATATAGTCTTTGACGATCTGATGACCACGGTAAGTCCCGTAGGGTGTGAGACAATGTCACGTCTAGTGAAGGTGTGGGGGCCCGACCACAATGTCACAGTGGGAGATAATAGATTTGATGCTCTTACAAATGAAAAATACCCAATAGTAAGGGCTGCTTTAATAGCAGATGAGTTTGGTATTGTGTCCAAGTATTGGCATAGCATCAGTAAGTCATGTGGCGTCAGGGCAGGAGCTGGAGTAGGTGTATGGGGTCTAGTGATCAGGGCTCCCTTATACACCGACAAGGCCTCAGTAGAATTGAAGGCAGTGTCATCTCCACCCCTAGCGACAATCCATTTTTTAGCACCAGATATGTAATTTCTCCTGGAGCCCGGAGCAGCGAGAGAATTAGCCAAAAACTGGTGGTACATAGCTGCTTCCGGGACAGAGGGAGAAAGACAGTCTACATCATAATACTGTGTAAAGGTGAGGTAGTAAACAGCTTGTCGTACTGCATTTTTCTTAGATGCATCAGTCATGGAGGCATTGAATGAGGCGATAGTCTGTTGTCCCAGGAGTGTATCTGAAAGAATTCAAATAGGGTCAAACATGGGATGTGGTAGGCATGGGGGGACCTTGAGGAGACCTCTACGAGTGACCTCAGCTGCTGAGTAGGTCTTTTTGGACTTTATATGTTGCCTACTCAGGGCATCCGCCAGCGGCATGTCCTCGCCCCTTTTGTGACATATGAACACCTTCTGATCCCGTCTAGCCGCCTCCAGCCAAAGCTGTCTAGAACAGGTGGCTAGTATGGGGTCAGTGGCCCTGCCCGTCTGGAGGGCCTGGCTCGACGCCATGTTATCCGTGTAGATAAGGATTGTAGCACCGGGAGTGTCCTTAGTTGTGAGTGTGCGGTAGGCTGTGACTAAGTTCAGTGCTTCAAGGTGCACTATGAGGTGGTAGTGGAGTTTTTCCTCAGGGGTGTAGTGGTGTGAGTAGAACTTTGTGTAAGAGTGTCCACCGCCACCAATGAGTGTGGAGTCACACTCTATGACATGGTCGTACTGTGGTGGGTCCAGAAGGTGAACCCCATTGCATAGGCGAGCATAATTGTAGAACCAGGCAACGTCTAACCTGAATGGGCGTGTGATGTACACCGTACCGGTAGGAGGGGCATGTCTCAAAGTTTGTAGAATGCGGCAGATGAACTTCCGCGCAGCTGGTATGCACTTCGAGACATGTACTATTTTGCCTACTAACGACTGGATGTCTTTCACTGAAGAGAACTTTGTAGTCAGCCACTGGGAGCACTCTTTCTCTATTTCCGAGAGTTTTGGGTCTGGGACTGTGATGGACATGTGAACGGTGTCGAATTTGAAACCCAGCCACTCCAGGCACTGTGTGGGTGGCTGGCACTTCTTGGGAGACAACTCTAGACCCAGGTCCGCACAGACATGGAGGAAGGCCTGATAGTCCACCTGTGCCTCCTCCAGGGTGGTGGCTGCGCCACAAAAATCATCAAGGTAGGAAAGGGCCCAGTGGTTAGACTTTCGGAGGAGATAAACGACCGCATTTGATGTGCGTTGGCAGGCCGAGGAGGAGAGGCGTGCACCGAATGAAGGGCAGAGATCTAGATAATAAAATCCTTCAAACTTCATACCCAGGAGGGGTAGGTCTCCTGGGTCAGTGCGCCACTGGTGATAGGCACGCGACAAGTCCCCTTTCCATACGTAGCAGCCCGTACCAAGGAGGCGGACCTTAGTCGCCAAATCCTCTACCGAGGGGAGGGTGTAGGGACGGAGCTTCCCCTCCAAGCAGTGCTTTGTGATTCCACCATTCACCCCGGTGCCGTCAGGGTATGATAGGTCCAACACTACTCTCCTCTCAGGTGAGTCCTTCTTAGGAGTGGTCATGAGAGGGGCCGTGTTAGTCCAGGGGGTGAAGGGTGGTTCGGCGAATGGACCCAGGAGTCCACCAAGCTCAAGCTCCTTAGAGATATAAGCTCGTACCTGGGCGGCATAGCGTGTGGCGGTGTCATGGTTGGTGTCTATATGGGGTGGCTGGGTGGCAGCTGTGTAGCCAACAGGCCAACCGTAGCGTAAGAAGTCGACCAGCTCCGTGTCATGGTAGTCATTGAGGAGAGCTTCCCACCTGTCCAGCTTCAAGGCTGTGGGGACGGACAGACGGGCACCTAAGTGGTTAGGTAGGTGGGACTTGGTGACTGCATTGTATAACTTGGCGTATATAGGGAACTTTGACCATTGAGGTATGTTAAGTTTAGGCCAAAATAGGGCACGTACAGGTGCATACTCTATCGGTGTAGGTCCCGCAGGTGGGGAGTCCGACAGGTGGGGGTCATAGTCCGAGTGTACATGATCAATCTCACCTTTGTCACAAACTACTACAGGTGGAAGTGTTGTAGTAGCAGCCTCTTGGAGGTGGGCTGAGTTGGTGAGTGGATCAAGAACAGGTGAGGCACCTGTAGTATAACAGCTGGAAGCTGTAGAACCGTGACCGTTTGTAGGGGTCACAGAAGTAGTAGTAACACATTTAGATTGGGAGGTAGCCCAATGACTATTAGTGTAGAAGGTCTCTGGGAGTGTGAAGGGCAGTGAGGTGGTACTGGCCCTTGAGGTAGGTGCAGTAGCAGTAGCTGTGACAGACCCAGAGGTGGTAGCGGCTTGTGTCCGGGGGCAGGTATGGTCAGGGTCACACAAGGTCGGTGGTGGTAGTAGGCCGGAGTCAGGCACCGGCCTAGGCCCGAAAGGAAGCAGGGCCCCGGTAGTTGCCTTTAATGTTACAAGACATCAAGGAATGTGTATGGATGAGTTGCAGCGTCGAGCGGCACCAACTGCAGTGGTGCCCATGTGAGACGTTGCCCACCATATGCCCGTCCTCTCTGGGGCATCCAGTAGGGGTATTGAAGGCCTCACACACTAGGTCAGAGCGTCCGACTGATGACAGGGGCTTCTTTTTCTGTCTGAAGGTAGAGTTGGGGTTCACAGACGGGTGCCTGACCTGGGCTTGGTTGGTAGGGGCAGTTGCTGCTGAGCCGGCAGCAGCGGCCGGCAGGACATAGGGGCCGGTAAGGCGAGCTGCTCTATTAGCCGCTCGTGCCTTGGTTTGCTCAGCAGCGACCATGACCGCGCCCACGCTGGGGTACAGCCTACCTGGGCGAAACCAGGGGGTCGGACCAGCGGATAGTGCCCTCAGCTACACCGGAGAGCACCTCCTCCGACCACTCCCTCACCTGGTCCCACTCAAAATCTTTAGCATCATAGATCACTTGGTTGAAATGATCCATGATCTTGGGGCGGTCACACAAGGGGGTTTTGTTATCAAGGGCGAGCTGCTTTAAACCATAAAGATATTTTGCAATATCTAGTGAAGCGAGGGTGGTCTTCGTACGTGTGGGACCACGGGTTATAAAATCGTGTGGATGGCTGCTCTTACCCTTCACGCCGGAAATATGTTGTGCTGTATCTAGCAGGGCTTGAACTCGCAGGTTGACAGACGCGTCGGGGTTCACAGGCATTGCCACCGGTCGCAGATCCAAAGGGACTTGGATAGCCGGGATGGACTGGAGAACCTGCTGTACCGATGGCTGAGCCGGTAGGTTGTGAAGGGGTGCAGCAGGTGCCTGGTATGAAACCGCCGATTGCTGAATACCAGCAGTACTAGTAGACGGGGCGGAGTAGTAGATCTGGGCGGGGGGAGGCTGAGCAGTCGCCGCCGCCGGAGCTGTCACTGGGATGACAGCAGTCGTCGCCGCCGGAGCTGTCACTGGGATGACAGCAGGCACGTGGACGGGGACCGACTGGGTAGCAGTCGGCACGTGGCCCGCAGCAGGGGTGTTGACAGCCGGGACCGGGCCCGGGGCCAACACAGCCGGGGCAGTAGGAGGTGCCGGGATGGTGATGACCTGGACAGGGCGAGCATATGGGGTAGTAGCTCGAGCCGCTGCACGGGTGACAGTCTTACCTCCGCCAGCCGGGAGGCTGGGCGTAGATGTACTCGGGGTGACATGTGTTGTGACAGCCGGAGTTGGGAGTGGTAGGACAGCGTCCAGTCTGCTGAGGATGGAGTTAGCCGTAGTCTTCACCTCAGCGACGGACGACTCGATGCCATCAATCCGGCCCGTGATGTCTGTGACCTTGTCAGACAGCTGGGCCGTTGTCCACTTACTCTTAGGTGCCTTCTTGGGAGGCATGATGTCCCGTAAAGTAGGATAAAATAGAAACTTAATGAAGACAAATATTACACACGTGTTGATAGTGGATTTTAAGATGGCGGAAGTGGACGAGTTCCGCTGGTAACGGTGATAATACAGTTTATGAGCGTCCCGGTAGGGGGGGTTAGTGTGATTTGCCGCGCCCGCCCTGAGCCATTACTAGGACAATTCGAGGAATTCTCCATAATTGGATTGTGATAGCTTTGTACCTCTTTAATAAACAGGCAATTTATTTTATTCTCCAAATACTGTACAAACCAGCAGCTTCGCTGCTGCACCGTCCATAGGCCTGCCTGTCTCGGTTGGGGGTGAGCCAAACTTTTAGCGGGCAGGCAGACAACATGGCGCAGGGTGGGAACGTAAGTACCGACCAGGACCCAACAAAATCGCCTAAGGTGAACTGCATCATGGGAGCCGTACCGTCATTAATATGGTTCTACTAATACACCACACAGATAAAAGTAACAGCATCAAAAGGGAGTCCAGGTTTCCTCCCGAATGACTCCCCTCTATAGGGGAGCCAAGACTGCCTAAGGGAGTCCAAGTGACTCCCTGGCCTACCTAAGGGAGTCATCTGGGGGAGTCACATAGTTCCCTGACTTACCTAAGGGAGTCACATACGGACCTGGGCTCCCCTAAATAGGGAGGTCATACTGGAGGCAACATGGACTCCCCTTTGACACTGTTTCTTTTCTCTGTGCAGTCACAGTGTGTCCCAGGAGGATCCATGATCAACGCCTGACAATTACTGCCCACTTGTAACGTCATACACACACAGTAACTGTTCCACTTACCTGGTTATCGCCGGAGACAATGGAGCTACAGGATGCCGTCTTCTGTCAGGTACAGGAGAGGAAGAGGAGGTGCCTCCCCAGTACTATACACTACACTACCACTAGTATACCCTCCTACCTACAGGAGGAAACCTCTACAAGGCACTAGACAGGCTGGGCTGGATGCTGTGTGGTGACCCTGGAGGAGGAAGTGGCATTAACAGTTCTAGTGTACCCTATAGCACTATCCTGATCCCTATGTGGTGCTGGGGAGAGTTAGGGGGGCTGTACTGTGTGTCCGGTTGCCTACAGAGGTGGGCTATATCGTGTAGAGGATCTAGAGGAACAGGGTGGATATAGTCTATGTGCTCTGGAGATATATTCTGGAGAAGGTAAGAATACCTACACTAGTATACTATAGCACTATCCTGATCCCTGGGTTGTGCTGGGAAGGGTTAGGGACTGTTGGACTGACTGCCTGTGTGTCTGACTACAGAGGTGGAGCCTATATAGTGGACTGGAGGAGATGTAAAAGAAAGTGGCCTGGAGAAGGTAACAATACCTATTCTGGTGTGAAGGTTAGGTGTAGTAGCACAAGGCTGGGGAGGAGTGTGTCTGGTATAGGTATAAAGGAGGAGTTAGGGGTTGTTGGGCTGACTGCCTGTGTGGTTGGCTACAGTGGTGGGACTATATAGTAATGGAGAGGGGATCCAGAGGTATTATCTCCATGTGCACTGGAGAAGGTAACAATACCTATAATACTAGTTTGGAGGTGGAGGTGTAGAGCCACAAGGTGGGTACCTGGTATGTACTGGAGACCCCTGGAGCTGTGGTTAAGGAGGGACCTGGAGGAGGACCTGGAGGGGGTCTGGTGGAGGAGATCTAGAGGAGAGGGGAGTATATTGTCTCCAAGTGCTCTATATAGAAGGTAACAATACCAGTACTGGTTTGGAAGTGTAGGTGTAGCAGGACAAGGCTGGGTGTGTATGCCTGGTACCTAGGAGTACTGGAGCTGTGGTTAAGCAGGGACCTGGAGGAGAACCTGGAGAATGGGAGTCTGGTAGTATAGTGCAGGTCTGTAGTGATCTCTATAGGTTGGATCCTGCCTCTACGGGGTGCGGAGGGAGACTGGGGAGTGCGGGCAGGCCTGGGTGGATGTATGTGGTGTACGTGTGTGTGTGTGGGTGTGGGGGGGAGTGTATGGGGGCTGGCCGTAAACTGGAACTAACACACTGGCAACTTAGGGTAGATACACCTAGAGTACACCACCTACATTGAGTCGGACATCTAGCATGGATTCTAGATAGGTTACTATAAACCATTACTGCATACTAAATATTGGCATGAATCCGAGGGAAATAACCAAATATGAAGATGGACATTCTGTATGTCACATTGTGACATCAACAACATAATTATCAATAAAATACTGTGGAATTAGCCATGCATGATGCTATGTCTAGTATGGTAAGGGTCTCACTTAAATTGTGATATTATAGGTTACACAGATTAAAGTTTTAGCATGGTTGAGTGTCCGGCTAGCTTAAGGTGTGGTCAACGCTATGTGAATCTACCCCAGTACTCCCCTGTCTAGGTGTATAGGTGTGTGGGGTCCCACCTGACGGAGGTCACTGTCTGCCACTAGGGTAGATTCACCATGGATCGGACACATACCCTGAGGCGGACAGTGAAATTGGAGGTTATCCATGTACAATTCCAGTGCTAGTTTCTGTAAAGAATAACATTTAAACTTTACCATTGTTCACAAATAAAGAGATTAAAATGCTTTAATAACCACGAAATCAAATTTCCGTCTCAAGGTATGTGTCCGACTCCAGGTGAATCTACCCTATGACTATGCTGTACACCTAAACCACAATGTATGATGCCAATGGGAGGTATGCGGCACCTGTACACCTATCCACAGGCTTAAACTGGTCAGTTTTGTTATACTGGGAGTAGATAACTGTACATACCACACAAGGTATGACAGGGCAGAGGCCAATCATCTTAAGACCCTAGATGGCCCTACTTTACCATGGGTTTGGACATAGACAGTAGCACTGTCTGGTTAGAAGTATACAAACTGCTTCTAGTCCACCATCATCTTTATTCTGCAGCTGGTGCCACCAGTCTATGGCTAAATACGCGGTACATCTAGGTATAAAGATGTTATCTACTCCCAGTACAACCAAGCTGATTAGTTTAAGCCTGTGTCTATATGTCAGTATCTACCTGCCAGTGTGGGCCTCACCCTCCCGGCAGTATGGAGATGTGTCTGTGTCTGACTGTGTGAGAGGAGGGAGGGAGGGTGGGAGGCAGGGAAGGGAAGGGAAGGGAGAGAGGGAGGGAGGAATGAGGGACGGAAGGAAGGGGGCAGGGAGGAAGGCAGGGAATGAAGGAGGGGGGAAGGAGGGAGGGATGGAAAAGTTGAGAGAGATGGGAGGGAGGGAGAGAGACAGACATACAGCCAGACATACCGACAGACAGACAGAGACAGACAGACAGACAGAGACAGAGGAAATGAAGGAGGGAGCGAGGGATGGATGGAGAATAGGAGAGAAGTGAGAGAGGTAGGAGGGATGGAAGGAGAGCGAGGGAGGGGAAGCAGACAGGCAGGCAGGCAGACAAGAAGAGGAGGGATGGGGGAAGAGATAGAGAAGGGGCGAAGGCGAATAGGGAGAATGGAGGAAGGGGGTGGCAGCAAGGCAAGGCATGCAGGGATCGAGGAACAGGAGAGTTGATATATGTATATCACACACTAAAGAGGAAGGCGTGAAAGGAGTGAGAGAGGGTTAAATCAATGTCATTTGGTCTTATTTATACTGAAAATAAGGCTCACATTCTCAGACATTATCTTGGCTGGGTGCCCTCAGCACTTACCCTGCTCCACTCAGTATTTATGTGTTTGGTGTAGGATTGACTCCATGTGTCTGAGTGTATCTGAGTGTGACTAAATGTGTGTTACTGTGTCCTGACCTGGAACATTGTGGGGAAACATCCTTTTTTTTTAATGTGTTGATTGACTACATCTCCTATCTAATGGCACGATCTTCTGAAGAAGTCAGCAGGATACCAGAACGATACAAAGTATGAAAAAGTTCAATGTGTGTACGATGAACTATAAATATTGCTGAAATATGAAATATACAAGTAGAACTTTTAGAGATATTATTTGATTCTTGGACATATAGAGTCTTTGTTCAGTCCTGTGTAGGGGCATGAGAATCCATAAGTTACTGCAGATCTATGCAATCTGGTTAAGGAATTATGCCAATATCTAAATAATTAAAGGGACATTCTCACCACTCGCACTTAACCACAATAGTATACTAGAACAGTGCTAGAATTGTGAGTGGGATACACTCGGTGATTATGCCACTTTTAAAGCACATCATGCTCCTAAAATTATATTATTTCCGAAAAAATTATATTCTAAGGTCGACCATATTTCTCTAGGCAGCGTGAGGATCCATGAAGCACTTTTTATGCTTTGGGGCACATTGTGCCATGCCAATTCAGGCCGAATTGGCCAGATTGGCATCCTGTACTGGCCCATTACCCATTACCTACCGATAGTACCCACACTCAAAAAGTAAACTTGTCTCCAGACTCTTCCAAGTGACGGTCAAAAAAAAAGAGTCAAAAACTTGTCTACCGTAAAACCCCGCCTTTAAGACGGATTTTATTTGGTGTTTTTTTTCTCTACAAGACGGATTTTTCCCTAGAATTAGGGGGTCGTCTTAAAGGCGGGGTTTTCATATATAGGATAATAGTGAAATCAATTTTCAAAGGTTTTTTGTACAAGACGGATTTTTTCCCAAAGTTGGGGGGTCGTCTTAAAGGTGGGGTCGTCTTAAAGGAGGGGTTTTACGGTAAGTGACAAGGAAGCGGGTTTTCTAGCGGGAGATAGAAGACCCACTTGGCATGTGCAAGCCCAAAACCCGACATTTGCCAGCTCCAGATTCTATTTGTGGGATGGTAACCTGGTAGGTTAGACAGCTTTTGACTCGTTTATTTTATGATTGTCACTTCAACGAGTCTGGAGACAAGTTTACTTTTTCAGTGCACTGGTATGGGCCTCGTAGAGAGTTGTTTTCCCAATATTATAACCATCTGCTCTTGGTCTATACACAGACACACTTCTCGAGCTTAATATCTAGATAAAAAGTATATACCGTTTTTCTTTTGGTTTTGGGATATGGCAGACGTGCACATAGACATACCGAGCAAATTCCTTTGAAACTGTTTGATGATATTATGAAACCTGGTGCTATATATGGCACTGTTTGCCAAAGGGGTCTATTTTAGACTGTTTGATGTTGGGTAGGTCCATAACATCATGAAACGTTACAAAACTACATGGGACATTTCCATTTTGTGCCAGCGTGTTACATATATGGGTGAGACCATCCATAAATGTACAATTCCAGCATTTCGACAGGTACATTATCCTGCAAAATGCAACAGAACCAGAAATACTGGATCTATTTGGTAAACTACTTGCTTTGGGACAGGGAATAGTTGAGACTTTCAGAAAAAAAAAACTTTTGGTGTGTTTGGTGAGAATTTTTTGATTTATGGTCCGTCAAACCTAAAATTCACATATATGTAACATCCGTCAGATCTATTTTAGGTGGCCAAATGGCTGGTTAATAAAGTGTGTTAAATAGCCATGTTATCATCCACCTAGAGGGTTGTTATGGGTTTTATATTCACAGAAAAAATATTGAGAATTTATTAATTTTTCTCAGTTCAGGGTCCGAAAAACCTATTGTGGACAGAATAGATCTTCGGACGTTACATACACATTAGTCTGTCTCCAGCATAAATTTATGCACTTGTACACATTAAATGTGTCCTACAACCATGGCTGACCACACATTCATCAATCTTGAGCAATAGTTCCCTCCTAATGTTGCTCCTGTGGAATGCACAACCTATTTAGCTCCATTTTGCCCTATGTAACATCCGTCAGATCTATTTATGTAATATCCATCAGATATAAATGAAACTTACCAAATAAGCATCAGAATACATTCTTCTGTGGTAAATATTCTACCTATACCCCCAAGCTATGAATTTGGGGTGCTAAACATAACCAGGCGTTATTCAATTTGCCTTTCATACTGATTACAAAAGTTTGGGAATAGATCTGACGGATGTTACACTGGAAAATTGATATCAGCCCAGAGATGTTAATATCAACTACCTTAGAGTTATCACTAGATAATATCTTATAGGGATGTATATATATAGAACCAGCCTCACACAAGCCACTCGATATAGGCCCACCTTTCCACGCCTAAACTCACACCTATTGGCTGATGGTATCCAAAAAGCGTGAGAATATTGGTAATAACGAAATATCGCAATATACCCCACGGTAATAATACCTCTCAGAATAAAACAAAGCCATAACTCAGCGACACTATATAGGACTGTCCCCTTTCCCCCCTTTCTAACCTGAGGATTGCACCATTTCCCCTGTGGTGAAGGGTGAGGGTGATAGAAGTGTTGCCAAGCCCATGTGACCACAATTCGTGTTAGGAAGCCATACCCCTCCCACCACCTCCCCCTACAGGTGCATGTAGAATTCTGCCTAGGTATGTGTCTGACCACAAGCTGTATAACACAATGTGGTAAAACTCAGGTCACGATGTCATATAAAAAATGTTACATCTTATTTTTTGAAGTAGACATGACATTGTCACTGTTACATGGGGATTCATACATGTATTCATTTATTATCACTCCTGTCACTAGTTGGATTGGCAAGTCATATAACGATGTGATAAACTAAACTATTCATACAGTACTTTATGGTATAGAAGTCATATTGTCAATACGATGGGGGTTTTATACATGTCATCATATGTATCATTTCTGTCACTAGTTGAATTCAGAATTGGCAAATGCTATAAAGTTACCAATGAACAAAACTATTTTATAAAATTATAGTACTTTATGGTGTAGAAATCATATTGTCAATACAATGGGGATTCATACATTTAATCATATATCATTCCTGTCACAAGTTGATTTCAGAATTGACCAAATGTCATAACCTTACCAAATACACTTGGATGTTACAGGGACAGAGCGATTTATGATGTCCATGCAGCTACACTGAAAAAGTAAACTTTTTACCAGACTCGTCAAAGTGACTGTCATAAAATAAACGAAGCAAAAGTTGTCTGACCTATCAGGTTACCATCCCACAAATAGAATCTGGAGCTGGCAAATGTCGGGTTTTGGGCTGGCACATACCAAGTGGGTCTTCTATCTCCAGCTAGAAGACCCGCTTCCTTGTCACTTAGACAAGTTTTTGCCTCGTTTATTTTATGACCGTCACTTTGAAGAGTCTGGAGACAAGTTTATTTTTTGGTGTGTATGATGTGACATACAAAAACGTGATATTGGTCCTATAAATGGCGATGTGAGCCTGTAACTGCTCTGTGGGGACCTTAAAACGCTACCACTACTAAAATGAAAAAGAAACAGTGATACTGGAATTTGTTTAGTAAAAATCAAAAAGTCAAGATCATATATAGGTGCATATATGGTGTACCATCCCTGCCAATACTTTAGATTTGCAAATGTCATAACCTTACTGATACTGTAGGGTGTTTGGGGGGATGAGGCTGTGTCTCACGAGATCGGGCCAATGTGAGCGTATTTGACTGGGTATCATCTTTGACTGGGTGCCATCTTTGACCATGTGCCATCTTTGACCATGTGCCATCTTTGACCATGTGCCATCTTTGACCTCCCGACAGAAAATGGTTTATTTAGGGCAGGTGAAGCTTATGGCACCCGGTCACAGAGGGCACCCAGTCAAAGACCATCACATTGGCCCATTCTCGTGAGACTCAGCCTAGATGGTGTCTGTGATGGTACACCCTGTGTGTCTCCTGTATTGGCACTGAGTGGCCGCCATGTTGAATGATTAGGTAAGCAGCCACCAGGTGGTGTGCCATACTGTCACAGAATATGATATCATATTTTGAAAAATAGATTTTTAACCCTTTAAGGACGGCATGACGCTAAAAGAAGGGATCTCTCGTCATGATGCACCAATGTAACTGGTCGGTGCTGCATTAGTGCAGCATGCCGACCCTTCATCAGTACCTCAAACCTCTAGATGCAGTATATAGATGATGCTTGAATGCAGAACTGGCGAGTTACTCGATAGGGCTGCATTCATACATCACACTGACCCTTTAGGTGTCTATAAATAACGTTGACTCGGCGAGTACACTCATCAGGGCTGCATTCATGCATCATGCAGAAAAAATGGTGTGACAACTTAAAGCACTGCACGGCCTTCAAAGGGTTGAAAAGTTTGAAGTTGAACTAAACATAGCATCTATCCTGTACCATAGGAACATGATTACGTCCGGAACAGGTAATAGTCAGTGTCCCATTCTCTGCCAAAGTTGGTTTCTAATTGAGTAAAATAATCCAATTGTTTCCACCCGACCTGACCGTGTTGCGCATGCCCCAGTGGGCAGACCATGTCACGCGACTCGGCCTGCACATGGGTGGTAGTTCACTCTCCAAGCTGATGTTTTGTTTCAGTTAGTGTGGCAATGTGCTGTATGTGGTAGATATGGTACAAGTGAGTTGCTGTATAATATATAAGTGTTGTGAGGTGAGGACAAAGTAACTGTCCAAGGCCTCATCGGGGGATAATTATCATTATCCAAGGCTTGTGACACTTAATTGCAGCTACTCCCATGTATCCATATCTGACTTATAGACAGTGTCCAGTCACATGTTAGGCTCCTGATTTGGCCATAAACTATTACGAATATAATGCACAATACTATTTATAGTTAAAATGCATATATCATCAAATGTATTACTATCCGGTCCTTCAAAAATGTAGCCGGTCCTGCAACATTAAAAATCTGCAGGACCAAATATCCTGTGGGATGAACAAGTTTTTGCAAAGACTGTATGACAAAAGGACGTCCAGCATAACAATCCACCATTCTTAAAGCGTTAGAGAGAATGTGAATGGAGAGTGGGAGCGGAAAAGCCCCATGCTGGGGGTCCTTGGTCCCCTGTTGACGGGATGTTGTACCTGCGATGATATCGGGTCGTCACTCTGATCTAGTGTTTCCTTTTAATCCGAGTACACATGTATAGAATTACATTTTGGAGCTGACCAGCTGACTGTAGGAAGTGATCACTATTGAACAAAACCAGGGGTAGTTGTTGGATATTCGTGCAATCATACAAAAGGATTTCACTCCCTTTGAGAGGGGTCGATATTTCAACCGACCCCACCCCCATTTTTGAAATACAGGAACTCGGGTTATAATTTTTTAACCCCCCCCCCCTTCAACCTCTAGAGAAACAACATTTTTGAAGTACCCCTCCCCATCTCAAATCCACAAACCCCTCACCCTGCTGTTAACTGGTGACCACTCCCTGGGTCCAGACAGGAGCAGTGTTTAAGTCAACTATGTAAGGGCTGTATAAAGCTTTGATGCATTATCTCCTTGGTCGTTATGATGCATGAAAGCATGTATCTGCTGACCCTACTGAGTTGATCTAGGCCTAAACACTCCCAGATGGCCGGTTTGATGCTTGAATGCAACCCTGGTTACTCTCCAGGGCTGCATTCATGCATCATGACAACAAAGATCATTCTGCATTAAAGGGTAGGATCTCTAGGAGTTCATGTAGTTCATAACTTTGCCACTAAACTGTGCTCCTCAAATTCCAGATCGATCTTTACTTCACAAATTTTACACCAGAGGGCAAAAGTATGTGACCCAGCTGATTTTGACCCCAATCCAAGTGACCCTTCAGATGTGGCTGTAAACAAGGCCTCATGCCCACCAAAGGCCTCCTAGTAGACTGAGTGTGCTAACAGCCTTCAGACATACACTGTAAAAAGTGTTTCTAATTGAAACACATAAATTTACCAAAACACATTAAAATTTAACACTTTCACTGAATCTCAGCAATTAGGCACTTTCTTCTGTCAGCAGGTACAGGGATATGGCTGCTGGTGATGGGTGGGCCTAAAAAAGTGAAACAATAGTGGGGAAGGCCAGTTTGGCTGGCTCACTGGAATATTCTGGACAGCACTATCTACTCATTATTGTTGACATTATCTAAATTACCATGGATGTTTAACAACAGTATAGGTACTGTATTTGACTAAGAAAAGCCTATATATGGGGAAGAGCCTGTAGAAGGAGTAGGAGATTAATACCAGTGGGCTAGCCAAACTGCCCTCGCCTACCATTTTTCACTGTTGCAGCTCACCCATCACTGGCAGCCATATTCCTGCACATATTTACAGAAAGAAATAATTGATTTTGCTATCAATATGTTTCGGTGAAAGTGTTTAAATTATATACACATTTTTTACAGTGTATGGGTGAAGGGTGCAGTGAGCAGTGGGACCAGGTGATCATGCTGTCCTGGCCAGGTGACTTAAGTAAGGGGACCATGAATCAGGCTTTGCTTGGAATTAAATAGTCTATAAAAGAATGATAAAACTATAGCACCCTCTTAGATTTTATGATTACATATTGGCCTCTAGGTATACACATTGTGCAATGGTATCATTGTGTATAGATGTTCCTTTTTTACCCAAAATAGTAGCATGTGGCCTATTCAACAGGTCCGGGAAATGGAGGAAAAACCTCCCCAGAGCTGTTATTTACACCAGTGTTAATTTTCACAACGCAGGTAGGTGTGAAAACACTGCAGGGCTCACTGCCTACTGGGTGAGGTGGAGGAGCACAGAGGGAAAGTCTATAGAAAAAGCTTATTTATATGTGATTTCATGGCAATCACCTGTATGATTCACTATTGGTCATGTATGATTCAAGAGCATACACTAATCTATCTTATGGGATATATACATTTAACAGCAAATTGATAGAAAATTCAGCAAATGGGTTATAAGAAAACCGTTGCTAATTTTAGCCCTGTAGTGTTTATGCTACAAGCAAAACCATTGCTAATTCTAGCCATGCAGTGTTTTCACACCTACTTGCGTTGTGAAAATTAACACTGGTGTAAATAACAGCTCTGGGGAGGGTTTTCCTCCATTTACCGGACCTGTTCAAGGGGGAGTATACCGTTTTCTGTGGGCACATTGGTGGCAGTCAGTACACTGGTGGGTATCACTAGTACTCAATTCTATACCACTGGCAGAGTGCAACTGCTGGTCACACCAGTGCAACTTGTCTAGACCAGAGGACTGCTGGAAAGGAACAACAAGCAAACTATTTGTTGGTTGCCTGAGCCTTTATACATGGGGTACTGGTGCTGGGGAATACAGGCTCACAGGGCTAGGATATACCTGCATGTGGTGGATTCTGTTTGCGGGATTCTAAATATAACTGGAGTGTTATATAAACTCAACAACCCTGCCAGAGAATTTTACGATTTAGGTTGAGTTTGCTGGCCCTTTAATGTACTATGTGGCCCTTGAATGGTTGACACGGACATGACCCCTCTTACGTCCTGTTACTATATAAGAACCGCCCAGTGCCCCCTTTTGTGTTTACCAGCTATACTAAGATCTACATCTAGAGTCTTTTACGTTAGGTACACACATGTAAAGGTGGTTTACATAAAATAATATGTTGGTGGCCTCTTTACATGTATGGTGGGCTAGCACAAGAAATGATACTGACGTAGGAAGGAAAAGGCTGATATTTCGAGATGACATTCTTCAAGGTATCGTACATTCGCGATATAGCGCTCATGGCCAGCACATGGCTTATGCAGGACCAGGCGCTCATTAATTTCAGGTACCTTTTGATCCCTGCACTTATTCAAGACCGGCGCTCTTTCAAGAATAGGCCCTTTATCGCGACGGTACGGTACCAGTAACTATATGGTTGCTATTGCCCTGCTTAAAATGAATTGCCATTGAGACTGTTTGAGATTGCTGTTAAACTGATAAAATACCGTAAAAAAAGTGAAAAAACACCCCCTCTAAATTTCCTATTTACCACATTTTGCATCATGTATCTATTTTAGAACACCAATAACATCCCTTAATACTAAATGTAGTATATATTTGAGTCAACTGTCATAGCTCGTGGTAGAGGACCCCCCCCCCCCGATTCCCATGCATAGCGCTGCAGGACACACCTATGAATATAGACACGTATACATGAACGTGGTGACATGGTATGCCTCACGGTGTGTGGCAGGTAGATACAGTGGCACATGCTGTCTGCACCGAGCTATAGGCCCCATACAAATGGGAAAAACAGGAAACAATCACTTAGAAACGTGAAATCATCATTTAAAAAGGGAAACTGTCCTTTTACATATATTTATAACATCCAATGATCAGCAGGTAATGAAATATGCTGACTTGTTTCTTAACCCACAGTATACACTAGTAACTGTAGGGTTACTATTGCCCTGCTTTAATTGCCATAGCCCAGTGGGTACAAAATTCAGTTTAACGTTGAATTAATATTGAATATTAACATTAACATTCAATATCAAATCAACATTGACAACAAGCTATCAATGTTGATTCAATGTTTTGTGTCCACTGGGAGAGACTCTTTGAGGTTACTGTTATCTTGATAAAATACAGCTAAATGCTCACTCTCCTAAATCTCCTATTTATCACCCATCGTTAAGTACACCCAGCTGAAAAACAGTCATTTTTACACATGTGCACTACATACTCTACATGCTCTAGACTCTGTCCACCTTACCAGAAAGAACATGCTGTCCTATGTGCAATATTTATACCACAGCGGGGACGAAGAACAAAGCATTTCACACCTCGTGTATACTGTATACAGCTAGTGGCATGAAGAATTTATAGGACTAGTACCAATCTGTATGGGTATCTATAAGGCTCCTTCACTGTCTTTGGCGTACAGGTTGGTACACGTCCTATAACTACTATGTAACTGGTATAACTGTGCTGAATTTCAGAAAAGGCAAATAAATGCAAATATATAAATATATATAGGCACCTCTAACAGAATAACACGCTGTTCCCTACAATGTACATCATGAATATAGTGGTTAAACATGGTCTTTGTATGCTAATAGAGACATCCTCGTGGACAGAATTTGGCTGTTTACCAACCCTGGGATATGGACATACACGGGCCCAGCGGGTCGTGTAGTTCACACAGTGCCAACTCGTCACATAAAGAGGGGCTTTTTGTAGCACATATATCACCATACACTCTCTATTCCCAACAACCTGTCATATTGGTAACTACTTTGTATGTTATTAGCTAAGGCTCGCTCTACTGTCTATATCAGCATCTAATTCCTCGAATCCATCTTTGTTCCAACAGTAAGTATATACTAATTACTGAAGACCTTCATGTATCACTTGTTGCATGTGATGATCGGTTAAAAAAAAGAAATAGGAGACAAATTACATCATACATTATCCTCTGCCCACAGACAAGCCATTGACTCATTCCTTTTTTCTTGGCGCTTCATCAGTGACAATTTACTATACTTAGTATATGACAAGTCCCTACAAGGTAGTAGCGCCGGGCACGCTACGTGTGTGATACATACGTGTGTATCGGACGTGTGCGATACGGAAAAGTCGAAACGTTTGTGATTCAACCTTACAATGGCGAAATACTCTCTAATATTGACATATAGTGATAGATATTGAGCAATACAGGCTGCGCAGTCGTGTGCACTGTGCGATACGGCACACCCAAACTCGTCGTCGTACACCCAGTTGTATTTTTACGAGTTCTTTTTTATGTTAATATCATATAGGTGTATCATTTCCTAAATTCTAGGAGTGTATCCACCACGTGCGGTCAGCATGATGCATTCATGAATGCATCATGGGGAGTTTTGATACCAAATTAAGTCATAACGTCTAAAAGCAGAGGTGCTCAACTTCATATACAATAGCTAACTCCGTCCACAGTTCTTTTTGCTGTTGTCTATATTACATGAGAGTTATGCCATGGACGTTTTCCCTTTTTTTCTAAAAACAATGAACAATGTTATTAGCCAAGCTGTACGGGAGCTGGGGAGAAGAGGTTTGAGCCAACTCAAACTTCGGGACCCTGGAATTGGAACTGATGCCAATGTTATACACTGTGATAAACCCTGACCTAAACCACCTGTTGGGGACCTCAGATCAAAAGAAAAAGTTTTGTTTCAAGTCACCCAACCGTGCTAATCAAAATAGGGCCGACCCTATATTTATCTATGACATTTTCAAAGAATTTTCATAGTTTTTTACAGCCTTTGGTCAATTTTAGGTTTAAAACTAAGGCTGGGTATAATTCTTTTAGTTAAAAAATGATATGAAATGGAAGGACGAAATGCTACATATTTATGCTATTTTAAAGACATTACAACATTTGTACTTGTACTTTCGTGTAAAAAACACATTAACAAATTCCGACCTACAGACCCTAGACCTTTTCCCATGTTACCTGAAACAATTTTTTTTAACCTTTTTGGCTCCACCCACCCTGTACACGTCTGTATATACACGGCACATGGTAACAGTTCATATTTGTACAACCAAATGGTGTCTCGTGCTGAAGGACATGGTATTTATTGGCTCATGGGAGGGTGGTTCTGGATTTAGAAGTAAGGGAAACTAGCCCTTTAACTGTCATATAAGGGAGATTGCTATGCCCGTTGATGCAATAATCTAATATGGTTTATGAATTCAGCCCTTCAGTCGAGTAACTAGCCAGTGCAGCATGAATGCATCATGCCGTCTACTCAGGAGTGCATCATGGATGCAGGTGCTGTGTTCATGCATCATGACATCCAAGAGACTCATGTTAAAAGGCTACAGGGGTGGTGTGGGAGCTATAGGCTGTGTCTCACAAACTGGGGCTAATGTGTTTGTCTGTGATCGGGTTCCGTCTATGACCGGGTGCCATCTATGACCGGGTGCCATCTATGACCGGGTGTCGTCTATGACCGGCTAAATAAAAAAGTTGTTCTTTTGCGTCTTTTTTTATACTGTGAAATGTTTTGGAAAATTATAACTCTTATCGTGAAATGCACTCCAGTTTGATTAAGATGTTAGTATTTTATTACTATCAAGTATTACTGTCCCTGAAACGTTGCTCAATCATAAAGAGTAGTTTCATTTGACCGCCTTTTCACATACATCTTGGTATATTTGCAGTAATAAACAAAAAAACTTTATTTCTATTTTTTTATTTTTTTTATTAGGGTTTACTAAGCTCTACATTAGTGTGTACCATTCTATACTTAAAGATGTATGCTTCCGCACTATATTTGCCTTTTCCTTGCTACCCGGTCATAGTCGGCACCCGGTCATAGATGAAAACATTGGCCCAAGTTGGTGAGACACATCCTATAAGAACTGTGATGTGATGAATCTCAAGAATGAATGGGATTTATGCTGGCAATAGAAATGTGTCAGTATCTCAATATCATGTACCATATTATGGGGGGTATACATAATTATGATGATGGTCATATATGGTCGACAGAAACTTTTGATTTCTGTGGGAATAAGCCGACCCCTACCCCAACCCTGATCTAGTAATGAATACCCCGTCCTATAATATACACACACCTATAACACTGTATTGAGTCAGGTGTTACTTGGTATGAGGGGCTGGATATTTAACTAACCCAGATGACAAACACCTGTACACTGCCCATGCTGTATGTATGTGTACATGGCCCCCTTGTTATACATGATTTATTGGGACAGGTTCATTTTTATACTGGGACGGTATGTATGTGGTAGGGGGGGGGTTAATATGCTATTCTGATTTATGCAATATGTGCCATTTTGGCCGCGATTATGCACGAGGGTGGCTTTTATGCATTATTAAGACACATGGGACTCAATGGCACTGCATTCATCCATCATTATGACAAATTAAAGGGCATAATGCAGTCCCTTTGAGGCCGGCCACAAATATTATAGACCAGACGTGGGGGCAAGAGCTTTTACAGGAACTTCCCCTGGGCTGAGCCCCTGCTAAAGCCATGGCGTCGACTATAGTGGATGCTCGGCCATTCACGGCAATGACTATAGTTGATGCCATAAAGGGAAGTGTTAAACTTGAAATACGTACGTACCCTTTTGTCTCACCAGGCTATATACCCCAGCTCCCAGGGTCGATCAGCTGATATATTCCAATGGCAACAATGATATACTTTAGGCTGTGTCTCACGATCTTGGGCCAATGTTTTTGTCTCTGACCGGGTGCTGTCTCTGACCAGGTGCTGTCTCTGACCGTGTGCCGTCTCTGACCTGTTGTCAGAGGAATGTGTTTTTTAATTGTTAACCTATACTCATATATATAAGGATTTGTAAAAACTTTTTTGCAGTTGTTATGTAATTATAATTAGCCTCCTGCTGTTGGTAGAAGGTAACTAAACTCCCAAAGTGATGTCCGGTCAGAGACGGCACCCAGTCAGAGACAAAAACATTGGCTCAAGGTCGTGAGACACAGCCTTTAGTGTTCGTCGAAGCCCCTCTTTATATCATGTAATTGTAGTACAGTACTATACTCGTAAATAAACACCACTATAGGTCTAAACTCGGTCAGACACACACACCTGCCATTCACAAACGCCACAAAAAAGTTTTAGTTGAGCAATTACAAACAGGATACTGATTTATTGCTTATACATTGATTACACTGGATTGTAAGCATGGTCGTTTTTAGAATATCCGTAAATTTATGGTGATTATGAATGCTGGGAAGGTGGGATAAGTTATGCCCAGTTTGGTCCACTAGACAGACCAAACGGATCATTATCGTTTTACGGCTTTACTTAATCTATTATTTCATTTTCGGTGATTCACTGTTTATATAGGCCTACTATCTCTGTAAGATCTATGTTATTTATACGATGGAAGGTATCTTTGGACATATCAAAGGGTCCTGGCGTTTAAAGAAGAGTAGTTTCATGACTTAGAGATAAGACAAAATTAAATGAGTCATCAGGTGGGAGCCACCGGTGTAAGCACACATTGCGGTCAACAGTTCCGTCTTCTTTCTATGGAGAGCTAGGGAATGGCTCACTCGTTTCTATTCATATGTTGTGTTTTATGGGACAGGAAGAGTATGGCCATTCTTTGAAAAGCTGACATTTAAAAGATTTACGATATCGTTTGTGTGTAAGTATATATAAGAAGTGTGATAGATCCTGTCCCGATTACAGTATACATTACAAGCATTGAAGATTCCCATATTCTGATGTCCTGTATATATATATATGAGGAATGGTTTAAATTCGGCAAGGGACATTGCGATTGGCAACATATTTGAAAGGATAAACTCTATCGTCTAGGTTAAAAAATCACCCAACACATACACTTTGAATGTTCAGAAACCTCTAAAAGTACCCCCCTTTTTCGAGAATCCACAGAGTTTTCTTTTAAAAAGACCCCTTTTTCTCAATTCCTGGGACATTGGGAGTGACTGAAAAAATACCCTTCTCCTACGTTTTTGGGAACGCAGGTTGTGTACATGTATCGTGGAGAGTGCAGGGACCGGGGGTGAAATGCTTTGTTCTCCGTGCCCGTTGTGGTGTAAGAAGTATAGAAATATAGAGGGAAATGATTTAGTTCCATGACAACAGTAAAGTATGGGACTGTCTGCTAGCACCAGGGCGTCCCCTGGTGTCTATACGGAGTACTAGTGGATGCAGGCCCCTGAACATTTTGGGGCTGAGATCGGCGTAGGAATCACTCTCTGCGTGGTCCATGTCTGTAGCGGAGGCGTCACTCTCCTAACATAGTCTTGGTCTAGAATCAAACCTAATTGCATAGATTATCCTACAGTAGCCGTGGATGGGTAAATATGGCCGTATCCTTACAGAGATGTAGTCGTGGTAGGGGGGCGCCACTTCACGCTCTAGAATGGGCCCCCAAGAGTGCATGGTGTGTTACAGTTTGTGATAAATGTGTGCGAATTAAGAATGAAAAATGTGATTTCGTTTATTCTGTACTGTTCTGCGTTATATGCTATTATGGCTGAAACGACGAACATGCATGTTTATAAAGGTTGTAGTACAAAACCAACGAAAACAACATCATCTTCTTCCATCTTTTATTCAACAGCGTGGAACGTGAACGTGATTTTGCAGTTTCGACAAGAGTGAATAGTCTATACATTACATATCAACGTTTTACATTAGTTCATCCATTAACATTTGCTCCATGGAGTGTCTTCTAAACTATTATATGTGGTTCTTCGAGTTGGTCATCTTCGGACGTAAGTTTCAATTCAGAAAATTCAAGTCAAATGGTCAACTATGTCCAGTGGTGTTCCCGGTCAACTTTAAGAATATATGTCAATGATTAGCACAACATGATTATTCTATGAAAGGTTATCAAGTGATGTAACGAGGTAAGGTATCTTCAGTCAAAAACGCCCGGGGAGATCTGGCCAAAAAGAAAGGATAATTTCCTGTCAACCATAAGTTTTTTTGTTTTTATTTCAATTTAGATAGGTCATTTCACTTTAGAGAATGTTACTATGCCACTGGATACCCGAGTTGTAATGACCACAGCAGTGTGGTTGACATTTAATTATAATTATTTTCAAATAGTAATAATATTGCAAATATTGAAATATAGCTCGATATAGTATGGTCCAACAGGTATCTACTTTCATCCCAGGAACTTGCAGGGATGAGTTGTTCTTTTTGCCATGGAGTTTTACCATTTCATCAGCTGTTTCTATGATACCCCCTGAAATAAACCTTAAGATGTGTGCGCCCCTCCCCCTCCCACACACACACAGCTTCAATATAGATATTTAATCTGCTACCTCAAGTCTGGTTAGACTCAAAAATAAAGTTGTTATGGTTACCAGGTGGTTCATTTTAGTCATTATTGTGCCTGTACATGGGGTAAAAAACGACACGGGCGACACGGCGACACGGCCCTTTTAAAAATCGACACAGGCCACACAGCCCTTTTAAAACTCGACAGACTTGTTTAAAAGGACCTAGTATATTGCATGGGGATAGAAATCGACACAGCGACACGGCCGTTTTGCTAAACGTCGACACGGCGACACGGCCAACAAGTTGGGCACCCATGTAGGGGTACATTATTCTTATCCCCTCTATGTTTAAGCCCCCCCCCTGCCCTGCCAATCTGGCTCGTCGCAACCTCATGTAGGATCTGAGGGCCACCTCAGAGTTTCTAAGTCCTGCTGCTCCTACTGGGATCTGCTACTGCATGGTGGAGAGAGATGCAACCCAAGAGAGAAGTTGGTTGTAACTTGTCTTTATTCTCAGAGTCAAGGCCTTTTATACAAAACTGGGGAGCAGTGCCCTGAGAGCTGCTCCCAAACAATTCTTAGAAAAGCTGTACATGCTCACAGCAATACTTGGAAAAACTGTATATTATTGTTGATTCTAAGAAATCACACTTAACCTTAAAGATGTCAGTCACTGACATATATTCCCCTCCATATAAGAACAGTACTACATTGGAGTGACACACTTAACTAGTTGTATACTTTTCGTGGAAGGCACCGCTTAATCCTAAGAAATCCCGGGTTGACCCTGAACCCCTAAACAACAGTGTCAATTGATTCTCAGAAACCCCAGTTTACATAACTTGAGGTGACACCCTTTCTCAGAATTGCCCCCACCCCACAATACCCCAAAATGACCTTTCTCAGAAATGCCCCCACACCCTTAACCGATTATCTGGTAATGGGAAGCCGCATGGTATCGGAGCTGCTCAAGGAGCTGCTCCGCTTCGTGAGTAAACAAACCCACATTCCTACCCTGATAGCCCTCCAGTGGTGGTTAACCCTTTACTCACGACCTGAGGAGGCCTATGGACTCTACATACCTCCCCCCCTTAAAAGATTTGACGTCCACCGGATCAAATCTCCAGTAATTATCATAATGTCCACTACATAGATGATTACATATACAGATACCTGGGTATTATTTTACTTCTAACATGCATACACACTTTTGGGATACCTTATTCAGTCATAATTGCTAGTTCAATGGGATCAATCTCAATTGCCCGATTCTCGTTCCCCATGCGTGCCTGTGGCTTAGGGTCTGCGGTTACATTCTGTGGTTTCGCCTGACACAGTGACCTGTACTTACATACTATAATAGCAGCAGCTACTAGGATACAAAATACTACAATGGATGTGACCGGACCATAGACCTCACTTGAGGGTACCCTCATTCCGTTATCATAATCCTTTGCCCAATCTTGGATGTCTACAAGTGGAACTTCTGCCCGCTCTTTATACTTGAGCACTCTCCCCAATTTCTGATTAATAGCCTTGGGCCAAGTGAAGTTGATGTTCCGATTAAAGTGAATGGTTTCAGCCCCTTTTACTAAACTTCCCGTCCCCTTACGGATTCCACTGACTCTCCAATCTTTAGTTTCCAACTTACATTCGGGTGGCACAAGTATGTGGTTTGGTCCAATCATCTCCCTAACAACAGCTCGTTTTCCTAGACACCTGAGAGTGACCGGCATCTTCTGATATGTCACAACTACATTCTCACCAAGACCAAGAGAGTATACACAGGAGTTCTCTGCACCACGCCTCTTGATCTCAATGGTGCATAGACTCAAAGAATTATTTGTGACAATGCCCCACTCACAAGTTGGTCTCAACAGCTCTTCATGAGATACACATACCCGAGGCAGCTTTCCAAAACAGCTATCTGGCCAAAATGTTGCTCCGGTATCTGTGTTTATAGCTACCTTATTTTTGCCTTTGATCTGCCTCAGGTATTTCCCATCAATAGCTACAGGAAAATAATGAATCATATACTCTAAATAATGAACTCGTCCCAATGCTGGTAATATGACTCGAAATACCAATGTCCCCGCAGTGTCCCATAGCGGTTCAATATGAACATTCTCATAATACCATTCATTGGGTGGTGTATCATAACCCCAGTCTCTGACCTTCACCAAGATCGATTCTAGTTCATAAGGGGCCAGAGTCGCCTCTGTCAGCCACCCTCTTTCTAGCTCGTGCTTCTGTCCATTGAATATTGTTCTCTGATCAACATGTTGTTTATACACTAGTTCCAGTTCAGTTATAGTACGGTCAACAGACCTTGCAAGAGATAATCTCTGTATGAAGGTATCTAGACGAGAAACCCGCCGACTGTAATTGCTTAGCTCGTCCTGCAAGTCCAATTGATATTGCTCCAGAGTCTGAATGTCTAGTCTATTATCACGTACAAACTGTCGAGTGCGATTTACAACAGTAATCATCTTATCTAGTTTATGAATCATAACCTCCTCGTTATGCATTGTCCCTTTGATAATCGTCTTCATCTCCTTGACCTCATCGTCCATGGCCAAGCCAAAGAGAGTCTGACCTACATAGCCAATAGCGTTAATTAGACCTCTCCTGGCCCTCTTCTTACGGCTCTCCGGCTGCTCACGGGGTGGGCGGGACTCAGCAGTGTCCATGCCTGCGGGCCCTTGCAGGTCAATGGCACTGAGTCTAGCCTCCCATGTACGCTGGTCTTCTGCCGACACGTGAGGGGCCACTAGTTGTATCCCTGATCTTACCTCGTTAACCCACACCTGGATTGGCAGGGGCTTCGGAGGGTTGATTACAACCAGAGTGGTCCAGATTGCTTCTATTGTCCTGGATCGTCCGATCTTCTGCACGAGGACCCCATCATCCTTGAATAGGTCTCCCCGTACTACTTGAATTAGGCAGAAAGCAAGGAGGCAAGCTCGGGATGCTGATCCACCAAACATTGCCGCTTCTGTCTATTGCTGTCTTCTTCTGCCACCTGTGTCCTCCTCTTACCTCTGACTGTCGGCCCTAATTGCAGGGGCTCCTGCCGGGAGGTAGAAGGTTGAGGAGAAGTCGAGACAACTGGTACTGTCTGTTGTTCAGGTGTAACATCCATTGGTGACTCGCTCAGCTGGGCTAGTCTGGCACTCCTGCGCACCGGGACTTGGCTGGGTTCAGTCTCTCTGTGGCTGTCTACACGTCGCCGTTTGGAGGCTGCGTGCCGTTCCCTCGGTGGTGATGCTGGAGTGTCAGGTTGATGATGGTAGTGGGGGACCTCCTGCTCCTGTGGTGCCTCTGGCTGTACTGGCTGGGGAGGAGGTGGAGGCAGCCTTATATGCCTCCTCTGAGCTCGTGTGGGACGTGGTCTGACGTCATCCCACACACAGTCAGGATCCACCAACTTCAGCTTGTCACGATTCACCACTTTATGTTTTCCTGTCTTCTGGTTAACTACTGTGACCACAGGACCTCTCACAGCAGTTACTAAGTAGCCGTGGTCCCATTTCGCATCAAGAGGGGCTCTCTCCTGGGCCACAACCACCACACTGTCTCCGGGATGTAGTTCCCCTCCTCTGGCTCTTCTCATCAGCCTTTGATGGTTGTACCTGCGGCTATCCTCAGTTGCCCGGGCGGCTTCTTTGAATGCTTGAGATAATAGGTCAATGCGTTCACCTATTGCCCTAGGATCTGACCCTTCAGTGCGGTCAAGCATCTGGGTCAGAGGTGCTCTGGGTTTCCTGCCATACTGTAAGAAGAACGGAGTGTACCCAGTGACTGTAGATGTGGAGAGGCGATGAGCCCACAGTGCCTGTCCCAATTTATCATCCCAATCAGAGGCATCGTGGTTCACCAGCTTACGTATCATGGCCTTAATTGTTCTATGGAATCGTTCAATTTTAGAATTTGATTCTGGGTGATAGGGGCTAGCCCTCCTCGTCTCGACCCCGCAGGCTTTCAGGTATTGCTGCACTGCTGCCGCCTGGAACTCTTGACCCTGGTCAGTAATCAGTATTTCCGGTGCACCATAGCGGGGAAGGTATTCCTGTTCTAGGTAGCGCAGGACCTGCTTTGACTCCTTCCTCGGTATAGGTTTGACCTCTACCCAGCCTGTACAGTGATCCACCACAGTAATTATATAGCGATTAAGGTGGGGAGACGGGGCAAACGGCCCACAAAGGTCCATACCAACAATTTGGCCAGGATAGGCTGCAACTGGCATATTGGTTGGCTTAGGGTAGTCCCGTCGTTCAGCATGTATTGCACACCGCTCACATTTCTGTAGAACTGCTGCAATGTCTTTACGTTGGCCAGGCCACTTGTATGCCTCCTGCACCCGGTCTAGTGTCTTCCTCACAGCCTGATGACCCACTTCGGTATGAGCTCGCCTAATCACCCGAAAGCGGGCACTGGGTGGTAGCACTAGCCGAGGGTATTCCATTTTTCCTTCGGGTGCCACTGTGGTATATAACAGTCCTTCCTTCAGCTCATATCCAGACTCATCCTCATCAGCAAGGCCGTACTCGGGCATGGCCTTCTGTTCCTCTCTTAGCTGTTCTTTCTCCAGTTGGTCAAACTCCCATGGAATCTGATTAGGATGTTCATTAGCGAGGTCATCTGCGGCTATCCAATCAGTAGTGTCCACTGCTGCCACCTCGTCACTCCTAATGCGGGAGAGCATGTCAGCACGGATATTATTACTGCCCCTCCGGTACATTATAGGTGCACCATACTCAGCTATAAGTACAGCCCAGCGCTGTATTTTAGTGTTCTTGACTTCTGACAGGAAGAGGGCCTTCAGTGGCTTGTGATCTGTGTAGATGGTAAAGTCTGCACCAAACAGGTAGGGTCGGAGCTTCGTCAAGGCGTACACCACTGCATAGGCTTCTTTCTCAATGGTGGCCCAATTAAGCTGGCTTCCCGACAGCTGCTTGGAGACGTACTGTATTGGCCGCTCAACTCCTTGGTCATCGACCTGAATTAATATCGCGCCAATCGAGTAGTCACAGGCATCAGTGAATAATTTGTATGGCTTTGAAGTGTCAGGATGAGCCATAACTCGGTTAGATACCAACATTTCCTTTAGGGCATCAAAGGCGACTTGCTGTTCGTGGCCCCACTTAAATCGTGCATGCTTCCTCGTGAGCGCGACTATTGGGCCAGCCAGACGGGCATAGTCTGGCACGCACTGGCGGTAGTAATTAGCCATTCCTAGAAATGACCTGACCTCCTTCACGGTGTGGGGTGCTGCTAGCTTAGATATAGCCGCAGTCTTCTCTGGATTGCTGGTTATCCCATCGGCGGATACCATATATCCCAGGACCTCTAAAGAAGGAACATTGAGGTGGCACTTAGAGGGTTTTAACTTCAGTCCATTCTCTTGTAATGGCCGGCCATGCCACATTTGAAGCAATTAGGGGTGCCATCCTCGTTATAGGCGGGCTTCCCGAACTTCCTTCCGGTCCTCTTCTGACCCTGAGGTCTCTGCTGTCCGGGTGGGTAATCACCTTGGGGCTCCAGTTTCTTCTCCATCCGCCCCAACTGTTTCTGCATCCCCCTAATTGCTCCAGTCAACTCTTTTAAGATGCTGGACAGCTCGTCGTCCCCCTCAGCTGGCGCTTGGGTGAGGGGCAGAGCCGCAATGTCCATAGGCTCTTCCCGTCTATGGTCAGTCTCGGCCATAGCCATGGCACGTGCAGCTGAGTTGGCATGGTTGATGGCTTCCATAATGGTGTTGGGTCTCTGTAGATGCACCTGTGCCCTCACCTCCCGATCGCGCAGCCCACCAACGAAGTTCCGCACTAGCCTCTCCATGACCAGAGGTACAGCCAGCTCTTGGATGGTGTAGGCCTTCTGCACACTGCTGATGTACTTGAGGCCATACTCACGGCTGTCTTGGTAGGGTAGTTGCTTCAAGAGGTCTACCTTGTGCCGACGGTGCTCTGGCTCATCTTCATCGAGGAAGGCCTCGATAATGTGCTCCCGTACTACAGCCCAGGTGACGGGTTGGGGGGGCTGAGCCTGACCTCTCCTCTCAATTAGGTCAGCGATGCTGTTCCTCAGGGGTCCCTTGCTGAGGTAGCCAATCATTTCTAGGACTAGATTGTCACCTGCCTGCGTCCATCTCTGGGCAGCACTGACCGCTTCCATCCACTCCCGTAGCTGGTCTCTCTCTGACCCATCACAACTCTCAATGTAACGGCCATGTTGCTCTAATTTCTTCCTCAGATTCTCTTCCTGTCTCTGTGCATTTCGCTGATGCTGCGCGTTAATTAACTGCTGCTGGGCGTCCGCCATCTTGCTTAATGGTAGTAGGAGTACTCACTTCTCGGTCTGCTTCCTTCCTGTTCTGAAGTACTGGTCCAGTTCACTAATACGGATGGAGTGCTGGGGTGCGGCTTGGGTGATCTGAATAATGATTCGCGGTCTGCGGTCAATAATCAAACACCTCTCTTCACGCACCTGAACTGCCCGGACTGTATCTACCGCCTCTCTGACTGCCTCTGGATCCACTTCTTCTACCACATACTCAGGAGCATACACCTGCTCTACGGTGACTTCCCTCTCTTCTGATAGTACATTCACTATCTGCTGGATCAGCTCCCCATCAATGTCGTCTAGTGGATACTGGCTAAATCCCTCAGCCATGAGTAGTTCTAGTAGAGCTTCATTCCTGCAGGACCACAGCCAATGTAAGGTGCTGTATACCAGAGTTTGCTGTGATTAAATCAGCATAATGGTCTCGTCGTGGTCGCCACTGTAGGATCTGAGGGCCACCTCAGAGTTTCTAAGTCCTGCTGCTCCTACTGGGATCTGCTACTGCATGGTGGAGAGAGATGCAACCCAAGAGAGAAGTTGGTTGTAACTTGTCTTTATTCTCAGAGTCAAGGCCTTTTATACAAAACTGGGGAGCAGTGCCCTGAGAGCTGCTCCCAAACAATTCTTAGAAAAGCTGTACATGCTCACAGCAATACTTGGAAAAACTGTATATTATTGTTGATTCTAAGAAATCACACTTAACCTTAAAGATGTCAGTCACTGACATATATTCCCCTCCATATAAGAACAGTACTACATTGGAGTGACACACTTAACTAGTTGTATACTTTTCGTGGAAGGCACCGCTTAATCCTAAGAAATCCCGGGTTGACCCTGAACCCCTAAACAACAGTGTCAATTGATTCTCAGAAACCCCAGTTTACATAACTTGAGGTGACACCCTTTCTCAGAATTGCCCCCACCCCACAATACCCCAAAATGACCTTTCTCAGAAATGCCCCCACACCCTTAACCGATTATCTGGTAATGGGAAGCCGCATGGTATCGGAGCTGCTCAAGGAGCTGCTCCGCTTCGTGAGTAAACAAACCCACATTCCTACCCTGATAGCCCTCCAGTGGTGGTTAACCCTTTACTCACGACCTGAGGAGGCCTATGGACTCTACACTCAGTTGCATGGCCAGTGTAGACTTCAACAAGGCTGACATCAGGCTGCGTCTCACGACCTTGGGCCAATGTTTTTGTCTCTGATTGGGTTCCGTCTCTGACCAGGTGCCGTCTCTGACCAGGTGCCGTCTCTGACCAGGTGCCGTCTCTGACCAGGTGCCATCTCTGACCGGCTTGGCTTGATAAGGTCAAAATACCAACAGCAGGAGGCTAATTATAATTATAGTTTTAAATATATAACAACCGCCATAAGTATTAACGTTTTTACAAATCCTTGTATATATATGAGTACAATTCTTTTTAAAACACGTTTTTCCTGACACCTGGTCAGAGACGGCACCTGGTCAGAGACGGCACCTGGTCAGAGACGGCACCTGGTCAGAGACGGCACCCGGTCAGAGACAGCACCCGGTCAGAGACAAAAAAAATTGGCCCAAGGTCGTGAGACACAGCTATCAATGTCTGCTTACACTACAGGAATGTGTGTCATGGTTCTTCTGATACAAGACATACCCCTAGTGCTGTTACATATTTCATGCTTTAATGATGGCGCAGTGGTTATTAGCCGATTCCTCTTTGACCGGTGTGAATAGTGTGCATTACATGCTTTTACATCATCTCATTCACGTGTTCCCATTTTGCCCATTTGGCCGCATTGTCACCGGTTTGCTCAGATAAATAAGCAGAACAATGTTAATAGGTATAGCAATAATCATGTGGGACTGCATGGGCATTCACATAAAAAAAATGAATTAATCCTTGTGGGTGGAGTGACGTCCGAATGCTTCATGATCAAGAGACTAATTATTTCAATTTGATTTGGTGAAATACCCCATGTTTATTCACAACACTTAAGGGGGTATTCCACTCTAATACATTACATTGTGCGATGTCATTCCAAGGCAATATTTGTCATCTTTTCTTTTCTTTTCTTTTCTTTTCAATGGAGTGAAATGGCTGGTGAAACTACTTTAACCGATCAATCAGACAATACTAAGTAGTTACGAAGCCGATTTCTTTCTGATCCAGAAATATAAATAGCCTATATTTAGATTTTGATGGAATGGAATATTCAACCAAAAAATCATACACAATAAAGATCCGGTGCCCGTAGCACAAAAACATTGAGTATCATGGAAGACCCCCTTAACATTCGCAATATCTAGAGGAAACATCATACATATTCAGTAGCCATATTGCCGCAAAAATAATTTTCTCAAGAAAATCAGATAAATACCTGGCGGACAAATATCCATTTAAAAAAACAACACTGTTTTCTCAGAACTAGTTGTTTGTCAGCAAGGTAATATTTTTAAAATCTTGAAGCTATCTTTGCCTGCGAACGCCCATGGCATACCCAAACTCATATTACCCTACCATTGGGTCCACATATATGTTTATGCAATGTACGGCAGATTGACACAACATCAAAAGGTAAAATAATCAATAAGAATTAGAGTGTTGAAAGCTACAGGAAGACGCACAAGACAATGATAACGATATTTCTAAAGGCCAGTAGGCCCTGCTATATGAAGCAACTATGACAAATAATGGAGCATCCATAGAACAGGGAGATATGTTGGCATGGGTAGGCTCAATATTCGATAAACTACGACAGGTCAAACTGTCAATAAGGGAAGTTTTGCCCAGCATCAAGACAAGGGACCCAACAAAGGATGCCAAACTAAAACGTCTAGATGACGCGTTATTATATTGTTGATGGGGCGCGGGAAGGTGCGTGCTGCTAGGTGTGTTTCTTCCCTTTTTGAATCACCCACTCCTCTTGATGATTAAACCTTTAGCAAGGCTGACGACCATCCCCTCCCCACATCTATAGGGCAGCCTGAAGTGGAATTACTATAATACTCGATATTACTGTATCTATAGTATCAGAAAGTACCCAGGCAGAAAGGAAAATGAAGTCAAAGAATACCATGAAACATACTCTTCATCCAGATCCTGATCCTAGCACAAGGATTGACTCTCCATCCAGAGTCCAGTATTACAAAACTTCCTGCGAGTCTGACAATGCTAGACTCTGTATCCAGAGTCCAGTATTACAAAACTTCCTGCGAGTCTGACAATGCTAGACTCTGTGCTATATGGATTCTCTTCCTCCCTCCTTCTAGCTCTCTTAGTCTCTATCTATCTGTCTGTCTCTTTCCCTCTCCATCTCCAGAGGCTGCCTTGCTGCACTTTGGAAAGAGACTTTAGGCTTCTTTTTAGATGGTAAATGAAAGTTACAATTCATATTTGAAAGTATTATACATATTTATACACATGTATTATCACATGTAAGTACAGACGGACCAATATCACATAGGCTGACCATAATAAGTATGTACAGTGACATATATGTTATATTTACATTTATCCCACGATTCTGGCATTTTGCATGCGGAGAGTGCATATTTGCCATGCGGTTATCTCAGGCTAACGCACGCTTGTTATTCGCACCCGCCTTTGGCTTGTGGGATAACAGCCGATATACCAAACATGTGCCCAAATATCTACCCATTAGTGCATCAAAAACATGATTTATTGTTATCTCTCTTATCAAACAAACATTTTCAGAATGTGGTTTTACGCTGTAATGATCTTATATCTTGTACCTTTTTACATCCTGTTAGATTGAATTTGGGTGATGCTATTACTGAAAGCTAAAATCCCAGGTGATTAAAGATGATAAATCAGTAAATGATAATTGATGATGAATATAACTATATATGAAGATCATTGACTAGTTTAAGTCTATCATGAAAGCACATTTTCTTATTATTGAGGGGAAGCCCAGCATTTATCATCATTATTTCATGTTACTATGGAAGCATGCAGTCATCCCGGGGGGGGGCACTCCCTCAGATTTGGATACATATATGTGTGAACATGATTCCAAGGGAAAGTCTCCGTTTTTGGGTCCTAGGCACGGACCCGTGAGGGTCCTTGTTAAGGGGTGCTTTTTAAGCAAATCTGGGGAGAAAGGGGTACATTTTCAGGGGGGTGGGGGGTGGGGTACTCTACTGCTCCAGAGGCCACACAAATGACGTGGCTTATGAATATCGATTTCCCAGAAAAGGTGGAAGTGGTAGGAAAGAAAATTCCATTTCTTCTAGAACTCCAAAATCTAAGAAGCTATGTATTTGAAAAGGGGTATTTCGCTGACGCCAAGGAGGCAAGAATCCATTGACAAAATGGAGTCAAACCAATTTGGAATTTCAGAGAATATGGTTAGTACTATTCATTTATAAACAAACCTATTTTGGCGAGCCACAGCAAGCAGGCACTCAAAAGCTGCTGAGAGTGCACACCTATATGATGCGTCTTTTGGAAGGATCTGGAAACGAGGGTACGGGGAGTGCAGCATAATAGTTCGGTCCTCACGTGCTAGGGGGCGTTCTGGGTGGTGGTTCCCGGCATGCACCACGTGACTGGGAGCTCAATACTTCCTCCCCCACTCACCAGGGGGCTCTGGGACGTGCCTGGGGTTCAGGACCCCTGGTACAGTACTGTGCTGTAACTCATATATCTCATGGGTCTGCCTCCTGCAAAGAAAATTAAAATGCCCCGGCCCTTAGTCTGAACAGTGGAAATAACAGTAGATAGCACCTGGTGAATGGGGGGGGGGAGTGGGAAGGGACTTCACCGTTTTAACTGAAAAAGAGATAACTATATGAATATGGTTAAGTTGATTTTCTTTTGTTGAAAACTGTCGAATGGGCTCGAAAAAATGTTGTACTGTTCTCGTAGGAGATGGGGGGGAGGGGGTGGGATGGGAAAAATTAGCATGCATTGTGAATGAGAGTGCAGATGTATCAATAACCTAGTATTTATGAATACCATTTTCTCTATCTGTAGTTTGACTCAAATAAGACCAGGGGACCCGGCAGGGGCTAGTGCAATGTCCGATGCCACTTCCAGGTAGGAGGCCCGGTACCAATATGGTCGTCACCCAAATAACTATTGATCACATAAAACACAATATGGCCTTCTATTGTGCATTATCTGAATTTTCTGTTCTATAGTCGACTATACTCAAGGCTCCCCATGATAATAACATACGTAGTTAGGAGTAATAGGCTTGTTGATCATGTTTTTACCCTTCCTACTCCGGAATGTTCAAGGTCTACATCTATTACAAAGAAGCTTGAGGAAAGGTGTGTCCCTTTTTATCACATCGTCTTCCACATGTGTAAACGTTAGTTCTAGCACATTCATCTTTTAATTTTTGACGTAACATATAGTGCTATTTAGATTATTTAAGATGATACTAGTATGGCATTTAGGTCAGTTCCCCAAAGTGGAATATACACAAGATAGATGCATTTTGTATTTACAGTGCAATCATAATTACCTTGAAGATACAAATGGCACGATAAGTACAATCTACCATTTGCCACAGAATTATAACCTGACTCCAAAATAAGATATTGGCATGATGGCATGATGGCACGATACCTCAACGCCTCGTGTTGTTGTCTTTTGACATCATTTCTTTTGACATCATTTTTTAATGTCGTATGACGTCATGTTGTAACAACGCAATAACACATGCACCAGCACTGCCACAGTGTTGGCAATGCATCAGCCACATAGGTTCAACATAATGCTTAAATGCAGCACTGTTGAGTTTCTCGCGAACAAATGCCAACAAAGCGGCATGGTGCATTTATGCACTACGCTACCCTTAAAGGGTTAAACATGACTTGAAAACCACCAAATATTTGCCCACACCTTACCAGAAGTTAGACATGGTCCCTGTTCACATTATAGTTAAAACCTCACCACTCACGCTCACCATCGGTAGACTAGAACAGTACAATATACATGATCTGTATACTCTCATTGAGGATGCCGCTTTAACTAGATACAGTACATGTTCATATAGGGCACAATAACCAGTGTACATAGTACAATCAGTAACATGGCAGTGGTTCATCCAAGCATTATGCTGTCCTTAAAGGGTTAAAACAACTTAAAAAGTACCTTTTCCTGACATAGGCAGACATAACTAGACGTAGTCCCTGTTCATATAGGGCACGATAACCAATGTAAACAACACAGTGAGGAACATGGCGGTGGTGAATATAAAGAAGAGCGTCTTGTCTATCGTGGACGCCACAAAGTACCACTCCAGACGCAGGTCTCGTTGCTGCTTCCGCCTGCGCGTCTGCACCCCGTGACGGTACAGTCGGCGCATCTCGGACCGGCGCGCGCGGCCCAGGCTCCGGGTCCGGTTCCGACGGTGCATCATGATTCCCTCTGAGCTCATGGTCTCCAAGAACTCATCCTGAAAGGAGGAAAGAAACACCATTAGTCTACAATCAATTTGTGAAATTTTAAAACTTTCCCGGAGAATTCCTTGACTGAAATTTGGCCAAATACTTTTTGATGTCAATTCTGAATTGTAGATTCCAAAAAATATCAAGCTAAGAAAATTGTACTCCTAGATGTTAAAGGAAAATATTTCATTGGAAAAGAAAGAATTGATGATGAAACCTATAATCCCCAAAATATATTACATATAGGAATAGACGAAAGAGGTATTTACATTGAGAGTTTAATCATGAGTATCACATACTACTACTTAAATATTGAATTGTATAACTTAATCCGACAACTTAACAAGGCAAATGCCACCAATATTCAATTATTAATAATACATGTACAATGATAGCTTAAAGTGGCATTCTCACTGAGCGTTTCCCACTCACAATTCTAGTACTGTTCTAGTCTGCTATGTGGTAAGTGCAAGTGGTGAGAATGCCCCTTTAAGAAGCCTCTATGAATGAAATTCCCATCCAGACCCACCTCTGTTGACGTAGGGTCCTCTTCTTCCGTGGTCGTCAGGGCCGCCGCCTCTTCCTGTTGCGCATGCCTCATGACTGCTTCCGCCTCGGCACACATGTCATACACGTCATAGTACGTCACCAGGGTGGTGCACGTCACCTTGGCCAGGAAGTTCTGACAAAGCTTCATGAGTATGCGCGGTACCTCTGGGCAGGGGTTCCTCTCACCCTTCTTTTTGATGTTGATGATGAGGGTCGAGAAGAGCAGGGAGATGGAGTTCAAGGTCATCACCAAGGTCAGGAACAGACCTGTCAACACAAGATGGACATTTTGAAGAAGTAGTTAAATGACTCAGACTATTGTGGAAACAATCGTGACAAATGGCTCACCTCTTAGTTATTAATTTACAATGGTTACACATTACCTAACTATGAAAGGTAAGCATGGTTACATATGACTCAACTATTTGTGGCACCTTTAAGTTATAATTATGGTATAAACACACAACTTATCTCCGAGTAGTGACTATTAACACATAACTCCCACTTATGAGTGTTAACTATGGAAACATACCTAGAAGTGGTAGTGAGTCTGACTCAGGCATGGTTTCTGCTATGGTAACTATGGTAACGTACCTATAAGTGGTAGTGAGTCTGACTCAGGCATGGTTTCTGCTATGGTAACTACGGTAACATACCTATAAGTGGTAGTGAGTCTGACTCAGGCATGGTTTCTGCTATGGTAACTATGGTAACACACCTATAAGTGGTAGTGAGTCTGACTCAGGCACGGTTGTTGTTATGGTGGCTATGGTAACTATGGTAAATAACCTATAAGTGGTAGTGAGTCTGACTCAGGCATGGTTTCTGTTATGGTAACTATGGTAACTATGGTAACATACCTATAAGTGGTAGTGAGTCTGACTCAGGCATGGTTTCTGCTATGGTAACTATGGTAACATACCTATAAGTGGTAGTGAGTCTAACTCAGGCATGGTTTCTGCTACGGTGGCTACGGTAGCTATGGTAACTATGGTAACGTACCTATAAGTGGTAGTGAGTCCAACTCAGGCACGGTTGCTGCTATGGTAACTACGGTAGCATACCTATAAGTGGTAGTGAGTCTGACTCAGGCATGGTTTCTGCTATGGTAACTATGGTAACACACCTATAAGTGGTAGTGAGTCTGACTCAGGCACGGTTTCTGTTATGGTGGCTATGGTAACTATGGTAAATTACCTACAAGTGGTAGTGAGTCTGACTCAGGCATGGTTTCTGTTATGGTAACTATGGTAACATACCCATAAGTGGTAGTGAGTCTAACTCAGGCATGGTTTCTGCTACGGTGGCTATGGTAGCTATGGTAACTATGGTAACATACCTATTAGTGGTAGTGAGTCCAACTCAGGCACGGTTGCTGCTATGGTAACTACGGTAACATACCTATAAGTGGTAGTGAGTCTGACTCAGGTATGGTTTCTGCTATGGTAACTATGGTAACATACCTATAAGTGGTAGTGAGTCTAACTCAGGCATGGTTTCTGCTACGGTAACTATGGTAACATACCTATAAGTGGTAGTGAGTCTGACTCAGGCATGGTTCCTGCTATGGTAACTATGGTAACGTACCTATAAGTGGTCGGGAGTCTGACTCAGGCATGGTTCCTGCTATGGTAACTATGGTAACATACCTATAAGTGGTAGTGAGTCTGACTCAGGCATGGTTTCTGCTACGGTAACTATGGTAACATACCTATAAGTGGTAGGGAGTCTGACTCAGGCATGGTTCCTGCTATGGTAACTATGGTAACTATGGTAACATACCTATAAGTGGTAGTGAGTCTGACTCAGGCATGGTTTCTGCTATGGTTACTATGGTAACATACCTATAAGTGGTAGTGAGTCTGACTCAGGCATGGTTTCTGCTATGGCCAGCTGCAGAACGTAGAGAGACAGGAAGACGGTGAGTCCGATGCCGACCTTGTTGCCGTCGTCACACGGCAGGAAGTAGGAGAAGAGGGTGAGGAAGCAGAGCACCAGCACCGGGGCCAGCACCGTGTACGAGTAGTACAGCGGCTTACGGCGGAAGTGTAGGTGGAGCGTGATCTGTGGGAAACTACCTGAGGATTTCTGGTATAAAGATAATAAGGAATTATTAGGGGATTAGTAAGGGGAACAGTTCCAGAGATTTTTGAGTCTACCATAAAACCTCGCGTATAAGCCGCGGCTTGCACGCGAATCAGACTCAGCTTTCTTTTGATACCAAACATGCCTATATAGGGTGCGGCTTATGCGATTGTTTTTATAAGTATACTACAGTACCAAATGAACAGTTCTCAGATGGCCTCTGCGGCTTATAGGATCGCACCAAACTCTGGGTGCGGCTTATACGCGAGTTAGGCTTATACGCGAGGTTTTACGGTATAAATGTATTGGTAGTTTGCATTTTCATTGTTATCCAAATGTATCACAACCAAATACACTAGACCATTCCTACCCCTACTTACACCCTGTGCCATCCACTCCCCTTCTGCAATGAGAGTTGAATACCTCTTTGTACAGACACACTTATCTTTGCATGTCCACTAGCAGTTATTGTACTTTCCGAATGTTTATAAACGTTTTTGAGACCGCAGATGGATGTATGGACATCGTTAGATAATGTATGTTAATCAATGCATCTGGGTTTGAGTCAAAACCAAGAATCTGCTAGGAGAATGTCACCTCTTATCGCGATTTAAACCCCACAGAGCTACACAGAGAGGTCTTCTGGACACTCCTCTGCTGCAGAATGCAAGAATGTATCAGGAGAGTCTCTAAGAAGGACTCCCCAGTTAAAGATGGCATATCAGCTAAATCTTTGAGCTTTTCTAGTCATGCCATATTCCTATTGTATATCCTATCAGATACGCCTTCCCCAACTTTTAAAATGATTGGCAGTGTCTTAGTCTATAAGATGAGCACATGCAGTGCAATATTTATTACTGTAGGTCAACACTAAAATACCCTATGTGTTGATACTGCATGGCTCAGTGCATTCTCTATCAGATTAGTTCCCCCAATACTCTCCTTGCGGAGTGCCTGAGTCAGTGAGGTAAATCAGGTACATTGTTATCAATCTCAAATTATGTATTAATAGACAAATATGTTGCACTGTTTATCAGCTAAAATGATAATGGAACCCATGGCATTGAAGTGATATCCATTTTGAAGAAAAGCTTTGGAAAGTCTATTAGGCCACTCAAAAAAAATAATTGTTTCTCATCACCGAGCAATGAAAAATATGACGAGGGCGTTTTCTATTTAATTTTTTTTTTTTTTTTACTCGGGGCAATTTACATAGGGAGATTTGGACATTTCGCAATCAATTTTCAAATTTTAGTAATTTGGAGTTTATTGATCAGCAAAAGTTGTAAGAGTGCAAGTTACACCTAGCTAATTGCATTGCTGACAGCATAAGCTTTGATTTGATACCAAATTTGCCAATATTTTGGCAATTTAAACATATTTTTCATCAAAAATGTAAAAAAAAAAAAAAAAAGTTTTCCCCAAATCATGATTTTTATGATGCGCGCGGTGATGAGAAACGACTTTTTTTTTGCGTGGCCTTAGCTTGTATACCATCTTTAACCACAGAATCCACCAACTCTCCTTACCTCATATTCCATGGTGTCCCGCTCCAGCCCTACACCAAGGAGCTGGTACTCGTTGTTGGTGATGTATGACGTCATGTCCACGTTCTCCATCTTCTTTTGCAGATTGAGCTGCTCGCCGTCGTAGATCCACGACCCAAACCTGCAGGTGGAGCATTTAGTTAACATAACTTAGTCGCGACTCGAGTCTTTTATTGTTTTACTACTTATCCAATTTGAGAAAAGTGATGACCAGCTGATATTTTAAACAACCCATTTCATAATGTGTATACTATAGCTAGTGTTGCAGCACCCCTGCATCTTTCTAGTGTAACCTCAAATTTACCTGTCTATTGATCAGGATAGCAATGACCCCCCCCCCTCGAGTCATATCACAATGATTGGCTATTTGCTAGTCTTCATCATTTAATCTTGGAATGGAGGTGCTGTGAACAAAAATGCTAGTTTGTTAATAATTCATTATAAGTGTCAACCTCTTCTGTAATTCAATGGAAACAAATATAAAAAACGCAATAAATCTACTCTAGTAAAATTTGCTTATAACATTATCATTTTCTTTTTGTGTACTATCAATGTGTTGTACAGTATAACTAAAGTGAAAATTATAGTTACGATGCTGAGGTAATTTTAGAATATTGGAACTTAATTAAGTCATGGCACTGCATAAAAATCCCAATCTAAGCAGCTTTAAACTTTGCTTAAAGCTGACAAAACAAGGACATTAAGCATCTTTAAGGAACTTTAAGCAAACTTGTCAGCAAAAATTAAAGAACCAAAAGTCGGAATTTAGTCAACCTTTAATCATGCTTAATGGCCTTCTTTCCGAGGATCCAAAAGTAGATTAAAGTCTGAATTAAAGCATGTTTAAACCTGATTAAAGAAGGACTTTGGGTTTGCTTAAATTAGCTAAAATCTGATTAAAGAAGGAGTTGGTGTTTGCTTAAATTAGCTAAAATCTGATTAAAGAAGGAGTTGGTGTTTGCTTAAATTAGCTCAAATCTGATTAAAGAAGGAGTTGGTGTATGCTTAAATTAGCTCAAATCTGATTAAAGAAGGACTTGGTGTATGCTTAAATTAGCTCAAATCTGATTAAAGAAGGACTTGGTGTTTGCTTAAATTAGCTCAAATCTGATTAAAGAAGGACCTGGTGCTTGCTTAATGTAGCTTAAAGCTGATTAAGGAAGGATTTTTTTAGTGCCGGGTTGTGGAGACTGGGGCCAGGTTGTGGAGGCAGGGGTCAGGTTGTGGAGGCAGGGGCCGCGCTGTGGAGACTGGGGCCGGGCTGTGGAGGTTGGGGCTGGGTTGTGGAGGCTGGGGCCGGGCTGTGGAGGTAGGGGCCAGGTTGTGGAGGCTGGGGGCCGGTTATGGAGGCTGGGGCCGGGTTGTGGAGGCTGGGCAGTCAGGTAGACAGCTGGGCAGTCAGTTGGGCAGAGCTTCGGCAGTCAGGAGGTAGGTTGTAGCAGCAGGAGGTCTATCCAGTAGCCCAGGCAGTAGTGAAGTGAGGAGCACCCCAGCAGCACCCCCATTATAAAGGGGGTGCTGTCACAGTCACGTGACCGCCACGAGACCTCCCTCTGATTGGCTAAGGAGGTCACGTGACCTCTGATGTGCAGTGGGGCGGATCAGTGTAGCACTGGCAGTCATTGGGTGCGGATTGTGGCGCTCCTAGAAGGGCTAGGGAGTCCCAGGATGACTCTTTGGAAAGCCCCCGGGACTCTTAAAATGCCTAATTGGTAATCTCACTGTGCTTTAGGTTATTCTGAAGCTACAGCTCCAAACGTGTATTGAAGCTCCAGGGATGCTCCAAGAACTAATAAAGATATTCAAATAAAGTAAAGGGTACAAACAGAAAGCCCTTTAAATGGCAAACAAACTGTGAATTTGGAAGCCTTCTATTACATTTATTGAATGTACAGTGCCTCCACACTCTGGGCGCGGAGAAGGGCTCACAGGGAGCCTCCTGACGGCCTGTGGAGAGCCAAACACCGCCACACTCCCACCACAGTGCCTCCACACTCTGGGCGCGGAGAAGGGCTCACAGGGAGCCTCCTGACGGCCTGTGGAGAGCCAAACACCGCCACACTCCCACCACAGTGCCTCCACACTCTGGGCGCGGAGAAGGGCTCACAGGGAGCCTCCTGACGGCTTGTGGAGAGCCAAAACACCGCCACAAGGCTTCCACAGTGCCTCCACACCCAGGGCACCGGGAAGGGGCCGCACTGTTATGATAAAAGTTGCTTAAAGCTGCTCTTAATTAACTTGTCCTACTTTAAGCATTTGCTTAAAGTTGAAGGAAAGTCGCTCGCCCTGCTTTAAGCAACTTTCGGCATGCATTAAACGTGTTTCTCTGATAAAAGTTAATGAAAGTTGCTAAAAGTTGCAAGGAGTTCCTGTTCCTACTTTAAGCAGCTTTTCTGCTACTTTAAGCAACGCTTAAAGCTGCTTAGATTGGAAGTATTACGCAGTGTGGTGTATTTATAAAATGGATCCTGCCAGATTTTCTGTAATCACTGTTTATATTACAATAATCACATTTTAAACAAAATAAGACTAAAAAGCATGTGGGAGGATACTAGGTGTATTTTAATTTCACAATGGGGGGATATGCCCCCTGCCAGATGCAATATTGAGCCACCAGGAGTGTTCCGACCCCATCAGACTGTGACTCGTGACATCGAGTCAATGTGAACGTCTTTGACTGGGTGCCATCTTTGATTGGCTTGACAGAAAATAGTTTATTTAGGGCAGATGAAGATATAAATGGCTGAAAAGGTTAATGGATGTTATAACAATGTAAATTAGTAAAATTTTAGTAGTCCTTATTTATCTTCATCTGCCCTAAATAAACCGTTTTCTATCAAACTGGTCAAAGATGGCACCCAGTAAAAGATGGCACCAGGTCAAAGACTTTCACACTAGCCCAATCTCATGAAACACAGCCATCAGGTCTTCATGGTGCATGGATGTAGCCCTGGCGAGAAGACTCGCTGGCCCTGTTTCTATGCATCATACCAATAAGAAAGTTCCTTAACCCTTAAAGGACGGCATGATGTCCTAATGCATGATGCCTTTAGTTTTCATGATGCATGGATGCAGCCCTGGCCAGTAACTTGCCAGTGCTGCATTTAAGCCTCATACCAACTCCATGAGGTTGAGACACTCCTGAGGGGTCGGCATGATACACCACTGCAGCACCAGCGAGTTACTCACCGGGGATGGAGTGGTGCATTATGACAACAAATGTCATCTCTTTAGCCACATCCGTCCTTAAAGGGTTAATGAGGCCTAAATTTCCTAAAAGGTTAAGACATTCTTACCTCACAAAACATTTCTGGTTGTCGAAGGGGAAGTAAGTGATGTCTACGGCGCAGGAGGACTTGACCATGAGGGGGATCACCCAGTCCACCTTGCCGTTGTAGTGCACCGTGGCACGACTGTCGTTCACCATCACGAAGCCATCGTCTCCGTCATCCGCACTGAGCAAGAGGAAGGGAGAGTATCAACCATTTACCCAGTGAGGAACTATGTGTGACTTTAAAAAAAAAAAGATTTATTATTTAGGTTATATCCAGTATAGTTTGTTTAAATACATACAACCAGAATCTGGGCTATGTATAATGCCGCTCCGCTGCCAAGTCCTAGTACTAGTCTGGGCGAACTAGTAGTGGGCACACTGATATTCCTAGGCTCCCTATACGCCCAACCTCTCGGTCACTAGTGCCTAACCTAGTTAGTCATTTTTTGGCTCCCTATACGACCAACCTAGATTAGTTATTATTGTCAGGTTGGTCACTTCTGACCAACCCACCTTAGTCTTTTCAGTTCCAGGGGGAGCCACTGAGTGGTCATGACAGGTGGCCCCAACTAGTGGTAAACAAATACAACACACCAATGATGGACCTAAGTTAGCCACTGCTGACTGACCCCTTGGTCATTTTTGAATATAACTTTGCCATTGTGACTAACACTCATATGACGAACCTGAGTTAGTCTGTACTGACTAACCCTTTCAACCTATGGATTTTCAGTGCAGTAGGGTTAGAGCCTTGATTGACTGAATGTGACACAAACCAGATCGAGGACGATTTCCCTCCATTAACCCAGTGAGCACAAGATTCAGCTCAACATTGAATCAATGTTGAGTCAATATTGACAACCATTGTTGATCCAATGCCCCATGCCCACTGCAATGGTAAGGGTCGCATATTGATTTGATCTGGTATCTTGCCAGTCCACTGAATAAGCCACGGCCGTATTGAACGGCCCTATGACGTCATCATAAATGGGGGTTTGTTTACATTTGAACGGCTTAGAAAACGCTATTTTAGGCTCCCGTTATCATAATTTTGACAAAATGAATCGAAAAAGATAAACATAAAGGAATACTTGTTTAAGTCTGTTGGAGGTTTATTTTCCTTGTTGAAGGTTGGGCCATATTTCAGTTGGCCTATGGCCTCTTGAAACACGGCCCTGCTGTCAACTCGTGAAATAACCCTATCAACAGACCAAGACTCGTGAATCTTGTACCTTGTGTCTATGTATCAGACTTTATACTAGTTTACTAACTTGTTGAAGATGTAGAGGTCGGGCACCCACAGCGCCCAGGACGGCACGATGATGAACTCGATCCCATCGTACTCCTCGGGGTCCCAGCGGAGGATCTCGTTGTCCCATTCCTACAGATAGAATACATGTAAAGCCATGTAAATGAGCATCAGATAGTCTACCCCATTCTTTAGTAATACAAAATGTGTTTCAGCTACCATTTTCAAGCCATAGTGAAAAGTTTAGATTTGCTTAGAGGCAGACATGCTTTCCTTATGCTGAAATGCCCAAGTAATCTCTTTCTTTCCAATTTGCTTCAGATATTGTGGAAAAGTCTTAGCCTTTAAATTAAGATTATCATTTATTTTCTGTATAATACTAACTACAACATATAGAGATGGTTGTCATTCCTGCTCTTAAGTATTTTCAAGATTAGGTGAAACATGATTTGGTAGTCTTAGTTCAATTATTAAACAATAGATTTATGAAACTTTCATGCAGAAAATATTGTCCCAGCTCCCCGGTGAGTGAGCCTGTAGCTATATAACACACGTGTACATACCTCATAGATCCAGGTATGTGTGATAAGGGTCTGGTTCTTCTCATCCTGCCAACAAACAAGAAATCATGTTAATTAACTATTTACTCCATTTGCATTATATATTTTCCATTATGAAAAGCCATTTCATTCATCAAAGGACGATTCACTTTGTTTGAAGCTGACATTCTAGCTAGGGCAGGTTACGTGGCTGTATTTCACAATTGGCTCTTGCTAAACGGTTGTCGCTAACAACCTCTTATCCCAGCAATACAACAATATAGATTCCATGAAAATCATATTGATTTAAGGGCTATAAGTATGCTTAAATTTAAGAATGGTTGTCTCACTAGTTGGTGGTAATCTAGAATTTGTCTTGTTGATGTTTTTACAACCAATGCTCTTTCAAAACCAGGTGCTTAATCGAGACTTCACAGTATGTGCCTGACCCTAAATGGTTAACCCTAAAAGGACAGAATTGATGCATTAATGCATCATGCATATGTCATCATGATCCATAAATGCAGCTCTGGCGAGTAGCTCGCCAGCACTGCATTCGGCATGATGCGCCAATGTAGCACCGGGGAGTTACTCAAAGGGGCTGTATTGGTACATCATGACGACAAATGTCATCTTTTAATGACACTTGTCTTTAAGGGTTAAATTTGGGTACCTACCATGTCCATGATTTGGTTGATCTTATTCTTCAAGCACAAGAGATTTGTGGATATCGAATGCTTCAACCACGAACAGGGACTCTCCTGTATCTCTAGGGGATGATTTGTAAGAAACCACCATGCTTCATCATCCCCCAGTCCCCCAGGAGATACTACATAGGAAACCGACTACACTGGATACCTGCCCAATAGTCAGGGTAGGGGTTAGGGTTAGCTTTCTTCTTTCTGATTACAGTTAAGGCTTGGCTTAGGGTTAGCTATCATAGGAGGGGACCCCTCGGAGACCGGGGGAGTCCTTGTCTTTGGATGAAGAATAAGGTATGCCCTGAAATCATCTTCTTCAAGCATAAGATAATATTGTGCTAAGGCCACACCAAATAAAAAAGTTGGTCTACGGATTTTCATTTTAGAAATATGGTGCGAGCGAGCAATTTCTTCTTTTTTCAATTTTTTTTTGTCTGTAGAATTTAACCCTATATCAAGGGGAGTGGGCAACTTTTTTTTTTTTTTGCAAACTCCCAAATCTGGCTATCTATCAGAAAAAGTGCCACAAAAAAAAAGAATTTAAAAAGTTCAAATTTCTTAGAAAATGATGCGGGCGCATCCGTAGACACCTCCCCCCACCCCAAAAATATTGCATTTTTAAAATATGGTGCGGGAAATCTGTAGACCACCTCTGTTTTTGGTCTGGCCCAACGGCTAAAGACGAGGCACGTACCAGGTCCATGATTTGGTGTAGGGACATGGAGAAGTTGACCTGTAGCGTCTGACTGGCGTTCAGCACAGGCCGGGTACCCGGGTCGTAGTTCTGTGTCAGGTCGTCAAACAGCATCCTCTCCACCGACAGGCGCTCCTGGAGGTCCCAGCCCCCTAAAACAACAATAATGTGTTATTATACATACAGGTCCCCCTATAACATAGACAACAACAATATGTTATTATACCGACAGGCGCTCCTGCAGGTCCCAGCCCCCTACAACAACAATAATATGTTATTATACCGACAGGCGCTCCTGGAGGTCCCAGCCCCCTACAACAACAATAATATGTTATTATAAACAGGCCACCTACAACATCAATAATATGTTATTATACTGACAGGCGCTCCTGGAGGTCCCAGCCCCCTACAACAACAATAATATGTTATTATACCGACAGGCGCTCCTGCAGGTCCCAGCCCCCTACAACAACAATAATAAGTTATTATACCGACAGGCGCTCCTGGAGGTCCCAGCCACCTACAACAACAATAATATGTTATTATAAACAGGCCACCTACAACATCAATAATATGTTATTATACTGACAGGCGCTCCTGGAGGTCCCAGCCACCTACAACATCAATAATATGTTATTATATAAAGGCCACCTACAACATAGACAACAATATGTTATTATACCGACAGGCGCTCCTGGAGGTCCCAGCCACCTACAACATCAATAATATGTTATTATATAAAGGCCACCTACAACATAGACAACAATATGTTATTATACTGACAGGCGCTCCTGGAGGTCCCAGCCACCTACAACAACAATAATATGTTATTATACCGACAGGCGCTCCTGGAGGTCCCAGCCACCTACAACATCAATAATATGTTATTATATAAAGGCCACCTACAACATAGACAACAATATGTTATTATACTGACAGGCGCTCCTGGAGGTCCCAGTCCCCTACAAACAACAATAATATGTTATTGTACATACAGGTCCCCTACAACCTATACAACAACAATGATATTATATATGCAGGCCCCCTACATCAACAAAAATATTTTATTATGCGGACAGATGCTCCTGGAGGTGCCAGCCACCTACAAACAACAATAATATGTTATTATACATACAGACCCCCTCAGCATAGACAACAATATGTTATCATACCGACAGGCGCTCCTGGAGGTCCCAGCCACCTACAACAACAGTAATATGTTATTATACTGACAGGCGCCCTACAACATAGACAACAACACTTTGTTATTTTATATGCAGGCCCCCTATAACAACAATAATATGTTAGTATACTGACAGGCCCCTATAACATAGACAACAACAATATGTTACTATACCGACAGGCGCTCCTGGAGGTCCCAGCCACCTACAACAACAATAATGTGTTATTATAGATACAGGCCCCCTACAACATAGACAACAAGAGTATGTTATTATACCGACAGGCACTCCTGCAGTTCCCCGCCCCCATACAACAACAATAATATGCTGTTATACCGACAGGCGCTCCTGGAGGTCCCAGCCCCCTACAAGAAGAGTAATAATGTGTTATTATACATACAGGCCCCCTACAACATAGACAACAACAATATGTTATTATACCGACAGGCGCTCCTGCAGGTCCCAGCCCCCTACAACAACAATAATATGTTATTATACACAGGCCCCAGCAACAACAATGATATCTTCCTACGCTCCAGCGCTCCTTCAGGTCCCAGCCATCTATAACATAGACAACAATATGTTATTGTACATAATATATATGCCCCCTACAACAACAACAGGTTATTATACTGACAGTCAGAACATCAGTGTATGCCGTCCATCAGGGGTAATGAGTACCTCCACAATCACGTCCATGTAATGTTACACAGACTGTCCCAACCCTTCATCAGCCACTAATGAGGTACATTACCAGGTGGATGTCCTTATGTAAGAACCTGCTCTGGTGCTTACAGCCAGCATAAGGCTTCTGCTGCAATGTGACGTATGGGTACGTAGAATTGGTACGCAGAAACTGGTAGTGGCTAAACTGGTATCCGGAATACAGGCCCTCCTGACTGTAGGCCCCCAGCCCACAGGCCCACGGAACACAGGCCCCCTGCCCACAGGCCCTCCGGATCTGGGGCCCCCTGCCTTTAGGCCACCCTGACTACAGGCCCCCTGTCTGTAGGCACCAAACTCACGTCCAACCCCCTCTTTTAAGTCTCACATCCACTACTTCTTCCTCACGTCCACTACCTCTCCTCACGTCCACTACTTCTTCCTCACGTCCACTACCACTTCCTCACGTCCACTACCTCTTCCTCACGTCCAACCCCCTCTTTTAACCTCTTCCTCACGTCCACTACCACTTCCTCATGTCCACTACCTATTCCTCACGTCCAACCCCCTGCTTTAGCCTCTTCCTCACGTCCACTACTTCTTCCTCACGTCCACTACCTCTTCCTCACGTCCAACCCCCTCCTTTAGCCTCTTCCTCACATTCACTACTTCTTCCCCACGTCCAATACTTCTTCCTCACGTCCACTACCTCTTCCTCACGTCCACTACCTCTCCTCACGTCCACTACTTCTTCCTCACGTCCACTACCACTTCCTCACGTCCACTACCTCTTCCTCACGTCCAACCCCCTCTTTTAACCTCTTCCTCACGTCCACTACCACTTCCTCATGTCCACTACCTATTCCTCACGTCCAACCCCCTGCTTTAGCCTCTTCCTCACGTCCACTACTTCTTCCTCACGTCCACTACCTCTTCCTCACGTCCAACCCCCTCCTTTAGCCTCTTCCTCACATTCACTACTTCTTCCTCACGTCCAATACTTCTTCCTCACGTCCACTACCTCTTCCTCACGTCCACTACCTCTCCTCACGTCCACTACTTCTTCCTCACGTCCACTACTACTTCCTCACGTCCACTACCTCTTCCTCACGTCCAACCCCCTCTTTTAACCTCTTCCTCACGTCCACTGCCACTTCCTCATGTCCACTACCTATTCCTCACGTCCAACCCCCTGCTTTAGCCTCTTCCTCACGTCCGCTACTTCTTCCTCACGTCCACTACCTCTTCCTCACGTCCAACCCCCTCCTTTAGCCTCTTCCTCACATTCACTACTTCTTCCTCACGTCCAATACTTCTTCCTCACGTCCACTACCTCTTCCTCACGTCCACTACCTCTTCCTCACGTCCACTACTTCTTCCTCACGTCCACTACCTTTTTTACTTCTTCCTCACGTCCACTACCTCTTCCTCACGTCCAACCCCCTCCTCTTCCTCACGTCCACTACTTTTTCCTCACGTCCACTACGTAAGGATGGGGGAAGTGGACGTGAGGATGGGGGTAGTGGATGTGAGGAGGGAGGAGTGGACGTGAGGAAGTGGTAGTGGACGTGAGGAAGTGGTAGTGGACGTGAGGAGGGGGTAGTGGACGTGAGGAAGTGGTAGTGGACGTGAGGAAGTGGTAGTGGATGTGAGGAAGTGGTAATGGATGTGAGGAAGTGGTAGTGGACGTGAGGAAGTGGTAGTGGACGTGAGGAGGGGGTAGTGGACGTGAGGAGGGGGTAGTGGACGTGAGGAGGGGGTAGTGGACGTGAGGAAGTTGTGGCCTATAGCCAGGGGGCCTATGGCCAGGGTGCCAAAAGACCGGGGGCCTAAGATCCGGAGGGCCTAAGGGCAGGGTGCCTGTGGTCAGGGGGGCCTGAAGGCAGGGTGCCTAAAGACCAGGTGCCTAAATTCCGTGTACCGGCTAAACTGATGTAGAAAGTATCCACAGCAGTTCTTCTGATTACCAATCTAAGTTATTACATATATAAGTATCATTTACCACTAACTATTATACTCTGGAATAATGTCCATAAGGGTAGACATATCGTACATCCACCATATGTAATCTATTCAGCACAGAATAGTTAGTTCCATGGACCGAAAATGGAAGTCCTGATAGCATTCCTTTTATCAATTAAGGTCATTGGGACTTGACCCTTGTTTATGGGAATATTGTGGGGACATTGTACTGGTACGCCAAATAGTTTCCTCCCCATCCGACCCAGTAGCCATGATGGTATTGTAAACACTGTAACACTCATCATGTGTATTAATGCAATAGGGCGGGGACTGCAGATGGACCATGCAGACCAATGTAAATAACAGAACCAAGTATTTAACCCTCTATGGACGGCATGATACCAGCCCTCATGATGCACCAATGCAGCAATAGCAAATTACTGCATTGATGCATCATGCCAGCCCAATGGAAATTTATCAACACCGTTGTCAGATCCACACAGAGGCATGATACATTTCCTCATGATGCACCAATGCAGCAGTAAGTAGTAGCTTGGTTTCAAGCGCTGCATTCACACTTCATGCCAGACTATTGGTACTTTATCAACACTGTCTGTTTAGCATAATGTGTAAATGTATGATCAGGGGCATCACTCGCCAGGGATGCAATTGTGCATATTGCTAACTGAAGGGTATGGTGCATTAAAGCACTACTCTGACGGTAAAGGGTTAAATGATGCGTCTACCACAGCTGATGCTGCACTGATGGGCTGTAAATATGTTGCGAACTGCTTCTAGGCCACTGTTACTGCAGCCCAGGAAGGGTTAATGTGTATTCTAGACCACTGCAGCAAGAAAATGTGACTTTTTCAAAATAGAGCTGTGTTAACATTGGTCTCAGCAGAATCCTGATAACATTGTTTGTAGTGGCTATGATTGCAAGCATCTCATATCAAGAGATTCACATGCCAATTATTGTTCAAATTGTATATATATTAGAATGCAGGATTTTGTAGGCTATATCCATGTATTTGTTGGCCATGGTTTAAAGATGTTCAAAAACTTCAAATAACAAAAGCCACCCTTTCTTGTTGCATTGGTCTATAGTGTGTTATTGCACTGGTGCCTTCAGACAAAACAAAGACTGGTGCAGAGTAAGATTGTAGATGTACAAATGCTGTAACTGAATGATGCCAGGGTCAAGCTTCTACTCTCTCACAACCAGATGTTGACAATTTTCGGAATAATCAAAATATCAAAAACTGAAATTGGGTCTTGCCATAGATACTCCATGAACATTCTTCACATATAGAATGTGGGATGTGGCAGAGGATGTCATAATAAAAATTTCATCAATTTTGAATAATATATTTTCAGCTCAGTAGGTTAAGTGCTCTCACTGTTTTGGTGGCCTCCTGGTGGTGAGAGGGGTTAACAGTGATGCTCTATAATGCAAATGTGGAATACTGGGGGCCAAGATTTAGGCCCATTTTCCACTAACCGATTTGGAGATGCCGTCGGCTGATACAAAGTCCAATTGACAGGTAGAGCCACAACAACCACATCACACAGAGTACACTAACCAGCGATGTGTTCCAAAGCGGATAGTGGAAAAAGGCCCTAAGCCCTTTCGCACATGTGCTTCATGCCAAGCTAAAGCTAAATGCTTTGTTTTAAACAGCACCATTTATAATTCATAATTAATTGGATTAGATTCAATTGGAGTTTAATTGGATTTAAATGCTGAGTGGTGATGGGGAGTGCTCCGAGTCAGTACCATCCTATCAACGCCGCCCACACACCTTGTCTCATTAGCACCAGCCTTATCAGATTAGAAATCCCGATAGATAAGGCAACCCTATTACTAATGGGATGAATTTAATTACTATAATTGCAATAATAAAACCCCAGAAACACCTACACTTAAATCGTTTTGATGTCACTAGGTCATAACTGTTATATCACCAAAGGCAGTAACCAGGTAAGTATCTAAATATAAATTTTGAGATAAGTCTGATATAGAATTTTTCAAACTTCTCTTTAATGGTAGATCCCATAAGCGACCAGTGGACCATTTTAACTATTCAAACCGCTTTTTTACTGCATGAGTAAGATCCATATGAGTTAAAATTAGTATTGTACCATGTTACTATGTGGGGGGGGGGGGGTTATTTACGTTTGGCTATTAAGTATGCTTAAATTCAATCGACACTGCAGTGCATTAAAAAAGGAAAATGAGAAGGAATGAGGACACAGGGGCGTTGATTAGACTAGGAATTAGTAATGGGCCCATACTCTGCCATTGCGTGTGTTGCCAATATGCACAGATATGAAGGGGCCTGTGATCTGAATTATCACAATTCTAAAAAGATATCTTTGATTCTATTGGTCCACTCACTATGTCCCATATCCTTAGCACAACCATAGCGTACTCATGTGGGGTGTAAAAACGGCCCTCCAAACGCCAGTGCTTTATGCCAGGGGGCCCCCAGAACGTACTAATGTGGGGTGTAAAAACGGCCCTCCAAACGCCAGTGCTTTATGCCAGGGGGCCCCCAGAACGTACTAATGTGGGGTGTAAAAAGGGCCCTCTAAAAGCCAGGTATTTGGATGGATGATGACCCAAAACGCCAGAGGTTTTCACATATTTCAAGAATTTCAATGCAATATATAAGGGCTAGATTACACTAGACTGTTACTACTTCTTTTATTATTTAAATTATGATAAAAGGTTCTATGACTACTGTCTTGATATACTTCATAACTTAATGCTTTATTAGTAGTAATTAACCTTGAAAATCGATAATATCCTAATTTTGCAATATTTGAAATAACATGGTAAATATAGTAGCAAATATTGTGATGATATAATAGCTCAATTCAAATTATTTTGAGTTGTCAGTATGGTTAAATACTTCTAGTTGAGCATCATCTCAAGATTTCATCAGTTATACCATATTATATCATGAATTTCATGCTAATTAGCATCTTTTCCCAATACACATTAGCAGGACTTGGCACTTCTGCCTGTGACATGCATAGAATAGCATTAGAACGTTTTGATACGTTTTTTATACTTCAAATTGGAATTAAAACGTTTTAGAACGTTATGGCAGTGGGGTATAGTACAAGAATTGTATGCTACAACTTTAAAGTAAAACGTTTTAGAACGTTATGGCAGAAGGGTATAGTACAAGGATCTTATGCTACAACTTTAAAAGTAAAACGTTTTAGAACGTTATGGCAGAAGGGTATAGTACAAGGATCATATGCTACAACTTTATAGTAAAACATTTTAGAACGTTATCCTTAGCACAAGCTAATCTAATTATCTGGAAGTCATTTAGTATCACATGACATTATCTAGTACCATTTGATTTTATCTTGTACCATGTGACATCAACTAGTACCATGTGACATTTTCTAGCACCATGTGACATTATTCAGTACCCTGTGACGTTATCTAGCACCATGTGTCATTATCTAGTACCATGTGACGATATCTAGTACCATGTGACGTTATCTAGTACCATGTGACGTTATCTGACACCATGATTGTGACGTTATCTGACACCATCTGATGTTATCTGACACATGTAACGTTAACTAGTACCATGTGACATCAACCAGTACCATGTGACGTTTTCTAGCACCATGTGACATTATCTAGTACCATGTGACGTTATCTAGTACCATGTAACGTTATCTAGTACCATGTAACGTTATCTAGTACCATGTAACGTTATCTGACACCATGTGATGTTATCTGACACCATGTGACGTTAACTAGTACCATGTGACGTTATCTGACACCATGTGACGTTAACTAGTACCATGTGACATTATCTAGTACCATGTGACGTTATCTAGTACCATGTGACGTTATCTGACACCATGTGACGTTATCTGACACCATGTAACTTTAACTAGTACCATGTGACGTTAACTAGTACCATGTGACGTTATCTGACACTATATGACGTTATCTAGTACCATGTGACGTTATCTAATACCATGTGACATCATCTAGTACCATGTGACGTTATCTAGTACCATGTGACGTTATTTAGTACCATGTGACGTTATCTAGTACCATGTGACATTTTCTAGTATTATCAGACATTATCTAGTACCATGTGACGTTATCTAGTACCATGTGACGGAGAACAAGATGAACGGAGAACGGGATGTAGGGAGAACTGGATAAAGGCAGAACAGGATCAAGGCAGAACGGGACAGACGGAGGATTGGATAAATGGAAGGGGATGAACGGGATAAACGGGATGAACGGGATGAAGGGAGAACGGGATAAATAGAGAAGGGGATAAACAGAGAACGGAATAAAGGGAGAACTGAGATAAACGGAGGACAGGATAAACGGAGAACGGGATAAAAGGAGAAAGGGATTAATGCAGAACAGGATAAACAGAGAACAGAATAAACGGGAGAATGGGATGAATGGAGAACGGGATGAACGGAGAATGAGATGCACGGAGAACAAGATGAGCTGAGAATGGGATGAAGGGAGAACGGATAAAGGGAAAACAGGATAAACAGAGAACGGGATAGACGGAGGACGGGATAAACAGAAGGGAATAAACGGGATCAACGGCAAACGGGATGAACAGAGAACGGGATAAACAGCGAACGGGATTAAGGGAGAACGGGATAAGGGGGGAGAATGGGATGAACAGAGAAGGGGATGAACAGAGAAGGGTATGAACAGAGAAGGGGATGAGCGGAGAACAGAATGAAGGGAGAACGGGAAAAAGGGAGGACTTGATAAACAGAGAACGGGATGAACATGATAAACAGAGAATGTGATAAGCGGATAACGTGATAAACGGAGAATGGGATGAACAGAATAAAGGGATAAACGGGATAAACGGAGAACGGGATGAATGGAGAATGAGATGAACGGAGAACGGGATAAGCTGAGAACGGGATGAAGGGATAACGGATGAAGGGATGATGGATAGAGGGAGAACGGGATAAACGGAGAACAGGATAGATGGAGGACAGGAAAAACAGAAGGGGATAAATGGGATCAACGGCAAACGGGATGAACAGAGAACAGGATAAACGTTGAACGGTATAAACGGTGAACGGGATAAACGGCCAAAGGAATGAACGGAAATAGGGATGAATGGAGATGGGGATGAACAGAGATAAGGATGAACGGAGAACGGGATGAGCTGAGAACGGGATGAAAGGAGAATGAGATGAACGGAGAACGGGATGAGCTGAGAATGGATAAAGGGAGAACGGGATAGACGGAGGACGGGATAAACAGAAGGGAATAAACGGGATCAACGGCAAACGGGATGAACAGAGAACGGGATAAACGGCAAACGGGATTAACGGAGAACGGGATAAAGGGAGAATGGGATGAACAGAGAAGGGGATGAACAGAGAAGGGGATGAACAGAGAACAGAATGAAGGGAGAACGGGAAAAAGGGAGGACATGATAAACGGAGAACGTGATGAACGTGATGAACAGAGAACGTGATAAGCGGAAAACGTGATAAAGAGAGAATGGGATGAACGGAATAAAGGGATAAACGGGATAAAGGGAGAACAGGATAAAGGGAGAACGGGATGAATGGAGAATGAGATGGACGGAGAACGGGATGAGCTGAGAACGGGATGAAGGGAGAACGGATGAAGGGATGACGGAGAAAGGGAGAAAGGGATAAATGGAGAACAGGATAGACGGAGGACGGGAAAATCAGAAGGGGATAAATGGGATCAACGGCAAACAGGATGAACAGAGAACAGGATAAATGGTGAACGGTTTGATTGATTGATTGATTGATTGATTTGTTTAACGTCCCAGCGTACATAGACCCTATGGGACTTCTCAGGTTTGATCGGACAATAGGTCCTTTCATTTCTCATCTTAAAGTTGAACGGGATAAACAGTGAAAGGGATAAATGGTGAACGGGATAAACGGCCAAAGGAATGAACGGAAATAGGGATGAATGGAGATGGGGATGAACGGAGATAGGGATGAACGGAGAACGGGATGAGCTGAGAACGGGATGAAAGGAGAATGAGATGAGCAGAGAAGGGAGAATGGGATAGACGGAGGACGGGATAAACAGAAGGGAATAAACGGGATCAACGGCAAACGGGATCAACAGAGAACGGGATAAACAGCGAACGGGATTAACGGAGAACGGGATAAAGGGAGAATGGGATGAACAGAGAAGGGTATGAACAGAGAAGGGGATGAACGGAGAAGGGGATGACCGGAGAATGGAATGACGGGAGAACGGGGAAAAGGGAGGACTTGATAAACGGAGAACGGGATGAATGTGATAAATGGATAATGGGATAAACGGAGAACTGGATCAACGGGATAAAGGGAGAACGGGATAAACAGAGAACGGGATGAATGGAGAATGAGATAAACGGAGAATGGTATGAACAGAGAAGGGTATGAATTGGAAGGGGATGAGCGGAGAACTGAATGAAGGGAGAACAGGATAAACGGAAAACAGGATTGACGGAGGACGGGAAAAACAGAAGGGGATAAAGGGGATAAATGGGATCAACGGCAAACGGGATGAACAGAGAACAGGATAAAAGGCAAACGGGATAAAAGGTGAACGGGATAAACGGCCAAAGGAATGAACGGAAATGGGGATGAATGGAGATGGGGATGAACGGAGATAGGGATGAACGGAGAACGGGATGGACGGAGATAGGGATAAACGAAGAACGGGATGAACGGAGAATGAGATGAAGGGAGAACAGGATAAAGGGAGAACAGGATAAAGGGAGAACAGGATAAAGGCAGAACAGGATAGACGGAGGATTGGATAAACGGAAAGGAATGAACGGGATAAAGGCAGAACAGGATAAACAGGATGAACGGGACGAAGGGAGGACGGGATAAACAGAGAATGGAATAAAGGGAGAACTGAGATAAACGGAGAACGGGATAAACGGAGAACTGGATAAAAGGAGAATGGGATAAATGCAGAACAGGATAAACAGAGAACAGGATAAACGGGAGAATGGGATGAACAGAGAACAGGATGAATGGAGAATGAGATGAAAGGAGAACGGGATGAGCTGAGAACGGGATGAAGGGAGAACGGATGAAGGGATGACGGATAAAGGGAGAACGGGATAAACAAAGAACGGGATAGACGGAGGACGGGATAAACAGAAGGGAATAAACGGGATCAACGGCAAACGGGATGAACAGAGAACGGGATAAACTGCAAACGGGATTAACGGAGAACGGGATAAAGGGAGAATGCGATGAACAGAGAAGGGTATGAAAAGATAAGGGTATGAACGGAGAAGGGGATGAGCGGAGAACAGAATGAAAGGAGAGCGGGAAAAAGGGAGGACGTGATAAACGGAGAACGGGATGAACGTGATAAACAGAGAACGTGATAAGTGGATAATGTGATAAACGGAGAATGGGATGAACGGAATAAAGGAATGAACGGGATTAAGGGAGAATAGGATAAACGGTGAACGGGATAAACGCCTAACGGGATAAACGGCGAATGGGATAAACGGTGAACGGGATAAACGGCGAACGGGATAAACGGCGAACGGAATGAACGGCGAACGGGATAAACAGAGATGGAGATGAAGGGGATAAAGGGAGAACGGGATGAAGGGAGAACGGGATAAACGTGACATTAGGCCAAAAAAGAAAGTTGTGTACTAGCATCAAGTTTTGTCTTTGCAACTATTTGGCCAGAGTGTACCAATGTGTATTTGGAACTTATTTCAGACCAGATAATGTGTACCTACTATGTTTCATAACACAAGTGCCAAAACGTTCTAAAACGTTATGTTTTTGCAACTATGTTGCCAGAGTGTACCAATGTGTATTTGGAACTTATATCAGACCTGTTAATGTGTATCTAGTATCTTTCATAACACAAGTGCCAAAACGTTCTAAAACGTTTTGTCTTTGCAACTATGTGGCCAGAGTGTATTAATGTGTATTTGGAACTTATTTCAGACCTGTTAATTTGTATCTAGCTAGTATCTTTCATAACACAAGTGCCAAAACGTTCTAAAACGTTTTGTCTTTGCAACTATGTGGCCAGAGTGTATTAATGTGTTTTTGGAACTTATTTCAGACCAGATAATGTGTATCTACTACGTTCCATAACACAAGTGCCAAAACGTTCTCAAACGTTTTGTCTTTGCAACTATGTGGCCAGAGTGTATTAATGTGTATTTGGAACTTATTTCAGACCAGTTAATGTGTATCTAGTATCTTTCATAACACAAGTGCCAAAACGTTCTAAAACGTTTTGTCTTTGCAACTATGTGGCCAGAGTGTACCAATGTGTATTTGGAACTTATTTCAGACCAGTTAATGTGTATCTAGTATCTTTCATAACACAAGTGCCAAAACGTTCTAAAACGTTTTGTCTTTGCAACTATGTGGCCAGAGTGTACGAATGTGTATTTGGAACTTATTTCAGACCAGATAATGTGTATCTACTACGTTCCATAACACAAGTGCCAAAACGTTCTAAAACGTTTTGCTTTTCCGACTAGAGCTACCAGAGTAGGAGAATGTGTATCAGGCATGGAAATTTAAATTGAATAAAGAGGAAAATCATGTCTTGAATACACATTATTACGTTCTGGTAGCCAAAAACTTGAAAAATCCATTACACATAATACACTCTGGCAGTCCCTTGCCAGAAAGCACTGGCGTTTTGAGGGCCATTTTTACACCCCACATCAGTACGTTCTGGGGGTCCAAGGACAAAAAGCACTGGCGTTTTGAGGGCCATTTTTATACCCCACATCAGTACGTTCTGGGGGTCCCAGGACAGAAAGCACTGGCGCTCCTAAGGATATATACCTCATATCTCGTAGTTTCCACAATGGTTGTAAACACGGCCATCTTTAAACTATCCCCACAATGTGTGCCAACAGAAATGAGCACCACACTAATTAGTTTCTTGTTCTGCGTCTTATCTGCTATCGGCCTGATTAAACAGCAATAAACACGGACAGGGAGCTAATCTCCCCCCCCCTACCCCCGTCTCCTCCCAGACTCCCCCTGCAGGCCACTCTCACTAGCCAGCTACTAGACTATGCTCCTAAATATCTGCCTACAGACGGTCAATCCACCTTAGAGCTCACCTATAGGCAATACTCTTAAGATAATACTGATATAAGATAATTGATTTTTTTTCTATTTTTGAAGGAATTTATTAAAGGACATATTAAGACATGTCTTTGTGGAAGAGCGTGAGGGATGTTCTACAGATAGAAGAGCAGAGAAGTGCTGCTTTTTTCCCTTCTTTCACTGAAGATCTCCTATAGTCCATACAGGTTTGGACAGGGGTACGCTACGAGTCACTGCTAGGGAGAGTGTCTCGCCGCCTACGAATTTCTATAAGATAATCTAGCATTGGCTCTACCATCTACAGACCTATCTTTCAGCACGAATACCAGCAGACTACCAATAACAACGTTACAAAGACTACACAAATACTAACCTAGACACCAATCTCTTACACACACTGCACAGACAATCTTCAGGCTGCAGAACTTAGTCAGTACATACTATCATACTAGTCAGTAGTACCTAATCAAGTCGGTCCTTTTCTGAATTGTATTTTAGGGAATTTACAGTGCACTCATGATACAATCTATGTTCAGTGAACATAATGGCATTATATTGACAGTAGTATTGGGGCAGTAGTGTGGAGGGATGTACAGGGGCCGTCCATAAAGTATGTCACGCTTTTTTGGGCCATTTTGAACACCCCCCCCCCCCACCCCCATGTCACGCTTTGTCACACTTCTTCGGACACCCCCCAGAAAAGTATGTCACAAATCTGCTGACACCCCCCCGTCTGCATATAGTTAGGTATTGATCACTCTAGTCTCATAAAAGAGTATATATGCATAATATTAATCCAGTATTTGTTTATAAGGTTTATTACAATTAGATGTTATCAAAATGTGTTACGGTATGAGATCAGTCAAATATTTAGAGCCAATGTTAAATGGGTTTTATTGACTAGACCCCTTTGATTACAACTGTTCAAATTGGCAGTATTGTGTTCACACTGATAGCCATGGCACCCTAGATCTTTGTGGCTGAAGTATCCTTGATCTCTGGATTCTTGACAGTATTCACAGGAATAACAGGTCTGCCACTGCTATCCTCTGACTCCTCTTGTATTGGAAGACCTGTGGCAGGGTTGGATTCAGGAATTTGAGAAGAAGGGCGCTTGATGGAGGGGGTCAATTCCACCAAATAATTCTATATCTACATGAGTTTGTACACCAATGTATGACAGCAAAATCATGGAACAACCTGGATATTGCGTACAAATACAATGTCATATATTGACAGTAGTATTGGGGCATACTGCAGTGGTGTGGATGGATGGACGAGGCAGAAAGGGTCATGTTTGTATACTAAATACCCCTCTATCCATCCTAGGGTATGCAAACAGTACCTGACACCATCTAACCATGGGGTAATATGGGTAATGGATACAATGCTATATATTGACAGTAGTATTGGGGCATAATGCAGTGGTGCGAAGGGAGAGAATAGGAGGGGACATGTGCATCAAGTGCTCCCCCATCCACCTGAGGGTCTACACTCAATGTATGACAACAGAATCATGGTACCGGTATAACTTTGATGTTGCATACAATATTGACAGTAGTATTGGGTACAAGTCAGTGGTATGGAGGAGGGGACTTAGACACTAGTCCTTTAGCCTGGACGTAAATCTACGATGGGCTCTACCCATCACCCCCCCCCCCCCTCTCCCCTAGTGGTATTGGGGCATAATGCAGTGGCAGAGGAGGGGGTCATGTGCCGGGTTATGCGCATCAAATAATCCTCCATCCAACCAAGGCTGTACACCAAAATGATATTGCATACAATGTAAAATAGTGACAGTAGGATCAGGGCATACTGCAGTGGTGTTGAGGGGGTTCATAGGGGTAGAAGGTGTGTGGCAGGTATGGCTGTAACCTACAGAAGGCTTAGAGTAGCAGCAGCAGCAGCAGCAGCAGTAGGCATTGCCAGGTTGGTGGCATTGCCTACATTGCTGCCTCTTGGTGGTCGGCTAATGTATGCAGTATGCTGCACTCAACGCCTCCCCTGACCAGAGACACCAGAGGAGGGATTTATAACCCTTTAAGGGCTGCATAATGCTTATCAGCATGATGCTTTAATGCAGCACCACGAGTAAATCGCCAGTGCTGCAATTATGCATCATGCCAGAGAGCGATACACTCCCGGGGTGTCAGTCAGCATGATGACCCGAATCCAAGACTGGTGCGACGTAAATGAACATGATGCGATGCTGCATGATGCGGTATCGGTAAAGGGTTACTACGACACCAGGCTTACCTGCAGGCCTGCACAGGGCAGCCATAACTAGCAGCACAGCAGTCCTCCACATGATGCAGCAATGGTAATCCTCCCCTTGATATTGAGCTGCTCCTCCACAATGAGCTGCTCAATGCCTTGTGGTGGTGGTGGTGGTGGGTGGTGGTGGTAGACACAGCGTCCCTGTGACCTAGTTCCACACGAGCTGCTCCCACTGCCTGCTGCCTCCACTGCTGCCTGCCTCGCTCTGCCTGAGCAGCTCCTCCTTCGCTGTCCTCGGTCTCAGTCCAGGCTGCTGCCGCTGCTGCCGCTGCTGCTGCTGCTGTGCTGCTGCTGTGCCCCGGGAAGGGGGGCACTCCATTAGTCTGCTGCTGCTGCTACTGTTGCTGCTGCTACTGTTACTGGTGCTGCTACTGTTACTGCTGCTGCTGTTACTGCTGCTACTGGTGCTGTTGCTGTTACTGCTGCTGTTACTGCTTTTGCTGCTGTTACTGCTGCTGCTGTTACTGCTTCTGCTATTACTGCTGGTGCTACTGCTGCTGTTACTGCTGCTGCTGCTGTTACTACCTGTTGAAACGTGGCCCTAATTGATCTTGTTGGTAACACAATTGAATTTTGATTTAAGTTAGTATATCCGATGTATGGGACAAAGAGAAGGATTTCCCTAAAAATGAGTCCGAATGTTCACAAATGATACATTTGACTTCCTATCTGCTCCATTCTCCCTAATTCCCTCTGATTTTGCTCTAATTCGATTTTATTGACCAAGATATGGTCATTTTAGAGTAAAAGCGTGCACTCTTTTATTCCCCCCATAGATAATGCACTAGAAAAGCCCATGGTTGGGGGACAGTGGATCTTTTTGTGAGCTATTAACACCCATTAATGATATTTAATTTACCTCTATTCTGTACATATTTTACTTTTACAGTGTTTGGAGTACATTTAAGTAAGATTTAGAATTTGAAGAAAAATCGGATATACCCATTTTTACCAATTTAGATATCAGTATCTCTAGGCAAGAACATTACAGATTCATATATGATAGGGAAGGATGAACTCTCCCCCTAGCTGCTGATATGTCATATAATATTACACCATGTTTTACAGCTAAGAATTCAATGAATCCATTTTCGTTGTTAAGCATTATGACAGCTAAGGGGAAGAATGCTGCCTCGGCTGTGGCTGCTGCTCCTGTTGTTGCTGATATTGTTGTTGTTGTTGTTGTCGCTGCTGCTGCTGTTGCTGCTGTTGTTCCTGCTGCTGCTGCTATCAAACACAAACACAACCACCCACCATAAGTGATGAACTGTTCCTACAGTGATGGGGCAGGGCCTAGAGATACTTGTGTAGTTGGATGTATGTATGATTTTCATCTAAGGCTCTGTCCCATGAGGTTGTAACAATTGAAACGTCTTTTACCGGGTGTAGTCTTTGACCTGTGTAGTCTTTGACCGGGTGTAGTCTTTGACCAGCAAGTTTTAAATTTTCTGTCCACATAGCCCCCATTTCAGCTCCTTTGAAACTTGCTGGTCAGAGACTACACCCGGTCAAAGACTACATAGGTCAAAGACTACACCCGGTCAAAGACGTTTCAATTGTTACAATCTCATGAGGCAGAGCCCTAAATACAGTGCGTCTCCTCTGAGTCTCCAGTCTGACTATTTGACCTTACACATCCGGCTACACCCCCCTCCCCCTCTACACTCAAACCTCTGCGTTAACCTTGGTATTGGATACCAGCAGTTAAGTCATCAATCGTTGTACCACCTCATCCATTTGTAATTATCATCTATATCTATTTAGTCTAGTAACAGACTGTCACCTAAGCAGCGAAACTGGGTGGAACCAATATGGTTATCTAAACTTGTTAAAGAGTACATGTATGTTAAACTATAAGTATCAACTTGACTGGATGGATTACCCCTACAGAATTAACCAGGAAGACCTTCATGTATCACTATGTGATGATTGGTTTAATAAGAAAATTAAATTTTAAAAAAATAGACAAGTACACAATTCAGTTCTTTCTTACACATTTTATTAGAACAATGCCATTCGGGCTAGCTATCAAGAACTCAGAAAAGATTGACAGAAAATACAAAGCAAATGAATTTCACACTTTCAACCGGAAGTTCAATTCATGACTTCTGGGTATAGTAAATGCATAGGTATGTATTTGTGTTATTCAGCGACAGGATGTGAACACATAATGTTACCATCAATGTCCTATCCAGGCTGGAAAATGCAATAAAACCGTGAAACAAACTAATTGAATGTTTCCATAATATGATAAAGGTAGGCATATCAAGGCCTTTGAACAAATTTGAAAACTGGCCAAAGAACAAAGTGAACTATTAACAGTACATACCGTGCATTTCTACATTTGGTGGTGTTTAGAACTAATCAACATAGATGAGAAATATATGGGAGAAGACTAAATCCATGATGGCCGCCATGGTTGCTAGGATACAAGCCGAACACACCAATGTTTTAACAGTAGGGCTCCCTCTAATGGCTTATCACTGCGCTCGGTCTTTTGAGCAGTTGTCCCACTTTCCACACATACATGTATATAGAGTGAAAGGATACAAGTTCACATGGCTTCTATATGTCAGCGATGACTCAGCCATATGAATTCGGAGGGGGCCAGCTTGCCATTATGACATCAAGTCTCCAGCTTCAACACTAAATGTCCCCATCAAACAGTAACAGGTGATAACACACTAACACAATGGATTAGATACACTCATATTACTCTATACTCTATAACTATATTACAGTATTATGTTACATACTAACTATATTACAGTAGAAAGCTGAGGTAGCTTGTCTAAGCTTTAAGCACAGCTGATGCCATATATGGACATATATGTTAATATATATGTTCTTAAACCTATCACAGTCAGTACACACAAACTATTAACTAACATACAAACACTACAATTAATACAACTGTTAACAAAAACACAAAACTAAATACTACTGTCAACAATAACATAACCAACTACTGTGCGTTTGTGACAATGACACATGGAAACATCCACACAGATAACACGGGTTCAATATTGTAGTAGTACACCTAAATGAACACCGTTATTTCACTCATGATAAATATGTCCCAGTCCATATAATATAGTTAAAACCTAATTTGAAATCAGTAACAATCAATGGTTACCTCTCATAGAGTCAAGGGGACATCTATAGAATTAACTGCTTCTCCATTGGTTTTCCATAAAGTACATGTACCCACAAAATACCAGCCAGGACACTGCTGTAATCAGTCTCTTATCTTGTAAATATAATTTTTCTCAGATACAATCTCAGTTCTCTTTCTGATATCGTAAGGGCCCATGTCTCTGGCAGTCTGCTATTATAAGAGCTCCTAGCTGTTGAATGGAGTTGGCCTTGCTCTTTGTATGGCCTAGCCTTGTGACCATTGCTGCCTATATCCCGTGTTGTTTCTAGTTATTGGAGCCAAGTCAATGGTAGCAATCCCTGGTGTTAATCTCCACAGTCTCCCACTGGTGTCATTCTTTGGTACCACTGTCTCTTCCTGGTGTCATTCTGTGGTACCACTGCTCTCCCCCTGGTGTCATTCCATGGTACCACTGTCTCCCCCTGGTGTTGATCTCTAGTATCACTGGCCCCCCGATGACGTCACGGCTTACTGGACGGCACAGTTGTCCTGGACGGCGGTGACCATGTCGTTACCCTGGGTAGATCTGGGCGGGGGTCTCCCTATCTCCAGCGGCGGGGGTGGGAGGGGAGGCGGCATCCTGTACGGCCGCCGGGCGATGTTATTAGCCAAGGCATCTGTAGGAGAAGGGGAGAGGGTTGTTATAGTGTGAACTTCTTTAAAGGGCACTCTCACGGCTGCGAATTATGAGTGGGATACGCTTGATTGTAGCTTTTATCAACACGTCATTGGACATCCTGAGATCAATTATGTATATTACAGTGCTAATTATATCATGTTCAAAAGACATAATTTCAATGACAGGTGACCTTTAAATATTTGATTTTTTAAAACCCAAAGCAGAGGTATATGAGTTGAAATAAATGATTAAACCACCCATGCTCTATACCGACTCTGGGCTGTGTATATCTTAAATGCTGTACAAAGGTATATGCAGCTACCGACGGATAGGCCACTAGCGCAATAAATTTTAGACCAGTCACATTCTCTGCGGGATTCATTCTCCGATTTTATATTATAATACAGTCAGGTGATTGGGCTACAGGATATCCTTAATTAATTACAGGTAGCTTAAATATGCATGGAAATTACACTGTTGTGCGGCATGATAATGTGACCATGTAAAATATCTGCAATTCGATGTGAATATAGTTCTAAAAATTCAGTGACAAAACAATAAGGCATGCAAACTATGATACAAAATAAACTATAAACAAGACAAAACACTTGGCTTCAGCTATAGGAATCAAATGAAAACCATGTAAAAAAAAAAAGCAATACATTTTGATTAAATCAAAATGAACGTAACAACCGATGCTTGACTTGAATTACAGGTATCTAAGGGAATTTAATGGCGTGCATCTAGTGTAGATTTAACCATTTAAGGACAACATAATGCCTAAAATGTCCATGTTCATTTTTCGTCATGATTTACCAACATAGGGGAGGCAACTTCCATTTGCAGCGTCAGTGAGTACCGTAAAACCTCGCGCGTAGGCCGCAGCTCCGCAAGTCAGATCACCAGTACGGCTTATAGGTTCAGGACAAAGTCAGGGTGCGGCTTATATGCAATTTTTTAGATGTATACTACAGTACTAAAGTCGCCATAATCAGACCCCCTGTGTGGCTTTTACGCGAGGTTTCACGGTATCTTGTATGCTGTAATATTACATCATGCCGACCCTACGAGAGTGTATCAACTCTGAAGGGTTGACATGATGCATGAATGCAGCACTTACGAGTTACTTACCAATGTGGCATGAATCATGAGGACAAAAGGGCACATGCATTAAAGCACTGTACTGCCATCAACGTATAAATCAAACATGATAATTGAATTGTGTATTTGCTGTACATGTACAGTTATTATATGGGAGTGTGTGTGTGCGCGTATATGAGATGGGCCGGGACACGTATAGTGAGAGATACATAAAAATGACACTTACACTGATGAACCTGAAAAACCAGTAAACATTAATTCTGACATATATACACTGTTCAAAGCAGACATAGACATAACTTCAGTCAAGCCTCATTTCCTCGGAATTAAAAAAATGCAAGGGAGTATGTCTGAGGAAGCAAATTATTCTAGGAATTAAGTCCAAATAGAACGGAACATACAAGGGCCGTTGCCAGGCCGCTATTTGGGGAAGTGAGACATCCAAAGTAGTAAATGTATCAAGTAGTGAGGGTCGACTGTACTTGGGTAGGATTCCAGGTACATATGCACTGCTTCATGTTTCAGAGACTAATTTACACATTTAAGTGTCACTAGACTCCTGTTTTAACTTCTAAGAGTCTATAATTTTACTAGTAGCAACTGGTATATTGAACAGACAGATACAAAGTAAATTGCTAGCCAAATTGCTTAAATTTCTTAACAGTGATACCTCGGTCCCACCCCCACCCCGACCCCTTCGCGTTGAAAATTAGTTATAAGCCCAATCTAGGTCAGAGCTCAAAATTTGTTAACCTCCCCTTCGCTCCTTCCCAATCCCTTAGGCCACTCAAAAAATAGAAGTTGCTTCTCATCACCTGGCAGTGAAAAAAATGATGAGGGTGCTTATTATCGTATCTCTTATTTTTATTGACGGCTAAAAGGCATGGGAAAATTAAGACTTTTCGCTAAGAATGTTCACATTTTAGTAGTAAAGAGTTTAGTGATCCACAAAATTTGTTTAATTGTAAGTTTCTCCTAGCGTACTGCATTCCTGGCAGTATTAGCTTTGATTTGATACCAAATATGCCAATATTTGTCCACCTTTTGACATATTTTTTATCAAGAATCTTAAAAAACAAAAATTCCCCAAATCACGATGTTTATGATGCGCGCGGTGATGAATAACCATTTTATTTTTTGAGTGACCTTAGGTAAAACCCTGCCCCTTCTAGGTTGGGAGATCCCATAGATCTGTGTGCAGAAAATGGCGGTTAGAGCTGTATTGTCCTCAGGTTACATGGTGGAGTGGGTGGTCACTGAGATAGCCTGGTTAGGTAACAGCTGTAGATATAGCCCTGTACGACCCATCACAATGGTATCACATTCAGTACGTTAGATAACCTATCAGCTCTGTAAGGTAAGCCGTAACAGCATACCTACTGGTGCTTTAATTCAATTTGGGTAGATTCACCATGAGTCGGTTACATATACCCTGAGACGAATTATGCAATTCTAAGTCATCCATGTACCATAACGACTTTTACTGTTTGTTTTTGGAAAGAATAACTAAACGCCACTATTATTCACAAATACAGAGCTTGAAATGCGCTAATGACCACACCATCAAGTGCCCGTCTCAAGATGTGCGTCCGACTCCTGGTGAATCTACCGTTTGTCCTTTGTTGTCTTGATAAATCATGCGACTCTGCTAGCAATGGTTGCATTAATGCATCATGCCGACCGTACATCTGGGTTGATCAATACACGAGGGATCGTCATGATGCATGAATATAACCCTGGTGAATCATGCAGGGCTGCATTCATGCATCATGACGACAAAGGGCATGATGCATCAAAGCACCATGTGGCCCCTACACTGAAAAAGTAAACTTGTCTCCAGACTCGTTGAAGTGATTATCATAAAATAAACGAGTGAAAAGTTTTCTAACCTATCAGGTTACCATCCCACAAATAGAATCTGGAGCTGGCAAATGTCAGGTTTTGGGCTGGTACATGCCAAGTGGGTCTTCTATATCCAGCTAGAAGACCCGCTTCCTTGTCACTTAGACAAGTTTTTGACTCATTTATTTTATGACTGTCACTTGGAAGAGTCTCGAGACAAGCTTACTTTTTGAGTGATACAGGGTTGACATCAAACAGTAGTGGCTGTAGTACAGGTACATGATAAGGATAAGGTGACGTGAAGAACGCACCTCATACACTGATACTACTGATAATAGGGGCCACTACAGTATGTGTTACATAGCGTTATATGGACACTGGGTAGCATGTCAATTAATGAGTCCCCCGACCTGTTTAGGGACATGGGAGACAGAGAACAAAGGGATGGAACAGATGGGAGTGAGAGAAGGCGAATGTAATTTGCAATGAGACAAGGTTTAAAGAGAGCAAATGTCAGAGTGTTGTCAACAACAATAGCATTATCTGTACATGTAAAGAGAGAAGAAAGAATGGAAGAAAGAAAGAAAGAAAGAAAGAAAGAACGAAAGAAAGAAAGAAAGAAAGAAAGATGGAAAGAAGTACTAAAGGAAGGAAATTGAGGAAGAAAAGGAGAGCTAGTGAATGGGGGAGAAGGACAGGTCAGGAAGGGGGGTACGGCCATAAAGAGAGGCAGAGGGAAAGAAACAGAGACAACGGGAGGGGAGAGAGGCCGTAGAGGGTCTGAGAGGGAGGAGGGAAGAAAGGGGATGGGGGGGATGGAGGGGTACCTGGGAGGGAGAGGGCGAAGGGGACGGAAGAAGTGGGAGTAGGGACGGAGAGAGTGAGAGTGGGACTGGGAGGGATCCAGGAAGGGAGAGGGGCACGAAAAGCTATGATTTAAGGCATGGCGAGCAAGGTTGAGGCAAAGGGAGAGACAGCGATGACCGGAGAAACGGAAGAGAAACTGGTAGTCCCATGAAATCATCTATATAAGATATAACCTCAAACCCCGACGTACCTAGCGCGCCGCCTGCGAGCGTCTCAGCGATGCCTCCCGCGCCCCAGATGCGTTCACACTCGGAGCAGTTCCGGCAGCGGTAACACTGACAGTGGCAGTTGATTCGGAAACATCTCATGCCCCGACAACACATGGTGATCTACGAACGCAGCCAGAAGGCCGCACGTCCAGGTCAGGTGTCACCACGCAGCGTCTTGGCAGAACGCGCCGGTACCCGCAACTAGAATGGGAAATACAGAATAGTTAGATAAATAGACATAGTGTATGGCCCAATATGTAAGGAACATCATGATACTTTTTGGGGAAATACATAGATACCTGCTGATATGCCATAGACTGAGGTGATATATTACTCCCCTACTGCAGATACAGGTGCCATGGGCGGCATACTCACCCAGTGCTACCCTGTGGAGAGCCCCTGGGCGCCGTGGATGCAACACCCTACTAATACTGAGTACTAATAGATATGCGAACTCTGGCTCTGGCGAGCCTTGGGGCCCTTGATGGGGGGGTCCCCATGTCGCATGTCGATTTTAAGAAATGACCATGTCGCATGTCTATGTCGCTTAATAATGCTCATGTTCCATGTCGATTTTAAGAACTGTCAATGTCCCATGTCACTATCATTTTAAGCCTCATGTCACATGTCACTAGACCCTATGTCGCATGTCGATTTTAAGAAATGCCCATGTCGCCATATCGAATTTAGGGGTCTAGAGCCATAGCCTTCTCCATCCGCAGTAGTCTACCTATGCATAATGCCGACCATTCCAGAGCGTATCAACGCCGTGGCAATGTTGGAATGTTTGAATGCAGCATGGGTGCATAACACAACAGAGCTACTTTTATGCATCACAACGACAAAGGGTGTAACGCATTGAATGACTGTTTTTAAACATTTTTTTTGTATTGTTTATTTATCCTGATATTTATAGGCTTGCCTTGCAGCGTGCCCGTATAAGTAAATACCAGCCTTATTGGTCTGTGAATATATATCTTATAAGAGAATCATACATAGGTAATACTAGGTACTACCTTATGGATGTGTATTAGGTATTTACCCTATGTTAGTATGTCCATAGGACTTTCTGGATAATACTAAGTCCTTATAACTAGCTGAGGATGATATAACGTAATAAAGTATATTAGAAATACACTTTTGAGCTGTGCAGTCCCTCAAAGGCTTGATTTCCGCCGGGACGCACACAGTACGAAGTGACAATATATGTGGCATATGCATTAGGTGTTGGGTTAACAAACTGACTTACAGAGGTACACTTGTACTGGGAATTAAATTCCACGAACAAATCGTAACACTTAAAGTTCATGTTACGCAACTACTACGGTGTATTTACAATTACCTTATTGCTTGCGACGTGTATAAACCTCATCGTCGCTAAGACTGCATTGATGGGGGTTTTACCGTTTAGATATGACTTTAAAGGAGCAATATCATCACTCGCGGTGTTAACCCATAGTAGACTAGAACAGTACTTGAATTGTGAGTGGGACACGCTCGGTGATTGTGCCACTTTAAACAAAGATCTGATAGATGACACTACCATTAAGCTGATAAAATAGTTATTATCATGTATCTGTGCACGCACACCATGTATACCAGGGAGTAGGGACAATATAGGTATACTGTGGGTCCTGTTGCATAAGCGTAGGCCCTGGGGCTAAGACCAAACTCTAACTAAAGTGCCCACCAGTTTTGAACAATTTGAGTGGTCCAATGCATTAACCGTTAGGTCTTTTTCATACTGACCAGATTTATCAAAAAGGTTTGTAATTGGGCAAAATGCTGACGTGCCAGGGAGATGTGGGGTGTTTGTTGTCACAACATAGATGTTGGCTGTACAGGTATTACACGTGTTACTCAATCCAGGGACTTTGTTGGTCCAATGTCGACGTGTTCCCGAGTAGCTGAGATTAACATATAACATGGTCGGGTACACCTCAATTATGTACAGTAACTCTTAACCATAACAGAAGCCCCTTAGCACTTTGAGGGTAGGATAATGCTGTAATATGCTATGCCCTGTGGATTCATGATGCATGAATGTAGGGTAGGCGAGTCAGAACAAGACAGGCCTGCATTCATGCATGCATCATGCCTACCCTACCATATAATGATACACTCCCCAAAAGAGTTGGCATGATGCAGTTATACTCATCAGCGATACACTGTTATATTGTTACTAAAGATAAACACAGATCATTTTGGTATCATGTCGTCCTTAAAGGGTCAACAAAACACGTGGTATTACCATAAACATAGAGCCCTCCGAACAAAGGCTCTAACATATGTGGATATAAGTTCTCTAGTCTGGGGTTTCCAGTATCCGGTCTATTGGTTATCAGAGCATTACTTGTTCTTAGTTATTATACCATTGGACGACCCCCTTCATCATAAGGAGTAGTCATTGATTAAAGGGGCATTCTCACCACTCGCACCGAACCACATAGTAGACTAGAACAGTACTAGCATTCTTTTTACATAGAGAGAGTACCAGGAATGATTCTCGAATCGACAAATCAACTCGCAACTCACAAGATTGACTCAACAATTCCTCCATTGACTAGGAATATCAAGAAGTTGTTGGATATTCCTCTTAGAAAGCCATTTTCTGAGGTCAATAAATTATTCAGGCCTCTGAGGTCACCGGGAGTTTGTTATTCTTGAAAGAATTTGTAAAAATTTAGAAAAAAGATAGCAAAAGGAAAAAAAAAATCTCCAAAATTGGGAACAAATTGCTAGGGTCGGCTCTTTTTTTACTCTAGGGTTGGGTTGTCTGAAACACCTTTTTTTGGGGGCCTTAGAGTGTTTCATTCCACTTTCAAAGCGCGTATGACTTTAGACCACAAGTTGAAATCTCCGAGAGCCTTTAAAAGCGTATTTAATATGTACAGCAAGCTTTAAGTCATTCAAAACATATGCTTAACCCTTTACATCAGAGTCGTGCTTTAGTGAACTATGCCTCTAACTAAGCATCTAACTTGTTTGTATGTTGCATCAATGCATCGTGCATAAGGTCGAGACATTCCAGTTGGTTCAGCACTGTGCACCAGTGATGGCTCTAGACCCCTAAACTCGATATGGCGACATGAGCATAATTCAAAATCAACATGCGACATGAGGCCTAGTGACATACGACATGAGGCTTAAAAAGGTAGTGGCAGAGGACATGGACAGTTCTTAAAATCGATATGGGACATGAACATTACTAAGTGACATAGACATATGGCACTTCTTAAAATCGACATGTGACATGGCGACCCCCCCCCCCCCATCAAGAGCCCCCCCCCCCCCCCCCAATAAAGTACTGCCATTGGTGAGTAACTCGCTGATACTGCAAATGAACCTGACCCTTGAGGTATCATGCCGTCACTAAAGGGTTAGGCCGGGATTAACCCTATAAGGACGGCATGATACCTTAATGCATTCAAGTATCATGCCGACCCTACGGGGTTCAGACACTCCCGTAGAGTCAGCGTGATGCACTAATGCAGCACTGGTGAGTTACTCGCCGGGGCTGCATTGGTGCATCAAGACAACAAATGTCTTAAGTGACATGCGTCCTTAAAGTTGCAGACCTCGGTACCCTTCCAGCGGCAGTCAGAGTGGAGCCGGGACAGGTACTAAGCCCTATATATAGGGGCGCTGGGGCTTTAAAGGGTTAAGCCTTTGTGTACCTGCAGGTGGCCAGGGCTGTGACCTCTGGTGTGGTCACGTGACCTCTGGTCCCGTTACGGTAATGTGTGGTGAGTCCCGGTGAGTCTTGTTGACAGGAGAGATCAGGACAGTCTGACCACAGGCCAAGTTAGGGCCTGGTCTTGTTGTTAAACATAGGAGGGGGTGGTGGGGGGGGGGGGGGGGGGGAGGTGGATTAGCTTTTTGACCCTACTGTAGAATGAGTGACCAACACTACTGCAGCAGGCTACTCTTTTTAAAGTATAGAAAGTGTTCTTCTATTTGCCTGGTCCTACCTACCTGGGCTAGTACCAGGAGGCAGAGCCAGACAAACCATGGCCTTTGCTATCTCAGACATGGTTTACTGAGGAGAGATCACAAGGAAGACTAGTCAATTTGGAATCGACTGTACGAATGTACAGTCGATGATAGACCCTGCTCTAATCACTGGGGGTCCTGCTATGTGCCAGAGGGGTTGTCTTATAAACCACTGGTGTACTATCATATAATCAACAAACAGGCACATATCTGAGTGGATATGGAAGGCTAAGTGTCTAGAGATAAGCATGGAACCTTCTTTGGCCCTGTAAACCTTTTACTTTGTCTATAATGAGGTCCTGTAGTTCACCCACAGTCAAAACATGGGGATCTCTCACCAGCCCAATATTGCTATACTGGGCTGGCTCGCTAGCTAAAGGAAGACTACCAGCAAGAAGGCCCTGACCTGCACACATGGGCAGCGGCTACCAATACAGCTTGGTTAGTGACAATCACAGTATTCCACAAAGTTACCCCTCAAGTTATGTCGCCTTTTACGAATTGGGTATGCCCATTGGTATTATGGAAGGCTCCCGATGAAGTTATTCTACTCCTTCATGCCCCAATCATGAAGGACCCCACTAACACAGGGGTCTACTTCCAACCTGGGGGGGTACTCAATTTTTTCTCACACGGGTGTGCAGCTGGCCCTTTTTGAATTTTGATCAAAAGTGACCCTTGTTGCGAAGAATTTTGGCAAAAGTGACCCTTTTTTTTTGGGGGGGGGGGTTGTTGAAATATCCAAAAAGTGACCCTTGGTCAGGGGGATTTTGGTGACAATTGACCCTTGGTGAGGGGGTTTTTGGTGAAAAGCAAACCCTTGGTGAGGGGGATTTTGGTGAAAAGCAAACCCTTGTTGAGGGGGATTTTGCTCAAAAAAGTACCCTTGCCAGCCGCACACCTGTGTATACAAAATATACCAAGTGCCCCCCCCCCCTCCCCGGGACTCTTACAATGCTCCTTAGCTGCCTGGTCAGCAGGTCCTGATCGCCTCCTCCAGGGTCCCAGATCCAAGGCTATTAATAGCCTCTATTCATTAGCTTCAAGGGTATTAGCGTCACTTAATTGGAAGATCAGGACCTAAGCCTCTCAGGATCTCATCACAAACAAATTGGTCACCTCTTGATCTGATCAGTAGATTGATAGGCCCGAGGTATTTTCTCACTTGTTTGATTAAAGCTATTAAGAATAAGAGGCAGTACTATTGGTGCTATCTACTGAGTAAATACTCAAGTAAATACTCAACAAAATTGATCGATAAAGATTATGTGTGACATGCACTGGGGAAAAGGACCTTAGTGCAGACTTTTTGCAGATTGTGTCACATATGCCTACCCTATTTATTTTTACACATGTTATTTGCACACATCAGTTCTTCTTCTTCCACTATTCCCCTTCTTCTTCCCACCATGCCGAATGTTAATACGTATGTCGTCTAAAGGGATCTGTCATGTTCCATGTCAAATTTAAGATTTTATATGCAATCACATACAATCATATTAATAAATATGTTTAAAAAATCCTTTTAGGAGACTCAATTCTGTGCATAGAAATTACGAAATCAGTACTGGTTTGTAGAAACAAAATCCATAACATTCATAACCATCCCTCTCAAAGACAAAGTAATAAATATCACCCAAGAAGAGGAAGGACCAATAAAATGTCACCACTTTTTTTGGAAAAGGCCCACTTGTTGCTATTGTGACAACCCTCTGCCCCTCCTGTTGTTGAAATATTACCACTCCCTTAAACCCCCACCGCCCCTATTTATAGGGCTGAATACCTGTCCCGACTCCACTCCGACTGTCGCTGGAGGGGTACCGAGCTTTGCGCCTTTAAGAAAGTCCATGTTTAATGTTGATAGTGGCCTAAACCCATTATGTATAGTCCTGATGTGGCCAACCTCACTACACGATACAGTCCCACCACGTCTATTTATACAAGCACCCAGCAGGGCTACTGCCTACATGTAGACAAGTATACATGTGGTGATGTGGTCAGGGATGTGGTTTGTATGTTGACATGTGCTACATATAATTATGGGAGCTGTTATATGCTATAGAAAAGGCTATATTCTCCTATACCTATAATTGGGGCCCTTGATAAGGGGGTCCCCATGTCCCATTTCAATTTCAATAAATGGCCATGTCGCCATATCGAATTTAAGAAATTCCCAATGTCCCATGTCACTATCTAATTTCCACTCCTGTCCATGTCACTAAGCCTCAAAAAGATCCATGTCGCTGTGTCGAATTTAAGGGTCTAGGGCCATATAATTAGGGTATGTCTTTTTCTTCAATGTCCCTTCAAAAGGGTATTGTCATGGCAGATCTACCCCCGTGTTTAGGGTACTACATGTTGCGCTACTTTCACACGTGGTGACTATAGACTATAGTATAGAAAACATAGGGAGTGCCCCCCCCCCGTCACCCCCGGGATCCTGGTGGTTTTGTGGTCCCTACCACTACAATGACAGTCCCCGGGGGGGGGGGGGGGGGGGCACTCCCTCAGCATTGCTTCCTATGTGTGAACACGATTCCAAGGGATAGGGTATGTTTTGGGGTCCCAGGCGAGGGCCCTTGAAAAGGGGTGCTTTTTAGGCAATTTTGGATGAAAGGGGGTACATTTTCGGGCCCAATGACTGCAGAAACTTTCAGGTGACACTTTATCCAGCTCTTTTCAGACACATTTCTATGTTTCATGCCAGGTGGGAAATTTTAGGTTAAGGTTTAGGCCCACCTTTTGTCGGTTATTTCTCTATGATTTCCATTGATCACCTTGATGAAGGGAAATTTTCTTGTCAATTTTGATTCAAAGTATGATTTCTGCCCAAGTACCCATGAATAGGGTACTATTTTGGTGATTTGCCTCCCGTGATGAGGGTCCTAAATTTGAGGTGATGTATACACATAGCTACTATAGAAAATATAGGGAGTGCCCCCGCCCCCCCCCCCCCCGGTGACAGTCAGACCTCGTGTTCTTGTCAACAACTAGGCAGAAAGAGGACTCCACGTGTGCGGGCGCGGAGGAGGGGGGGTTGAGGGGGGGGGGAGGGGTCTCTGATCCTGCCTTACTTGCATTATCCATGACCTTAAAATCAAACTGAATTTCATCAAAAAACAGGGCTCCATTAAAGTGGCATTCTCACCGAGCGAATCCCACTCACAATTCTAGTCCTGTTCTAGTCTGCTATGTGGTTAAGTGCGAGTGGTGAGAATGTCCCTTTAAAGGATAACTTTTACATATATTATTACATGCATATTTTTATGTTGTGTGATTCGTGTTAGGTCTCGGTATACCGGCCTGATGTTAAAGGGACATTCTCACCACTCGCACTTAACCACATAGCAGACTAGAACATAGCCAACACATCGCCAGCCCAGGGGCGTGGCAATCGGGGGGGACGGGGGGGACATGCCCCCCCACTTTTTACCAACCCCAAAAAAGGTCAAACCAAAAAGGTCAAGTAAAAAGGGGTCAAAAAGGGTCAAAATACCCCTCAGTCCCCCCTACTTTGAACTGCTTGCCACGCCCCTGCCCAGCCTCACGGGACGTGAGGCCGCCGACAGTCACTGTCCCAGTGTGGTGGTAGGTGGTCAAAGAATCGATTGTTGTGAGCAAATGGCCTTGTTAGGGATTAATAAAAGAGCTTGACTTCATTCCTACCATATACCTCTCTCCCTTCCACTATGCTGTAGTGTACCTTTTGGTAGATGGTCTTTGCTGCTGGGGGTTTTCATACAGAGGTTAGTTACAGAGGTGAGGTGAATGCCATTTGCCCACATTGATTGATTCTTCACCCACCTACCATAAGAAAAGACTAGTGACTGCCAGCGCTAGCTACGCTAGCGCTGGGTAATAGCTAACTAGAACAATACTAGAATTATGAGTGGGATTCGCTCGGTGAGAATGCTACTTTAAAGCCCCGGATACTCAAAACATATGCTTAAAGCCCCGGCGCCCCTACATATAGGGCTGAGTACCTGGCTCGGCTCCACTGCGACTGCCGCTGGAGGGGTACCGTCATGGCTCCACTCGGACTGTTACTGTCAGGGCAGCAGCATGTGAGGTTTGATGAGTCAGCACCTCAGGGGTATTGACATCCAGCAGGAAAGCTGAATCCCAAACTCACGTATATGTAAAGGCTAGAGAATCTGTCCTCATGCCATTTCAACTCTAGTAGTAGCTGTAGAGGCCGAAAGACTTAAAACGGCATAATCACCGAGCGTTTTTCACTCACAATTCTAGTACTGTTCTAGTCTACTATGTGGTTAAAGGGGCATTCTCACCACTTGCACTTACCACATAGGAGACTAGAACAGTACTAGATTTGTGAGTGGGAGACGCTCGGTGAGAATGCCAATTTAAGTGCGAGTGGTGAGAATGTCTCTTTGAATATATGCATTCAAACTGCATCTACCCTGATATATTAAACCTCCGGGATTAGACCTCCACCCATCCTACATATAAGCCTGGTATGTACGCATTTAAACTGCATCTACCCTGGTATATTAAACCGCCACCCATCCTACATATATAAAATATATAAGCCTCTATCCCGACTGTTTAATACTGTTACTCATGATCAAGACCTCGTGCATGATCATGGCGTGCAGATGTCTCCATCTATGTTACAGTTTGAGTTTTGAGTTTGAGTTTGGGAAAATGTTTATTTGGCAGAAGAAATCATTACAGGTAGAGCCTAGGTACCAACGTTTAGGGTAAGACTGATCTATAAGTAACCACGTACCATGAGATGTCCACCTTAATTATGTAGTTATAACATAGAGATCTTTCACGTCCTTGGTTATAGGTGTGTAGTATTGTACTTATTTGTCCTTTTCTGGAAAGAGTATCACTTAAAGTGTACTGTGATACACAAAAACAGGGCTTATCATGAATGAATGACTACAAAATTGAGGTGGTCATCTCATGGTACCTGGTTACCTTTAGGTCAGTCTACCCTATGCCCTTATATACAGCTAACTTCACCTATCTAATGCCTTTAGTCAGTAGTGTAGATGTAAGCCTTACCTGTCAGTCTACCCTATGCCTTTAGTCAGTAGTGTAGATGTAAGCCTTACCTGTCAGTCTACCCTATGCCTTTAGTCAGTAGTGTAGATGTAAACCTTACCTGTCAGTCTACCCTATGCCTTTAGTCAGTAGTGTAGATGTAAACCTTACCTGTCAGTCTACCCTATGCCTTTAGTCAGTAGTGTAGATGTAAACCTTACCTGTCAGTCTACCCTATGCCTTTAGTCAGTAGTGTAGATGTAAACCTTACCTGTCAGTCTACCCTATGCCTTTAGTCAGTAGTATAGATATAAGCCTTACCTGTCAGTCTACCCTATGCCTTTAGTCAGTAGTGTAGATGTAAACCTTACCTGTCAGTCTACCCTATGCCTTTAGTCAGTAGTGTAGATGTAAACCTTACCTGTCAGTCTACCCTATGCCTTTAGTCAGTAGTATAGATGTAAGCCTTACCTGTCCACCTGCTGCCTGTGTAGAGTCCAGTGGCGGTATGAGGAGTGAGGCAGGTACAGGGACTGACCACCACAGCCTGACACACACCATTCAGCACTGTGTGTGTGGGCCCCAGCCCCCGCACTCACAAACCCATACTGACACCATCCTCGTTATGGGGTTTCAAAGACACCCCCTTTCCATGCATTTTGGAGTGAAAAGGGTACCCGTTTTATAGTATAATCGCAGATTTTAGGAGCCTAGAAAGTACCCCTTTTTTGGTAAAACGCTGACTTTTGTAAAGGGTGCTCTTTTTATAACAAATATAGGGCTGTCCTGTGTGTCTTCTGATAACAAGACCCCCTGTCTGTGGAGTCAGTGTCAAGTATACCCCCTTTCAGCAGGCTCAGTGTAAAATAAGCCCCCTTTCCATGGATTTTTTGTCAAATTTTTGCCAGTGCTGAATCATGAAAAAACACCCCATTTCTGCGTTTTCTGTAAGAAGGATGCAGTCTATGCGAAAAGTTTTTCGCCTTGCAGGACATTCGGTCCTGCAGATTTGTTATTCTGCAGGCCTGGAAAAATGTTAGCAGGCCCGGATACCCAGAGGAAATAATTGTATTTAAAAAAATTGATATAAAGCTATAATTTACATAGGATATGATGCTGAATAGAGGTTACTGGTATATTCAAATCATTTTGATAATTACAATTGCATAATTTTGGGTGAAGGTCTACAAAATATCCAAGCTTTCTAGTTTACTCTCTAGAAACCTTCATAATGGTCCGATTTACAAGCCGTAAAAACTAGCATGTAAACAAAGATCATAGCCAGCCATTGGGGCCTGCAGACACTGACCTTCTGCCAGACCAGCAGGCTTTTAGCCGGCTATAGCCGCTGTCCGGCAGGTTTTCGTATAGACTGAGGATGGCGTCATGGCGGACATGGGAGTGCGGGGGCCGGGGTGTGTGTGTGTATGTGTGTGTGTGTGGGGAGGGGGGGTGTTATGTAATACCAGGTAAGCCGCACCTGGTCAAACACTGACCACTCAGGTGTGTACTACAGGTGAGTAGGACTCGTACAGGTGAGTAGAGGTCGTCCGGGGGGGGGGGGAGGGGAGGGCTATGTGGTAACGTCCCGGTGGGTGGGGGGGGGGGGGGGGCACTCACTCCCTCAGCATTGGTTTCTATGAGACTGAATATAAAAGGCTGAGTGCCTGTTAGGCCTATGCCTGCGACCGGACTGTTGCTACCCCGGCACATTCCAAGGCTGAATGACTGGAAAATCTGTCAGGTGACACATATACCCTGCTTTTCTTTTCTAGTATCAACGCATATTTGTGTCAAGGCTAATGGTGAGGCCTACCTCTTCTTGGCTACATTTTTTTTATCACCCTTGATAAGGGTGCTTTACTCTCGGCCCCCTTCATAAGGGTCTTTTTTTGTTGTCTCAGATTCCCATAAAAAGGGTGCTATTTTGTTGAATTACCTCAAGTGACAAGGGTCCTAAATTCGAGGTGATGTTCAGAAATAGTTAGCTCATGGGAACTGAGGTATCTTGGGGTCAGAAAATGTCCGCCACAACCCCTAGATTCCATAATTGTAGAGCGTTTTATAACAATAAAAAATGATTAATGAAAAATGCCGCATCTATTCTCAAAATATCTTGGACGGTAAACTCAATTGTGTGTTCCCATGGCCTTACTCTAGAAAAGGTAGGGAGTGCCCCCCCCCCCCCCCACGGGACCTTGTACAGGTGAGTAGTGCTGGTCAGCAGCTACAGCCTACAGGTGGGTTGTGGCAATCTGCACCCAGAGGGGACCAATCACAATAAACATTCAACCTTCGCCCTTCTCTGCCGCCACACGCACCGGCTTGCCACCAAATTCCTTTCAGATGAATACCGACATATACCCGTGCTTTAGACCAAGAAATATTGGTTTTACACAGAATCAACTTTACGGCCGCCTTCAGCAAAAGAGGGTCGACCCCAGGATATATATATATATATATATATATATATATATATATATATATATATATATATATATATATATATATATATATATATATATATATATATATTACACAATTCTGGGTGAGACATTTTTTCATATTTTCTTTAGATTCAATCAAAGGATCGGCGCTTTCTGCCCTACTCTCCCTTTTTTAACCGATAGATTCAGTCCCCAGGGGTGTGTGGCCCATGGCAGAGGTACACCATGTTAGTGTTTGTTATATAATAGGAGTGTGGTATCTCTACTCACCTGCCCGCCCCCCCCCCGACCCCGACACACACATCATTATTTACACACAGATAACACTTTAGGCTCGAACACTGGACACTGGGCCCATTGGCTTTCTGATGTGCGGCTAACACTGCTGGAGAATGGACTGTTACCAGTGCCCATGGTGCCAGTCATGATATTTGCCCATGTATAATCAACATTGATTTGGGATAACTCACTGGTCTTATGTATTTAGTTACCTGAATATATTGAACTTTGGACCTTAAAAGGTGCCCTGGTGCCCAAAACGTTATGTTCTTTATCGTTGCCATGATGCAGCACCATCCTAGGAGCATCATGCATTGGTCACCCTTTTATGGAGTGTTTTAACCCAGTAGTGTCAGCATGATGCATTTATGAAGCTCTGGTGAGTTACTCCCAGGGCTGCATTCATGCAGCATGACCACTTGTCTCGGGCAATTGGTACATGAACACAAATGAGAAACTGCATCGAATAACCAGGCTACCCTTGAAGTGTTAGTAACGACCAGCTTTCCCAGGGGACTAGCTTATACCCACGATATGTTAAAGGGGTGGTCATTTTACTACATGGGGAATTGGTGGATTTGAGAGAGGATCAAAATAAATAAAACCCGTTGGGAGGGGGCACCAAAGAAATCATGACCTCTCTTGAGGAGGGGGGGGGGTCAAAACAATTTCAACCCTCTGTAGCGAAAAGGCCAGTGATTTACTGTAGCTTTAAGCGGTCGGCTGCGCTCAAAAAGACTTAGACCCCTCTGGTGTGGAGGGGGGGGGGGGGCTGAAGAAATACGACCTGTTCACGTCAAAATCTACCAACAGACCACCACACCCTCCCTGGTGGTTAAAAATGACCGCCCCCTAAGAGAAGCCCTCACTGAGCGCTGGTCGTCCACAGGGGCCCAGAGTGCTCAGAGTGCCGAGAATGTATCTAATTGTCAGGCTGTAGCCGCCGTGGGAGCCATAAATGGGACCCACAATAGGTCTTTCTACTCACTGTGGTTCCTTTATAGATTATAAATAATCCTTTAAGGACAGCATGATGCCTCAAGCTGCAAGTGCATCTCTCGTCGTCAAGTATACCAATGCAGCGCTGGCGAGTAACTCACTGGTACTGCATTGGTGCATCATGCCGATCCCTCAGGAGTGTATCAATCGAAATGATGCATGAATGCAGCCCTGGCGAGTAGAGTCGCCAGGACTTAATCATGGCAGGCATTATGTCGACAAAGGGCATAGCGTATTGAAGCACTGTGGTCCCTTTACAGATTAGTATTCATAAAACTGAATGGGTTTCTCTCTGTGCTGTGCCACAAGTGTTCTGCCTCTAGTCATTCATGGTGCTTATTTGGCCATGTGTACCTAAGGGGTCATGTTTTAACAACAGGGAGGAGGGCGGTTGGTGAATTTCCACGTGAGCTGGTTGGAATTTTTTTGGTCCTCCCCTCACGGAAGGGGTCAACATTTTTTCGGTCCCCCCCCCTTTATGCAGGTTGAAATTGAGCACGGTCGACCCCTTTGAGCTATAGCAACGCGCTGTCTTTTTTCTAATAAGGGGTCCATTTTTTTTGGTCCCCCTCAAGAAGGCTCCAATTCTTTTTGCCCTCCCCCCAAAATCCACCCCCCCCCCCGGTGTTAAAAAAATGACCACTCCCTAAGGAGCTTTTAATGCATACGGCTTTAGAGTTGTTTATAAGTGATGTATATATGGAGTAGCCACTTAGAAAAGTTCTTTCAACACTCTTTGAAATTCAAGGTGTTCAAGTTGTCTGGAATTTTAGACCAGTATTATAACTTTGACATAGGCTCTAAATGCCGTTGTATGCTTGTCCGAACCTCCAAGAGTTTTAAAATGTAACGTTGTATAGCTAAGTTATCGCTTGATCGAGTAAACTCGAATCTTTCTCGTACGCGTATTCTGCTGCTATGAATGTTCTTCTCTTTTATAAACTTCTCCTAATGTGGATGATACACATATAAATGATATTTAAAGTGCATACAGAGATGGTTTAAATACAATATTTAATGCTATATGATTGACTTACTTACTGTTATATGCTTGACAAACTTTTCTTTTATCTTAGGACATGATCTGTCTGATCTTATTCAGGACAATCTAAATAATTTCACTACTGTTTCTCACTGATTAATGATGGTTTTCATCCTTGTTCTCAGTAAAAAATAATTTGAATTCTTTGAATTTAATATCCAACAAAGGAGCTCTGGACCACCCATATTTCTTTTCGCTATTGGATTTGTAATCATGTAGGGTAAATGGAGAAAGGTTTTGAAGTAAATCTAGATAACTTTGATTCATCCAAAACGCTAAGCTATAGTATAGAAAGTACAGGGACTATACCTCAGACAGCACACTGAAAAAGTAAACTTGTCTCAAGACTAGTCTAAGTGACCGTCATGAAATGAACAAGTTAAAGGTTGTCTAACCTTTCAGGTTACCATCCCACAAATAGAATGTAAATGTTGGGTTTTGGGCTGGCACATGCCAAGTGGGTCTTCTATCTTACAACTAGAAGACCCACTTCCTCGTCACTTAGACGAGTCTGGAGACGGATTTGTGAGATGGCAGTAACCTGATAGGTTAGACAACCTTTGACTCGTTTATTTTCTGACAGTCACTTAGAAGAGTCCGGAGACAGGTTTACTTTTTCAGTGTAGACCTTGCAACCAGTCTCATGTGTATAGAGAGGGGGGTAGAGGAGAGTGTACAGGGGCTGTACTTGTCAGGTGTAATCCCCGTACAATGGTGGAGTCTAGTGTTATTGTGTGGAGTCAGGGTATTCAGGTGATGACCAAAGGGCCTGCGGGGCCTCCTTACGTAACCCTATACTGTACCCCAGCCTCTTCTATCCCTGAGGGGCGGCCATTCATAACAATAGAGTGGCTTAGACAGGAGAGGGTTTAAAACCTGGGCTGTTTTCCAGGTGACCTGGCGACCTTTACAATAATTGATATAAGCGACCTGGCAACTTTTGGACCAATTTAGCTGTAGCATTAATGGTTAAAAAAAACAACCTTGGCACCTGGACCCCTTCATTTTAGCGACTTTTCAACCTGAGGGGGGGGGGGGCTTCTGCACCCCCAATTCTGCATTAACGAGATACAGTGGCTCCACCTGATAGGAGTATTTGTAACTATAACTAGTTGAAGCTGGTACCTGCCATGTCCAAAATAGGATGTTTTAGGTGTCGTTATCTGTGAGTATTGTGAGTTGTTGTCCCTGGTCACTAGCTATGTCACTTGTCCAGTATAGTGTAGTGGTTAGGACAGTGGACTCACAATCCAGAGGACCTAAGATCAAATCCCTCCCAATTCTATGCCTAAAATGGGAAAACATCCTAGAGATTTATGTTTTATATATTTTGGTTGAATTTGTAGAAGTGAGTACCAGCCTTGAGAATTTGTTAAGACTAAATAGAGAAATATCAGGAGTGTGGTATTCCATTCCCTTACAAAAGTAATTAACTTTATTGCTATGTATTTGACCGAAAATGCTTGGTTTCCTGTAGTAGATATGTGAAAAAGGAAACAGTTTTACCTTTGAATGGAACAGTCACCAAATGTGGCTTGGAAGGGAATTGAGCTTAGGTTCTCTGGACTGTGAGTCCACTGTCCTAACCACTACACTATACTGGAAACAGGTGACATAAGGAACCATATTAGAGAACTACCCTCTAGTCTAAAGTTGCCATAATAAATTGATAGTTAGTTTTTACAAATCAATTTTATGTTATGCAAATTGTACATATCTCAAATGATTACACATAAAGGTCTAAATAGCGTGACTTAACTACATCTATTTATGCTTTTATATGCCTTTCATATTGTGTTCCAATATATGAATTAATGGGAAATTGAGGAAAATCACAGAAAATGCTAAATCTGCCATAATCTGGTCTGAAACATTGATAGATGCCTTATTTTGGTTTTAGAATGTGAAAATCCAATTTATTTCAGTAGTTCTATATACCTTAGATAATGTTTTGTTTGTTTTCTTGAATTGCTTAGAAGTGCTTATGAATATTCCCTTCTTTATCACCTCTAAAGCACTGGATAGGCCTCAAAGGGGCATTCTCACCACTCGTACTTAACCACATAGTAGACTAGAACAGTACTAGAATTGTGAGTGGGAAACTCTCGATGATTATGCCAATTTAAGTCCACTATTTGCCTTCCTCAGCTCTAGGTATTACTCTAGATCCCTATGCAGTAACTTACCAGTGGGGTGCCTCTGATGTCAAGGTGAGAATCTGGTGAGAACTGAGCACTGGTCATGGAGGCAACTCACACACTCACTCACTCACTCACTCACTCACTCACTCACTCACTCACTCACTCACTCACTCACTCACTCACTCACTCACTCACTCACCCACTCACTCACTCACTCACTCACTCACCCACCCACTCACTCACTCACTCACCCACTCACTCACTCACTCACTCACTCACTCACTCACTCACTCACTCACTCATTCACACACACACACACACTCACTTTGGGACGAACTGAATAATGAGGTAATTTGTAGGAACATAGGGGATGGGAGGGGCACGTGATCATTCAAGACAATTGAACATTTTTAGGTTTTATATTCGGGAAATTGGATTTTAGTTTATTAGGGATTATAGGCTGCGGTGCTATCAGAATGGCTACAACCAGTCAGGCATAATTATTAAATTTGCATCTGAAAAAGCGTCAGTGGGTTGGTGAGACCAAAAAGAGGTGTGTTTCAGGCAACCCAACCTTAAGTTCCAAAAATGGCCGACCCTAGCATTTTTTCCCCAATTTTGAAGATTTTTTCTTCTTTTTTTCTATTTTTTTTCTATTTTTTTTTCTCAATTTTTGCAAATTCTTACAAGAATAATAAGCTCCCAGTGACCTCAGAGGTCCGGATAATTGATTAACTTTAGGATGTGGCTTTTTAATAGGAATTTTAAATAACTTCTTGATATTCCTAGTCAATAGAGGAATTATTGAATCATTCTGGTAAGTTGCGAGTCACTTTGTCGATTCATTTGACTCATTCATTGTACTCTCTCTATGTAAAAAAAAGAAAAATAAATCCGACCTACCTACCCTAGAAATTCTGACCATGTTGCCTGAAACACACCTTTTTTGGGGGGCCTGAGTGTTGCTTGTCAATCTTGGCGGAGGAGGGGAGGGGGTGGAGGTGGTCAACAGCTCTTCGGCCCACTGCCAACAAATAAAGCAGTGACCACTTTATTAGTTCACACAGGACCAGAAATATTAAGCCCGTTACATGTGTACTTAGCCACCCTGACCGTTGGATCCGGCCAAGAAAGACCAAGGTTTCTTTCCAGTAACCCGACCGGTTTTGTTTTTGACACTTTCTGTTTTTTAAGGTTTGTAAATCGGACAATTATTACGAATCTTAGAGCCAGAACCCTAAATCCAGGCCTAAAAATGAGTTAAGCAAAAAAAAAGATTAAAAAAAACTTCCGACGGGAAGGGCCTGCTTTCCCAGACCATGTTACGGGAAACATACCCTTTTTATTTTTAGCCTGAGACTCCAGCCCTGAATACACCCACACTTGCCACTATACTAGGGCCAAGAAAATAGGTTGGTTTCCAGGAACATAGTCTGAAGAGCTAGACCTGGCCCGTCAGATTATTTAACATTTTAACTGTTTAATTACAGATCCGCCACTCCGATTTTTTTTCTGGCGGCAGGGATTTATATATAAAATATGCTGGTGCGCCCTTTTAAAAGAGATTATTGTTTTTCAATATTTTTCTAGAATACTCAATAATTGTCCGATTTACAAGCCGTAAAAACTAGCATGCAGAAGAAAAAAGAACTAATCGCTGGTTTGCTAGACCCGGTAGGATTACTGGACACCGATCTTTTTTTCGGCCTAGGACAGCTGTATTATAAGGTGAATTCAAGAACTACATTTATTTTAAATATCTATTATTGAGGCCCCTTAAACTAAGTTGTTTCTTATCACCACGCGCATCATGAAAATCATGATTTGAGGAAAACTCTTCACTTTTTTGACATTTTTGATGAAAAATATGTTAAAATTAGAGAAAAAAAAGAACATAGACAAATTTTGGTATCAAATTAAAGTTTATGTTGTCAGTAATGCAGTCAGCTGGGAATATCTTACATTATAATAACTGACCAATAAACTCTGAATTAGATTGGAACAAGCCAACAGTAACCAGAAATAAAAGCAGAAGGTTTGACGGTAAAACAACCATAAAAAACATGGTTCGCTGGATCCAATCTGACGACAGGGATTGCCCAAACCCAGCAAAATCCCAAGTTCAAGGTCATATGGCAGTCGCCAGAGCCTTCCTTCAGAAGGATTTGGGAACGAGAGTAGGCCCAACCTACACACCGACCATGTATCCCTATTCACACTGAGGAGTGACATAATAATAGGTGGACGTCATACTACATGACGACACCCATGGTTTAATCCTTGTCACGGGCCCATCTAGGTGTAAAATGTGACTACTGATCTGTGCTAGCCTACCTGGGTATGGGGAGGGGAGGGGGGAGGTGGCAGAGGTCAAGCTTAATCTCTATAGGCCTGGTCAACACAGGAAGGCCTAATGCCTAATACTGTGTATTGAGTGGATTAAGGTTGACTCGTACTGATCAGTATTGGAAACAGTGTTGAATAAGTGTGGTTTCTAAACACTGACAATTTACCGTAAACCTCGCGTATAAGCTGCAGCTAGTACACAAAATAGATCGCTGGTGTGGCTTATAGGACCTACCCATAGTTGGGGTGCGGCTTATACGAGGGTTTTGCTACTATGGTACAGTACTGAAAGGCACCATAATCAAGTCTCATCTAATACGCGAGGTTCTATGGTAATCAGTGCATTTTCGGTGCTAATTGCAAGGGGATAAGGGAGTGTTCATTTGTTAGTTACAGGGGGGGGGTGGTGAGATTTCTTACGCGCCCCCCCCCCCCTCCTCGAGAGCGCATGGAGCTGGCGCTGGCATGTTTGTAAAAAAATATTTAAAAAAAAAGATCTTCCCTACCGACCCTATAGTTTCATCCTATGTTACCTGAAACAAACCTCTTTTTTTGGCCTAAGCTCTGGTTAACCCTCTCACCGCCAGCAGGCCACTAAAGTGGCCAGAGCACCGAATTCACTCAGCTGAACAAGAAAATATTACTCGAAATTGATGAAAATATTTTCTTACAAATCCTAGTCGAAGCATCCCATGTTTGGTATCATATTAACGCTTCTGACACCCTCTTTTGCATCCTACTTTCCATTTGTGTTCAAGGAGTGATTATACTAGAACCTCATTATAATTTTGACACTTTCTGTTTTTTAAGGTTTGTAAATCGGACAATTATTACGAATCTTAGAGCCAGAACCCTAAATCCAGGCCTAAAAATGAGTTAAGCAAAAAAAAAGATTAAAAAAAACTTCCGACGGGAAGGGCCTGCTTTCCCAGACCATGTTACGGGAAACATACCCTTTTTATTTTTAGCCTGAGACTCCAGCCCTGAATACACCCACAGGGATTGCCCAAGCCCAGCAAAATCCCAAGTTCAAGGTCATATGGCAGTCGCCAGAGCCTTCCTTCAGAAGGATTTGGGAACGAGAGTAGGCCCAACCTACACACCGACCATGTATCCCTATTCACACTGAGGAGTGACATAATTATAGGTGGACGTCATACTACATGACGACACCCATGGTTTAATCCTTGTCACGGGCCCACCTAGGTGTAAAATGTGACTACTGATCTGTGCTAGCCTACCTGGGTATGGGGAGGGGAGGGGGGAGGTGGCAGAGGTCAAGCTTAATCTCTATAGGCCTGGTCAACACAGGAAGGCCTAATGCCTAATACTGTGTATTGAGTGGATTAAGGTTGACTCGTACTGATCAGTATTGGAAACAGTGTTGAATAAGTGTGGTTTCTAAACACTGACAATTTACCGTAAACCTCGCGTATAAGCTGCAGCTAGTACACAAAATAGATCGCTGGTGTGGCTTATAGGACCTACCCATAGTTGGGGTGCGGCTTATACGAGGGTTTTGCTACTATGGTACAGTACTGAAAGGCACCATAATCAAGTCTCATCTAATACGCGAGGTTCTATGGTAATCAGTGCATTTTCGGTGCTAATTGCAAGGGGATAAGGGAGTGTTCATTTGTTAGTTACAGGGGGGGGGGTGGTGAGATTTCTTACGCGCCCCCCCCCCCCCCTCCTCGAGAGCGCATGGAGCTGGCGCTGGCATGTTTGTAAAAAAATATTTTAAAAAAAAGATCTTCCCTACCGACCCTATAGTTTCATCCTATGTTACCTGAAACAAACCTCTTTTTTTGGCCTAAGCTCTGGTTAACCCTCTCACCGCCAGCAGGCCACTAAAGTGGCCAGAGCACCGAATTCACTCAGCTGAACAAGAAAATATTACTCGAAATTGATGAAAATATTTTCTTACAAATCCTAGTCGAAGCATCCCATGTTTGGTATCATATTAACGCTTCTGACACCCTCTTTTGCATCCTACTTTCCATTTGTGTTCAAGGAGTGATTATACTAGAACCTCATTATAATTTTTAATATTTATAATATTTACAAATTTTTGGCAAAACTACAGAGAAATCTGGCAGTGGGAGGGTTCAGGATATATGTAGTATTAACCCTGAGACTAAATGCTACAGTATGTCAGACTTCTCAGCCTGCTGTCCGATACTATGGACCTATACCCCTAAATTCATTTTAGGGCTTAGTGACATGGGACAGGAGGAGTAAGTAGATAGTGGCTGGGACATGGGGCATTTCCTTAAAGGCAGTTATTGAAATCAATATGGCAACATGAGCATTTCTTAAAATCTACAGAGGACTTGGGGTACCCCCGATTCTCCCTCCCTCATCGCATATCCTATCGGCTTTTCAAATTGGGTTCTTTGAATCCGAGGCTTTACTTTCAGGATCTTACCCATGATGCACATACACAGAGAAGAGAAAGTCAAAAGGGATTCCAGGTTGCCTCCAGAATGACTCCCCTCTTTAGGGGAGCCCAGGCTGCCTAAAGGAGTCTAGGTGACTCCCTGGTGACCTAAGGGAGTCACCTGGGGAGTCACATAGTTCCCTGACTCACCAAAGGGAGTCACATAAGGACCTGGGCGGAGTAGAGGAGTGATTCTGGAGGCAACCTGAACTCCCTTTTGACGCTGTTTCTTTTCTGTGTGTAGTAAATTGTCAGTGATTACAAACCACCGTTTTGATCACGTGACAGGGAGTCCTGATGTATGGTCTTGTTCTTGGTCACGCTCCTAAACCCACGACCTTGACCTTGATCACGTGCAGTCCGCCTCTCAGCTTGATCCCTGATTGGATCACGTGATTAGTACCCATTACGTCACTGAGTGCTTGTACTCAGTCACCAAACAATACATGTAACTTAATTGTCTCAATTGGAAGGTGCTATTTTGGTTGATGTATTTCATAATTACATGAGATTAATACAAATCTACTTCGGGATATTCTGTATTTTAGTATAGTAAGACTTCAAATTGGCATATTTAATTAGGTAGAATAATCTACTATATATGTTACATTGCAATGGTGTGAAAAGCTACTGTCATTATTAGAAATGGGTCAGTTTTCACAGCTATTGCATTTGAACCTTTGCTATTAAGCCAAACTTTAGTGTAATATATATGTGAAATCATAATTGTAATCGTAATTTCTTTCCGGGTTTATTTTAGTAAATTGTGGAAAGGACTATATAGAACATATGAGAGCAAATCAATGAAATCTCTCAGAAATATAAACTCAGAAATGAAATGCTAAAATGACTATTTCAAGGTGTCATTTTTATCATTTTGGCGACACTCTGTGGTAGCTATCTTTGGTTGGGATACTGTTTTATAGAAAATACTGAAGAGTGGCAGTCAACTCATATATTCTAAATGCTTGTTTTCATAGCGGATTTAAACATTCTCATGGTATATAACTGAAATATATACAATTGCATTAACATAATCTGAATGATGAGCCGTTTAAGATTACAGTACTTAAACTAGTAGAAGCGGAGTAGGATTACCGTAGACAGTCTTTTTCACCATGCTGGACATTCGGTCTTGCAGCTTGCAAATTTCACAGGACTGGACAGATTTTCACAGAACCGGATACCAAAAGAAAATAATCTGCTATTTTATCAAGGAAAATGAAAAATAAAAATAGCTTTGATTAACTTAAAATGTTATTGTGTACTCTAGGACTTGTACCTTCAGTTCTAATTGGAATATTTGAAAAAATCCTTTCAGTTTTGGAAAGCTAATGATAAGCAGGACATTTGGTCCTGCAACACCAGTCATTCTGCTGGACCAGAGCCATTTTAGGCAGACATTGTCACTGTCCTGCACGATTTGGCAAATACAAGTAGATCAACCTCTGGCATACTATAAATCCTCATGGTGACCCCTCTGAGATAGCAACACACCGAGAGAAAGTGCAGCCACAGTCAAAAAGCACCCAACAACTTCCAAAACATTCATTCTCCCACTGAGAGAACTAGCCATCAGCGTATACTGGGGTATCAGGTAAATAATGGTCTCAAAGTTGAGAAAGAATGCTACCTTAGAAGGTCCTATGGCTTTGCAGCTTGCAAAAATTAATATTTTGGCCAGGGAGACACAAATAGAATGGATGCTGAGAAGAAGAAGAATCCTTATGTTGGTTACCATGATAAGCTGTTCCATGTAAATACCAACTATCAGAGACAGTGGTGATGACACACAGGAAATTGCCATGCATTGTATGATAGACGGCACATTTCTCAGTTTCTTAAAGCTGAGGTAGAGATTCAGACCGAAAAATATAGCTGCACATATTGAAAATGTATATCCGAGAAGGACATTTGGCGAGGTATTTGGTGATATAGCCGGTGCACCAGATATATTTGCATTGGTTGTTGAGGTGATATTTTCTTGTAAAAATGTTGGGATGAATCCTTGTGAGAAGCCCTTCCATGGTTGGATGATGAGCAGCATGCCGGTCATACAGCCGGCTATGGGCAGCAGGTGTCCAATGAGGGGCTCATAGTCCCTGATATGGGACACAACTACTACACACACAACCTGGAAGGACTGTACCACCCCAGACACATGAGTAAAAGGCATGAAAGACATAGCACTGTAGTATGCCACAGCATACAGGAAATTCAACACTCCACTTAGGAGCAAATACGGCTTAGCTTCTTCACTCGTTGTATTAAAAGATTCCCTTTTTATCTTAATACCAATTCCAAACAAAATAATTCCGACAAGTTCTCGGAGAAAGTTCATCTCAAAATCTGGGAACTCCCTATGCATGAGCTGAACAGCGACAGAGGAGGAGACCCAGAAGAGAAGAGCGAAGAGCAGTCCTATGTAGGGCAGGACTACCACCAGTGTCTCACTGTGTCGCATTGTGTCCTTGTTAACCTGAAAATGTAAAAGCAAAAAATCATAATGTTGTAAATGTAGATATGTTCGCACTGTATATGTTTCGGCAGATTTTGCGGACTTTAAAATTCACGAAAAATATGTACAGAGCGAATATACATGTACATTCCAACAACTACCATACTGAAAAAATCGCGAATTTAGATGCACTCAAAATTGAGCAAATTTGCGAATATATATATATTATATATATATATATATATATATATATATATATATATATATATATATATATATATATATATATATATATATATACACGCAAAAATAACACATTTACAGTATGTCTGTTCTTTTTTGTTTAGTGAAATTAAAGTCGTCTGTAGTTGAGTGCACAGAGGTCATAATATTTCAAAAGTTTGTGTATGTCTGTGCGCATTTGGATAATCAATGTTTTTCATCGCCTGTACAAAGCTATGCATGGGGCTTTAAAACCAAGGGACTGTTATTCATTGGTATAGTGAACACGAGACTAAAGATGGAAGGGGGTCAGAAACAGTTTTTTTTTTAAAGCAAAAAAACCGTTTGACATCACCCTTTTTCTTATTTTGCCTATAGTATTTGATGTTATTGTCCGATTTAAAAATACAGCTTCTACAAGTCACATTTCTGTTCTGGTGCAGTGTGAGTTATGAGAATAAAACTGTAAACCTTTTTTTTTGCTAGTTTTTGATGAAAAATATGATAAAAATGGACAAATATTGGGATATATGGTATTAAATTAAAGCTTATACTGCCAGTAATGCAGTATGATAGAAATAAATTACATTTTCGCTCGTCACATTTTTCGGACCTTGGTGATGAGAAACCACTTTTTTTTTGAGTGGCCCTAACTTTAGATTTCTTAAAACTGCATAAAACATTGATATAGCGGATTTTACAATGTAGTACATGCCATGTGTACAAACATGTAACAGATAGACAATGGTTAAGAGAGGGTAAGTAGAATTAACCACAGTAAACTGGTGGGGCCAGACAAGGCTGAAGCCCAAGTTGCCCCACCGGTTTGCTGGGGTTAATCCTACTACCCTTTCATAACCATTGTCTATCTGACTTAACCTTCAGTATTTTACATATACCCAACGTGTGAAACCTTTGTCTTAGCCCTCCATCGTGGGTTAAATACTTATATCCAAAAAATACTTACTTGCTTGCGTTGTATACTAGCGAACCCCGAATAACCTCTCAAGAAGGGTTTTCATGTTATAACTTAGGCAGCACAGACTGTGTCACCCCGGGTTAACTCCGGGTCACACTAGTTAATGTACATACCCCTTGTAGGGCAAAGGTGTATATATTATAGCCAGAAAGGATCCAACTGAAATCAGTGCCTTGACAAAAGACATTTTCAAGAACGGGATTTTTTAAGAACGAGATTTTATTTATTTACCATAGAGTTTGCAGTATCCCTGTAGTTTTAAAAAACCATATCCCCATACACTGAAAAAGTAAACTCGTCTCTAGACTGGTCACAGTGACTGTCATAAGATAAACGAGTCAAAAGTTGTCTAACCTATCAGGTTACCATCCCACAAATAGAATCTGGAGCTGGCAAATGTCGGGATTTGGGCTGGCACATGTAAAATTGGTCTTCTATCTCCAGCTAGATGATCCGCTTCCTTGTCACCTAGACGAGTTTTTGACATGTTTATTATTCTATGACAGTCAATTGGAAGTCTACTTTTTATGCAAGTTTACTTTTAGAATGTAGTCTGAAAGCATATACATCCTATTTAGGCCTATAGTCTCATTGCTCTACCTGCATGGGCTTTATCCCTCTAGATGGTGCTACAATCCCTTTCAACAGACTAACAAGGTAAATAGTCTTAAACATAACTGGATGCGGTTGTACTTGTGTTGTGAATTTAACAAAGAATAAGAAGAAGACAAAAGGAGGTTCAAACGGGGATCAATTCATAGCAACTTTTACCCTGTCTAATGGTATAAGAGGTTGTGTCGCCATTTACACTGTAAAATGATTCTACTGTAAATCCATTCTTCAGTAGAATCTACTGTAGACTTACAGTAGATTTTACTGTGTACCTACACTAACTATTTACAGTGTATCTGGGCTCTATCCCTCTAGATGGTGCCACAAGCTTTCCCAATAAACTAATAGGGTAAATAGTCATAAACATAAAGGGGTGTGGTTGTAGTTGTTATCTTGTGTTAACTAAACAAGGAATAAGCAAAAGACAAAGGGGGTCTAAAGGGGGAGGGGGCAATTCATAGCAACTTTACCCTGTCTATTGCTATACTACACACAGAAAAGTAAAGGTGTCAACTGTGTCTCCCACGTGGCTCTGGCAAAAATGGAGTGTCAAACAGCTATGACTCTGCTATTGACACTGATAGTAGAGAGGCAACTCAAGTTGACCCTTCATATGAGCAGAGTCATTAGCTGTTTGACTCCCTATTTTACAAAAGCCATGTGGGAGACACAGATGACAGCTTTACTTCTCTCTGTGTAGATCGCCATCTAGAGCCAGAATAAGCTTTCTGTCAAGGCACAATTTTCAGTTAGTCCCAACCTGCCTACTATAGGATTGGTCTATCACTGTGCACCTTAATGCGTTATTGGGTCGATAAGAAGAGTTGATTACACACCTAAATTAGTGTAATTATGTACACCCATGTTGTGGTGTGTTACATCGGCCGCTCAGCCGTGTCTCCAACGGACAGATCCAGTGTAAGACCTCGCATAGAATTAGCGTATTGAGGATACACCCACTATTCTAGTACGCCCTAAAGGAGCTGCACTTGTACTCTACATCTAGGGTGTACCAGTATAATGGCCTCTCCACCAGCATCAGTACATCTAGTCATTTACATTATATCTCCCTCAAAGTCACATTGTAATATAATCATGTTTGGGCCAAAAAAAAGGTTTGTTTCAGGTTACCCGACCGACCCTACCTAAACAGGGCCGACCCTAGGTTTTTTATGCAATTTTGGAGATTTATTTTTATTTTTGCACTTTTCTCGAGTAAATTTTAGGTTAACAAAAATTTTGAAAAAATCTTCCCATTTTTACACTTTTTTGGGTCAATTTTAGAGGGGAAGGGAAAAAGAAAAGTTTAAAAAAAGAATTGACCTACAGACCCTAGAGTTTCTTCCCATGTTACCTGAAACAAACCTTCTTTTTATTTGGCCTTGCTACCATTGGAAAGAGCACATCTCAATCTATACACTGGCCGATTTATGAACTACAGTCATTTATATTTATTTAAATATCATGCATTAAACATGACAAAGGCCTAACATAATCTCATATAGACCCAGTATAATCCATTTCCGAATTTCATGTTAGATTTGCTGATAAATCTAAATACACAGGTTAATAGAATAGATACTGATCTATTACTCCACACTAATTCCCGACTTTGAGGCGACCCTATAAGCCACACTGGTTATCTGATTATAGTGATTCTAGTACTGTACCAAAGAACTGCAGTATAAGCCGCAGCATGACTTCTGGCCGATACTATAAGCCGCACTTGCGATCTGACTTGCATGATAGCCTATATGCAAAGTTTTACGGTAGGCATTAGGGGCCTTCACAAAGTATGTCACACATTGAGATATGGACCATTGATTGATGATTGATTGATTCATTTTGAAGCCCCTACTGGAGCGACAGGCACACAACGCCATTGTAGGCTGTGCCAAGGGGGAGGTGATGGTGATCGAATCTATGAGGTGAGTGAAGATAGAAAGCATGCCCCTACACTTTTACCGAGGCAATGGTTCTTTTACATCCGACACTACACAGGCATAGTGTCAGATGGACAGGCCTTTGGTATGTTGTATGTCAACCACAGCAGGGGGGGTAACCTGACACCCAGTCAAAAACGTCACCCGGTCAAAGACGTCACCTGGTCAAAGATGTCACCCAGTCAATGACGTCACCTGCTCAAAGACGTCACCCGGTCAAAGACAATCCAATTGTTACAAAGTCGTGACACTGAGCCACCGGTCATGTTTTTGTATATTAGATACATATTTTCATGTGTTGTCAAAATTACCCTGCATGACCTGAAAGCTATACCTGTGCGACATCACGACTGTGTGCTCCATTTATATATTTCTTTTATTTCAAACACCAAAAACCTTTAGATATGTAGGGGACCATATGTTCAAACTATTGTTTCTGGGTGTAAATGATTATAGACTATATCCTGAGAGAGCTATGGGAAGGTTAATTACTTTAAGATGCTATTTCATGCACATATGTACTATGATAGTACTGTGGTAGTATCACCATATGATCCTATTACAGATCACTCCAAACTCAAAGCCAGATATCTCAGAAACTAGCTCGGTACCCCCCTATTTTCTTTACACCATTTGAAACTTATAACATGGGCCTCATGGCGAAAATCCTGAGGAAATCTAAATACTTCTAGACTATGGGGTCTACCCACCTTAAACCCCCACCGCTCATATAAATAGCATTCACTTTGGGTTTATGTAAATGACCTCTCAGACCATGGTTTGTCAGAGGGAGAGCATATATTTGTATATTGACAAGCAATTAGCTACTTACCAGCTCTATATTTTGTCAGGGTAATCCATGAATACTTGCAAAAGTGAAGTATTCCAACAGACTTGTAAATGTGACACTTGAATTGTCAGAATAATAGGGTACAATTCCAAGTGTATGTGCTGAGTGGGTGGTTGGGGCAGTGTGATTGACAGGTGCCCTGTGTTGTTTGTGTATACCTGAGGCACAGAGCACGTGGGGTTAAGGTCTGAGTATATCTCACAGGCAAGGCTCATTCACTGCTATGTGTGAGGTACCCTCCCCCCCCCCCCCCACACACACCCCCTTGTCCCTGTGTCGTAGTGTAAGGTCATTAGAACCGCCTGCAGATTGAAGGGTGGGGGGGGGGGAGTTGCGGGTAGGCTGGGACCCAGGTCCATGGGGTAGGGGGGGGGGCACTCCCCGCATTTTCTATAGTAACCATGTGTGAACATCGCCCTGTGTAACCCTTAGACTGATACTATAGTATAGGTTTGTAACATAGTGTATGTACACTATACTATAGTGTTCAACATCTAAGAATACTGCAGGATATGAGGTGTATTTCTAATGTTGTATTAAGTACACCCTTCCTTTGAAATCGTATCCACACATGGTAACCAAATCTAAGGGAGTGACCCCCCGCCCCATGACCTAATAAAAGAAACGTGGCCTGGTCAGTCTGTAGTGATACTGACCGGGCCCAGGTCTAGACCTCCACCTGAAACAGGCCTGCTCTCTGGTGAGAAAATGACCATATATACAACCTAACATACACTGGTGCTGCCTTCTGTTATGTGTATATTTGAACTATTTAGCCCCTCCCTCTGCATACATTATCCTTACTGGACGTGCAGTAAGATCTGCGGGTTTAAGCAGTGCGTATGCGGGCGCTGTCACTGTCAGGCAGGTGGAGTTTCGATGTTAGATTGTGTCGCCATCTACAGCCAGGGTGATGAAGCAGGAACACCGCGGGGGTATAATATATAATATATTGGGAGATGGGCCCGACCACTGGATATGTGACATTGCTCTCATTTTTGAAAGCAAAGTCTATACCATCCGTATATATATGTATCCAGATTTTGAAAAAGGTGTGCTAGACTTGTAGCAGTGGCAACACACCATACTTTCATTATATCCGGTCACACGACCCTCTATAGTGTACATGTTGCGGGTGAATCCAGTTTATATCCTGGTCTATAAAATAGTTTATTTTGGGCTTATAAAGGACACACACACACACACACACACACACACACACACACACACACACACATATATATATATATATATATATATATATATATATATATATATATAAATGGGAACGTATCACTACTATTGCTATTACAAAACGGGTCCCTTTAACAACCGAGTGAGTACTTAATGCAAACTGCATATGTTACCCCTATGGGGTTGAGACACTCCCAAAGGGTCGTTATGATGCATCGATGCAGCACCGGCGAGTTATATTTTATTGGGTAAACTAGTTTTTATGTTAGTAGGACTAGTCGTACAACACGTTATGGGCTGCAGAGTTCTTTGTGTACTCCCTGGTTCTTATCATGCATCATGCTGAGCCTTTGGGAGTGTATCAGGTTTGTAGGGTTGGCATGATGCTTGCATGTAATGATAAAATACATACTGCATTAAGCTGCATATAAATGATGAAGGGCGGCATAGCGATTTAATAGACTAATAGTAGTTTTCAGACTGCTCGCCTAGCCATGGGCCCGGGTGGCCCGTAGCAAGGCCCAAATCCTGGTCTACATACCAGTTTTTACGGCTTGTGAATCGGAACATTGTTAAGGATTCTAGAGAGTAGAACAGAAAGCCTATTCATTTTGTAGAAGGTTACATAAAATTATACTATATATACAGGTTTAAATATATATATATATATATGGAACTTATTTATTATGATTTTCAATATAAATTCTTTCTTTAAATAATGTTCTATTGATCCTGAACATATTGATCCATTTAACTTTGTTAATTTAAGAAATTCCCGGGCCCGCAGATTTAATCCCGGGCCCACAACTTTCAGAGGCTGAGGGCCTGGGTGGCTCATGGTCTGAAATCTTAGTGTCTAGCCCTGGACTATTATCGTATGTAGTCATGATGTATGAGAAGATGAATGGAGCACAAGTGAGCAACTCACCAGAGCTGTCTTCTACAGCCGCCCCTTCAACTACTATACAGTTATATGGGTGTGGATGACAAAATTTGACACTGCGACATGGCTATTTCTTAGAATCAACAATCAACATGAGGCCTAGTGACATGCGACATGAGGCTTGAAAAATGTAGTGACAGGCGATATGAACAGTTCTTAAAATCAACATGGGACATGGGTTTTATTAAGCGACATCAACATGTGACATGGCCATTTTTTAAGATCGACATTTGACATGGGATCCCCGATCCAGGCACCCAGCCCGGGGGGGGCCACTCCCTATCTTTTCTATAGTCACTATGTGCGAACATCACCCTAAATTTAGCACCCTTATCAAGGGGCACACTTTTTTAAAAGCATACCCTTTTCAAGGTAAACTTACCAGAAAAACTGACCCTAATCACAAATGACCCTGAAAAATATACCCTAATCACAGGGTGACCCTGAGAAAATCGGGTGATCAAGAAATATTGTAGAAAAATTAAGTAAATAATACAATAAAAAAACCATGGAGGTCTGAAAATGTACCCCTTTCTCCCCAAATTTGCTTAAAAAGCACCCCTTATCAAGGACCCTCGCGGGTCCGTGTCTAGGGCCCAAAAACAGACCCTTTCCCTTGGAATCATGTTCACACATAGTCAGTAATGCTGAGGGAGTGGCCCCCCCGGGGCACCCAGTCATTCATTAAATCACTTGCTCAACTCCTACTTAAGACAATGTCCCCTTCTTCTGGTCATGTAATCCCCTGAGGAAGTTTAACCAGAATTCCCGATTCCACTTTCGATATCTACTTTTCCCGGTGGTGTGACACCCGTGGTTGGCCAAATATAGATAGCTAGGTCATGCTTCCTGCTCAGGGACCTATATCTAGGAGGCCCTCTGCCCTGTCACAGACACAGCTCACGGGAGGAGCACAGGACGAGGCACGTGGCGGTGGTCGACATGGCGGTGGGACCCAGGACCCTGCTCCTCACCCTGAGTGCTGCCCTCAGCCTCCTCACCACGGCTCAATGCGGGTAAGTGGCTGCTGTATCTATATACGTTTATAGTGAGATGAAACCCCGGGGGGGCCACTCCCTGAGATTTGCTGACTATATGTGAACACGATTCCAAGGGAAAGGGTATGTTTTTCGACCCTAGGCACGGACCCGCGAGGGCCCTTGGAAAGGGTTGCTTTTTGGACAATTTTGGAGAAAAAGGGGTACATCTTAAGTCCTAATGACTCAAAAACTGTTCAGACAAAACTTTTGTACGAATTCTCTCTACATAAGAAATATGAGGGAACCTTTTAAGCCTATCTTTTGTTGTGAATTTATTTTATTTTCTTGGTCACCCTTTAAAAGGGTATTTTTCTGCTTATTTTCCCGTAAAAAGGGTGCTTTTTTGTTAACTTGTCTCCCATGATAAGGGTGTCAAATTTGAGTTGATGTTCACACTTAGTTACCATAGAAAAGATAGGGAGTGGCCCCCCTGGGGATGAAACAGTGTCTAAAGTGATCCCAGGTTGCCTCCAGAATGACTCCCCTCAGAGGAGGTAAACAGCACCCCTTGAGCCTATTGGAAGTCAGAGGAACTAACGGTTCCCTGTGCCTTCGGTGGCATGGCACAGGTGGGCAAAGAACTTATCTAACAGCACTGGAATGCAACCCTGTGGAGGTGATAAAAATGAGTTTGTCATATGAATGTACTGGAAATGACACTTCACACTAGTAGATATAGTATCATAAATGTCGCCTCTAAAACCCCGGGTCTCCCTCACTTTTATATGACATCATATATCAGTCTGTCCATTGCTAACATTAGATTTGATAGAGGGCCCCTGAATAGTGTGTGTGTAGGACCTTTTCAAAGATAGCTAACTCTGGGCTTTCAGAAGACCAATTTCCAAATGAGATTCCTGTATATGCCTGCATGTATATCTGTTTAAAGTGTGTCAGACACATAGGGTATAGTTAACTCAATGTCTCTATAGACCCGTTAATTATCAGATGTGGTATTATTGCAGTTGGGTGAAATATATACATATTGACACAAAAATATTTTGGTCTACAAGACCAACTTTAGTTCACATGTTTCTCACCCCATCTCCTCTTGCTGTTCCCCTGGACTCCCCTCTTTAGCGGAGCCCAATTAAGCTGTCTAGCGGAGCCTATAGGTGACTCCGCAGCTCACATAGGGGAGCCATATTATAGGTCTCTGGCTCGCATAAGTAGTTATACTGTGGAAGCACTAGCCGGCCTCTCCGAAAACCCTAAAATTAACCAAAAAGGGTAAAAAAAAGAAGAAAAAAAAAGAGTCGGCCCTGTTTTCATAGGGTCGGTCGGGTTACTTGAAACAAACCCTTCTGCTGGACATAAACCAAAGTTAGGCGTATGCTATGACGCATATGATGAGCAATACTTGGTGGCTTTTTGGATTTTGTGACTTTGATTAGTATCACTGCTATGTGGAAATGTCAGTGTAATAAGGCTGTGTCTCATGAAGGTGATACAATTTGATAGTCCTTGACTGGATGACGTCTTTGACCAGTTGACGTCTTTGACCATGTGACGTCTTTGATCAGCAAGCTTTATGATGGCTAAAATGGGCATTATATAGAAAGAAATTATTACCATTATTTTCTGATGACATCTTTGACCATTTAGTAAAAGGTTATTTTATCATAGTAAAGGATTCATTTTAATAGTTCATTTCTTCATTATGTTTTAGTATGTTTATACCTTATAATTATCCCGCAAAAAGATATTCCCACCCCCCTTCCCCCTGTACAAACCCGGTCAAAGACTATCCAATATCAATGATTTCATTGAGAATTAGCCATAACACTCACCATATTCTTCCACCTGCCCAGAGGACCTCCAGGGTGAGAGTGGTGGTCAAAGCACTAGATTTGGAGACTCTACTCTGGGTCTCAGACTGAGTCGTAGTACTACTTGGGCCAAAAAAAAGGTTTGTTTCAGGCCACCCGACCGACCCTATCAAAACAGGGCTGACCCTACGTTTTCTATGCAATTTTGAAGAAATTTTCCTCTTTTTACCCTTTTTTGGTCAATTTTATTGTCTTCAGAAAGGGTGGGTATTACTTTCATGTTAAAAAAAATCAAGTTAAAAAAAAAGAAGAAATCCAACATACCGACACTACATCTTCTTGGCATGTTACCTGAAACAACCTTTTTTTTTTGCCTTATAGTAGCACCCAGAGGTGAGCTCTCTCAAACAGCTGGCTATTTTTAGCGGGTAATAATCTTAATAGTTGTGCTGAAAATAACATAGAGTAGATTATATAACTTGTTCCACTGACGGAGGCGTAGGAATGTTAAACGTCGGCTACCATTGAGCTAAATGGGGGCTCATGGTGTTTTAAAGAATGAGTTTTTTTGTGTTCTGCTCGGCTGTGATATAGTGTTTAATTGTTCTATCCTAGCATAGTGCTAGTTTCTTATATTGGTAGAGCACTAATATGCTAAGGCTGACCAGGTCTCCTCCAGCCTTAGCCAAAGACTAGTGGGAGATACTTAAAGTGTATATAAATGGTGTTTATTACTAATTGCCAACGAAACCAGTCAACTCCATAATCCTCTGGAGGGTATCTTCAATGTGCTAAATACCTGCAGCATCTGAATACAACAGTAAGTATCAATATGTGTGTGCAGGTCAATGCAGTATGTGTTCCATGAGTATATTGATGTTAAAAAATATAGAGACTCCTATAGTGAGCTGTTGAGTCCTGATACTGGGGATGCCGTGACCATACCCGCATCCTAACTCCAGAGGTGCGGGCCTACCCTCGCCCATGACCCAGGTGAGTAGCCGCAGCTCATCTCCAGATGAGCTGTTCCTCGCTACTGGCTACTGAGGGGCACCTGTGGCGGCTATATGGTAGCCACCTACAGCCCCTTGCAACACCTGCACCAGGCCAGAAATGGGGGGAAAATGTTAATGGATATTTTAACACTGTATATTACAAACTCCCCGGCATTTCTGTGTACATAGCCCCCATTTCAGCTCTTTTGAAACTTGCCGGTCAAAGACTACACCCGGTCAATATCATGAGGCACAGTCTTATGTATTATTTCCGTTACAGTCAGCCTATGGCTGACTCTTAACTACAAACTTGTGTTTTTATATGTCATTTCACCTATATGTACATACTGTTTGTTCAACATTTGAATATCGCAGTGTAAACCGTGAATTTTGCTTGAATAATAGATCTTACAATCTTACAATTATACTACGTCACCTTATGACCACCAATTAAGGGTCAATTAATTTGTCCTGCATCATTTCAGTATGTCTGACTGTATTTATAACACCAAAGTTAGAAAGTTAGAAATACTTTAGAAAGGACAACTACGAAATTAGGACTATATGAAATGAACTGTGTATACTGTGTAAACTTTACTATTATAATTATTTAAGCACTACTATAGTGCCCGTCTTTGGCTCCGCGATGAAAAAGTTCCTATGTAACAATTCCTTAGCCAAATATAATATACCCAACAACAACATACATGGGGCCAGGCCCTGTTCGTGCCATGAAATATAAAAAGAAAAAGGTTTTAATATAGACAATAAACAAATCGCTGATACTACATTGACTATCTGGTGTAATATAAATGATAGTAGAATATGTTGTGTTTGTATAGGTTTAGATTAGCTGGGTGCATTTCTGGTCATCTGTGACGTCACACACTGCATGTGTATTTCAGTATGTCTGAATATTTCTAATAAATGCCAATACTTTTGATTTAAAAAAGAACTCATTGAGAAATATGAATTAGGCTGGTCTTTTCTTTTTAAGGTGGGTCACTACCCTTTGATCAAAGTTAACAGAATGTTTCTAATTTTTTTCTACAGACAGGCTGAATCATATAGAATCGAAAAATGAAAAGAAAAATAGGGGGTCCCGACCTACTTTTTTAGATACAGAATTTTGAAAATTTAAAGTATTTAAATTTTTCTCTAAAAATGAGAAAAAAGTGTGCAAACTTCAATAATTTTTTTAAATATCAACAATTATGTACGGAAATGTAAAACTTCACATGTGAAACACCTATGTGTTCCACTT